>NW_020769330.1:4564494-4618113 GCF_900518735.1 Pseudonaja textilis
CAAAAAGGGGAAATAATTATACTGCTAGTATTTTTATTACACCTTTTATATAAATGTCACTAATAAAATACCAGGAAAATAGACTTCTTTAAGTTTATTTATCCACAATGGGTTTCATAGGTTTCTTGTTTATAACTCTATGCTATACATTATTTACTGTATTCACAGCTAAATAAATGCTGAATTGTATTTTACTATTTTATCTTGGTATGTACTGGTTTTTGATTGCTACTGTCTTTCATTATTCAGTGCAAGCAGTACATTAAAACCATAAAGACATAACCCATAAAGACATAAATCAAATAGAATAAATTCAATGTTTTGGCTGGTTTGTTTTAAAAGGGAGGATTATTTCAATTCATTTTTTTTATAATTACCTCTAGATTCAGAAGGTCTATTATACTCTGATTTAGTGAAAATATATAAAATGTCTGAGTTTACACAGCTTACTTAACTAGGTTTCTAACTACTCACTTCCTGGAATTATATCATTGATAACTTGGTGAGAGGTGATTATTATATTGAAATATATTCTGTTACCATGATAAGTCTCTTTCTAGAAGTACCAACACATCCATCGGCTTTCTCAATGCAACTGTAGTCAAGTACATAGCTGGTAAATAAACAAGTTCTTAATTGCAAATACAAATAGCCTACAAAGTCACAAAAATTAGTTTCTTTGTTTCTAAGTTTCTGCTCATATATACGTATCTCCAAGTTTAAACTCTGAGTTTCTCCCCTCCCATTCCTTTGTGGTAATGGGTTGCATACTAACCTTACCTGGTCTTGGGTCCATTATTTTCTGCCTTGAAAGACCCAACCATCTCATTTTCAGTCTATTAATATACCTACAGGTAAATTGCTCACAGAAAAAACCCTTAGCTGAGTGAACGTGATGAATGAGAGCTATCCACAGCGAATGCTGTGCAGCTATGCTCTCTTTTCTACTTCAAACTCACTAATGGTTGAGTTTCCAACATGCTTTTTCTTCAGATTCCAAAAAGGAAAATAAATAATATCACCTTCTGGAGTATGTGGCATATACACTATTCTAAACCAGTAATGTAAATTATACCTACACAAGTGCATGTTGTTTCAATTTCAGTTTACTTTTTTATTTTCAGCCACATCAAAGTGCAGAATTCCAGACACAAATTATTACTAAAATCGAATAAAAATAATGTAAAATGGAATTGGATAAAATACATTTTAAAATGAAATTGGAATAAGCACAGTTTAAAATGAAATTGGAATAAAATACAATAATTTAATATATAGATAAATAAAATATGATAAAATTATATTTCAGTATCACCCCTACAATCTACCCCAATTAGTCCCACATATGCCGTACTCAACCAAACCATTTTGCTTAAGTTCTGCGTTGTGTTAAATGTTATTTGCAGATTCTGGCTGCACATAAGGTAAGTTGTTTTGATACGGGGATCCCAACAGGTCATTTGTTTGGTATATATACCAAATGAATGCATGTTGTTAGAAATATATATTTGTGTGCATTTGTTTCAACATATTTTTGGAGGGGTGGGAAACTGGAAAAAAAAAAGCTTTCTAAAAGAGCTAATCTTTGCAACAGAACCCTAAAAGGCACTTCTCTATTTAAGATGCCAAATCAGCCTTGCAGTGAATATTTCCACTGCCTCACCCCAGAAAATTAATTAAAATATTGTATGGATGTCAAACTGCAATACTAACTAAATTGGCATGGAATTGGCCTAGTGGAAGCATGAGCTGATAAGTAGTTTACAGAGGCAATCTCTGCTGATAAAGAGAGATTCACAGACTTAAGGCCAACGTGCTGGAAATGGTTTTATCCATATGAAATCCATAAACAGTGCTGAATTTCTGAGAATTGCGAAGAACAAACTTGCAATGCATTAGCACGGATTTACAGTGTCATACAATAAGCAGTAATTCAGTAAGGACATTGTGTGACAGGATTCACAGAGATGAACAGAGTGATCCACATTAACAAAATTTGCACAGCCATTAAAAAAAAAAAAGCTTTGGATGGCAGCATTCTAGAAATACTGTCTGAAAAAGACATCTCTAGTTGTGAATATTATATCACAGCTAAAGTAAAGTATATGGATTACTTTCTAAAATTGCTTGCATAAGGTTATGGAAAATGCACACAAGGAGGGAAAATAGTATGAAGGAGAAGAAATTGGAAAATAGAAAAAAAATCCAAAGGAGAAACAAAAAGAATAAGAAATCAGCTTATCAAACAAAGCATTTGCACTGAATTAAAGTGATTCCATTGTTACATGAAATATGACAAAACTCTGAGAAAGCATCAATATGATCAAAGACAAAAGGGATCAAGAAAATCTCAAGAAATAAAGATAAATGAGACAGAAGAAAATGGAAAGAAAAAATCAGAAACAGAAAAAGAGATAAATGCAAAACTCTTTATTTTATGTATACCACTTATTTTGAAACAAAATGCATACACATATCTACCACCCCACAAACACTTGCTTATTTGTATTCATAATTTCTATTCTATTTTAATATTTCCAAACAAATTTTGTATCTTTTATTATATGTGAATTTTCCTGCAGAATATTCTATATAAAAACATTTTAACACAATGATATATTATTGCATTCAGATGTTGTTCATGCATGAATTTTATTTGATTTTTCGGAAATGCCTTACATCTTTTAAAAAGGTTATCTGAGAGAACATACTGAAAGATAAATCTTGAATTTACTATACAGCTCCATGCCTATAAACTGTACATGTACACACCAAGAAGAAGGGAAAATATCAAACATATATTTAAAGCTTCTTTTCTTTGTTAAAACTTCCAGAATGTCAACCTCCAAATTATTACTCAGTCTTTCAACTTGTCTGAACTAACCTGGATTTAGGGGATACATCCAATCTTTAGAAACCCAATGTTAGGGACATAGACTTGATTAGAAAATTGAAAAGAAGAAGCAGATAATGATAAAATATGTCAGTATTGCCACCACCACCACTACGTAAAAATTCCATGAAGATGTCACCCAGTACTGGCATTGACTGGAATGAGACATCAAAATGTCCTTAGCTGTTTTCATACTGATGGGTTCTGATTTGTATTATCAGTGTTGCATATATTGCATGCAAGTAAAAACTAGAGGGCTGCAATCATCCAATTTTTCCCACATTTCAGAGCCAATGATTGTTATTATAGATATATGGCTTTACTTTGATATAAACTAATTAATCAAATATGTAAGAAGCCATATTTACTAGTAGCAATTTTTTTTAGTGGAGTATACATTAAGCTATTTTGTCATTTACAAAATAACTAATTTTTAGCTTGATGGTTAGAACCCACATTGAAAAATTCAACATAGCTCCAATTCTTAGCTATTTGAATTTTCAAAATCCTACTCAATAGCTGTTTGCTTTGTGTTTATAACTGTATGTTGTGAAAATGTATGATTTAAAGCTGGTAGCTATGCATTGGTCACAATCAGCTTTCCGGAACTCCAGAACCTCTGAAGATACCACTGTCCAAGAAAATATCCTTCTTATTAGGAAACTGAAATAATTTGTCTACATAACAAATTGATAGTTGGAATCAAATTTAGGAGTATTATGTTTGAATGAAAGATGTTTGAATGAAAGATATGATTCAGATGTATCATATAGATTTCTCCACAAAATAAACATAAGGTTAAAGAAAATACATGGGATTTTAACTGCAATATGGATTCAATACAATGCAATACAATACATATAACATTAAAAAAAAAAAAACCTGCTACTTACCAAATTCTTTAGGAACTGCAATCGAGTAAATGCAGTTATGTCCTATGCTATAGTTTTTAGGGTAGTTTGGTGATAAAACCGTTCCTTCAGAACCCATGGAACGTATTCCACAAGGTGCTACAAAGTAAAAGATAATTCATTTCACAATATGATAGGACAAAGCAGTTAATATATAAGCAAAATTAAACTCTACCTTTAGAAATAATTCAATGGATTAAATCACACATTTCATGTAGTTTTTCTCACTTTCTGAGTAAACAAACAAATAATCCCTTTTAATTATTGCAATGCTATTGACAGGTTTGGGAGCTAGAACAAGGAATGATCTTAGAATGGTTTACATTGAATGGCCATTAAACAAATGGTTGAAAGTCAAAGACTACTGTATTGACTTTAAGTGTGGCTATATAGCAGTATTTCTCAATCTTGGGAACTTTCACGCTCATAGAAGTCAACTCCCAGAGTAAGTCTGGGACAAAATAAAAAGAAATCACTATATGAAAATACCAACATGGCTGTCAATGGAAGCAATGATATACCCTAATGCATTAGATATAAATAAGATGATAAAATATAAAGAGCTATTAGATGAAAAGGGGCAACTAAAAACTCAACAACAATTAAAGATTCAAGGAATAGAAATGGTGGAGCCATATTTCCACATTCAAACACGGTATAAAAAGGATCCGGAATAATTCAACTTTTATAGAACTCAATAACAATTAGATAAAACTTTACAAAAGACTGGGAAACAAATGATTAGCAAAGTATATAATTATTTACTAGAATATAAAATGGAAAAAGAAACAGTAAAAGAGAATATGATAATCTGGGCTAAACATTTTGGATATGGTATTGATTTGGAACAATGGGAAAAATTATGGCAGATAAATTATAAACTAATGCTGTGAGTTGCATACAAGGAGAATCTCTATAAAATGTTCTACCACTGGCATCTCCCTCCAGCAAAGTAAGCCAAGATGTTTACCAATATATTGGCAAAATGTTGGAGATGTAATCACATCCAAGGAATATATTCTCATATGTGGTGGACCTTCCCCAAGCACAGAAGTATTGGCTTAAAATTAAAACTTGGTTGGAAGAAATAATGAGACAAAAAAATTGAATTAAAACCAGAACTGTTTTTATTAGGTATAATAGGACTTAATGTTATCGGGAACATCCAATACATCATATTTCATATAGTAACTGCTGCCAGGATCTCATTTGCTCAAAATTGGAAACAGGATACCGTTCCCTCCGAGCCAGCAATAATAAGAAAGATCCCCAAATGTGCTGAAATGGACAGGCTAACGATGATATTAAAAGATAAAGAAGAAATAGAGTATAATAAGATATGGAACCTTTGGTATGAGTGGTTAGGAAGAAGATGCAAAGGCATCAATCGATAGCAAAAATGAGAAAGTAATAATCAATGTTGTATATATCTATATAAATGTGTATATATGTATATAAGTTGCATTAAGAAATAAGAGTATAAGTGAATAGAATGAAGAAGTAATTTATATAGACATAGACTTTATTAACCAGTATGAACGCCATTACAGAATTGTTGTAAAAAGTGGAAATTGTTTTTTAAATGTTTAATAAATAAATAAAAATAAAAATAAATAAATAAATTTAAAAAGTCAATTCCCAGAATTCCCCAGCCAGCCACATTGGCTGGAGAATTCTGTGAGTTGAAGTCAATGCATCTTAAAACTGCCTTTAAGACTGCACAACAGAACGCTCTTTTAAGAAACCCCATCTTTCACACAAGCCTTTCATCACACAATTAAATTTATATCAGAGCCCCAATATCTCTCTGAAGCAGATGTATCCAGTAAATATTACTGTGGTTGAACAAAACAAATAGAAGCATATTTTGCTAAGCAATCATCAGAAGCTGTTTCTCAAAGGATTAGGATGTCTCACAGCTATAGTAGGGCCTCTCTAACTTATTTGTGCTGTATTTCATGTAAACATGAAATGTTTTCATAAAAAAATATGTCATTCAAAGGAATAGGAGAGGAGGTAGATGCAAATGACAAAAACCCAAGGCACATACATTTGTATTTATATCACATGACAAGTAGTTAAAAAAAAACTCATTCTTTCAACTTGCTCTTGAGGTATATATTCTGTATCTGGGTGCTTTCTGGTAATTGGCCCAAGGTCACCAAACAGGTCATCAAAGAAGAGATAAAGCAGGACTGTTACTTGCAGTCTTATGTTTTGTTTTTGTTTTTAATCTATAACCACTACACTAAACTGGTTCACTTCTCGAACAGAAAAAAAAATATTTTCTGTATTTGCTGAAATTTATTTAATCATTCAGTTAAGAATAAAAATTATGAGCACACTTATACCAGATTTTCACCCTGAATAAAGCAAGACAGACTGTGTGGAAGAGAAAAAAGCCAAAACACCCAAGTTTTATGAATGAATGAATTTTTTATTGGCCAAATGTGATAACACACACAAGGAATTTGTCTTTGTGCATATGCTCTCAGTGTACATAAAAAGAAAAGATACATTTGTCAAGAATCATAAGGTATAATACCTAATATAGTCATAGGGTACAAATAGGCAATCAAATCATGGTATTGTGTTGAGTTATTTCAAAGTAATTTTCATGAAAAGTAACAGAATCCAGGTTACTTCTATGAAGTTTTACTTCTAGTAAAGCCATAAAAATTGTAATTAGTATTTTTAATTATTGAAATATTTTGATAATAGATCCATTGTGTTGTTTACATTTTGTTTTTGTTTTTAAATACAAAATTAATGTTAAAAGATCTTGATGAATAAGATCTATTATCTAGATTTTCTCTAACAATTCAACAACTTAGAAACTTCATAAAGTTCTCTAAAGCTCTATGTATTTTTAATAATTCCTGAAAAACTCACAATTTATATGGTATCTACTTGTTCTTTTGATCACAACAAAGAGTAAAACCATGTTACTATCACTGGAAGAAGTTTTAGCGACCAGAATGAGCAGGCAACTCATTTATCTTTTCAACCCCACAGCTACAAAGTAATTGTTCTGATGGATTGTCTATCTGTCTGGAGCCAATTCTGTTGCTCTATGGAGATACAGGATGCAAAGGTGAAAAGGCAGGATAAAGACCAGGAAGTGGTATTACATAATCTAAGGCTATTTGAGTGCAAATGAATTCCATTCCATGAATTTGAATGAATACACATGGAGTATTTTCCAGCAGTATTTATTTATTCAAATTGTTCCAAAAGAATTTATTTCTATCAAATTTTATAAAGGGTATATATCTAATATATACCAGACTGCAGTTCTTTGTTATTTAAAAGTTACAGTGCTACAACACTAGAAATCAGTGGATTTGAAATTCAGATTGCACAAGACTAAATATTGATTTATTTTCTTCTAATGTCCACTACATATTGAATAAAATGTTGAGAATTTAAATACATACAAAGTCATTTATAAAAAGTGTAAAATGACGAAGAAACTAAGAAAGCATTTTCATAATCGTGCATTTTTTAAATGAAGGAAATTTGATATGCAAATTCTATTATATTTTTCAACACAATGTCAAAGCAGTAGTTTGTGTCAAATTACATATGGAATTTGCAATAAAATAGAGCAACAATAAAGCTTTAATTACATTATATAGTGGCTCAGCCTTATATGAAAGTATCAATTTCAAATAAAGTTGAGCTCAGGAATATTTTAGCATAATGCTTATTTTATTTCTAACTGCAGCAGAGAAGTTTAGCTAGCATAGATGGTACAATATTTTATTATGACCCCAAAGTACAAATCTATGCAAATCATCACCCAGTTAACATTATTCTTGAAAACATCTTAAAATAAATTGCCTTTTAGTTTTTAAATGTATTAAATAAACATATTTGCGCATTTGCTAATTCACTCTCATGTTACAGATGTGCAGATTATCTTTTATCCCACATTAAAAGATTATTTGCTTTGTATAAATCTGGAAAGGGTGATTTTTGTAGTAGTAGTTGTTGTTCCTCTCTTGTGAGCAGAGGAGTGAACTAAAGAGATATTTTACTCTACACCAGTAGTCTCTAAAAATTGGCAACTTTAAGTCAGCCATGAGGAATTCTGGGAGTTGAAGTCCACAAATCATAAAGTTATCAAGTTTGGAGACCCCTGCTCTACATTATTCTACTGCCACAAGCAAACATTTATTCACCCTCATCACACTCTTAATCCATCCATTAAAATCTAAAGGAAGTGGGAGGAAAGGATTTGATGGAATTCACCTTCATTTCCTGGTAGATGCATCCATCTTTCTACCCTTTGGATAATTTTGTATACCAAAAGTTTGCATAAAACACAAATGGTTTGGTTCAGACAAACTGCAAACCAGAGAGGAAGAAAGGAGTAAATGGGAAACATTTTTGTAGGCACATTTCCCTCATTCATATCTTAATATATACAGTTGTGGTTACTGTTGCAGTTATTATTTGGGAAAAGATAAAGTATGATGGTAAATCAATATAGTCTGTTTTGCATATTAACTATGCTGAAAGTCAACTATGCGAAAAGTCAACTAATTTCACCAGCATTCCTGAAAACAAGCTGTGTTATTTCTTGATTTGGGGGAAAAATCAAAACTATAACAAATAACTTTTTATTTGACTTGGATTGGCAATAACTATAACTTATATATCCAAATAAATGATATACTTTACAATGAGAATGTATGGTTTTCTCTTGGATGAACAGTTATTATTCATATTTATAATATTTTCTGCCTAAGAATGCAGGCCATAAGCATATTATTAGCATCAAGAATAAATACTTGTCAGCCACTTCTGAGTAGTAGTCTCTCAGAGATAATTCTTCTTCTTTCCCAAAAATAAATAGCAAGTGGTAGACTTAACTTTTAAAAAAGGAAGAAAAATGCATGGCATTTTTGCTTTTGGACTCAGCAAGAATTGCAAAATGATGTAAATTCTTCTTAGCATGAAATGGGTTTTTCACCACACTGAGCAATAAAGTACTAACTAATAAACAATAAATAATAGTTTCATGAAACTTATATAGTATGATTGAAAGTAAGTACACTTGCTGACACTGACAAAGAAATTACATGTTATCTTTTGTCCAGTGTGAAAAATATAATCGGCAAACCTTAATTAAAGGTAAAGGTTCCCCTTGCACATATGTGCTAGACGTTTCCAGCTCTAAGGTGCGGTGCTCATCTCCGTTACAAAGCTGAAGAGCCAGTGCTGTCCGAAGATGTCTCCATGGTCATGTGGCTCTCATGACTAAACACTGAAGGCACATAGAACACTGTTACCTTCCCACCAAAGTGGTCCCTATTTTTCTACATGCATTTTTACATGCTTTCGAACTGCTAGGTTGGCAAAAGCTGGGACGAGTAATGGGAGCTCACTCCATTACATGGTGCTAGGAATTTGAACCGTCCAACTGCTGACTTTTCTGATCAACAAGCTCAGCATCTTAGCCACTGAGCCATCATGTCCCTTAAACCTTAATTACTTTTTTTTAACAGTTATCATGACATGTCAAATGATTCAGTATATTTATTTAGTTAATATTTGCATTCATTCATGATAGAATGAGACTATGGACTTCCTTCATGTCACTTTCTTATGAAAAAGGCTTAAAGGACATATACAATAAAGTTATTAGCTACAGGCAAGTGGACAAAGAGTGCAGAGAAGAGCAACAAAGATAATTAGAGGACTGGAGGCTAAAACATATAAAGAATGGTTGCTGGAATTGGGTATGTTTAGTTTAATGAAAAGAAGGACTAGGGGAGACATGATAGCAGTGTTCTCAGGGTTGCCACAAAGAAGAGGGAGTCTATTCTCCAAAGCACCTGAGAGCAAGACAAGAACCAATGGATGGAAACTAATCAAGGAGAGAAGGAACCTAGAACTAAGAATAAATTTCATGACAGTTAGAACAATTAATCAGTGCAACAACTTGCCTCCAGAAATTGTGAATTCTTCAACACTAGAAGTTTTTAAGAATTTTTTTAAAATCTTAACCCATACCTTAAATGTATTTTAAAAAGGAATCTAGTCCAAACAATACGAGTAAGAGAAAATAAAAGGTACTTTTGCAAAGGAGCTTTAAAGCTTTCAATCTAGCTATTTGTTTCCAAAATTAATCACAGCAACCATTAAGATAAATGATTTTAAACGGAGTTTCAGAAAGATTATAAATAAACATTATATACATTTATAAAAAAAATGTTTGAATGGATATCAATAGATACAGAGTTGGAAGGTACCTTGTAGGTCATCTAGTCCAACCCCTTGCCCAAGTAGACCTCCTACACCATTTTTGACAGATGGCAGTCCAGTCTCTTCTTAAAAGCCTCCAGTGATGAAGTTCTCACAACTTCTGATGGCAAGCTGTTCCATTGGATGATTGTTCTCACTGTCAGAAAATTTCTCCTTATTTCCAGGTTGAATCTTTCCTTGATCAGTTTCCATCCATTATTCCTTGTCTGGCCTTGTCAGGTGCTTTGGAAAATAGCTTGACTCCCCTCCTCTCTGTAGTAGCCCCTCAAATATTGGAACAGGTTCTGATAGTAATATTCATGCTTTGCCACTGATTGGTGTTCCAGCTCACTTTATTTCAGAAAATCCAACCATTCTAACTAAACAAAAAATGTGTCTGCTAACAAAGATATAATACCTAACTAAGGTTGTTTCAGAACTTCAATCTTTTTGAGTTCTGATATGCTATGTAATGAAATGGTACATAATGATTTTTTGAGTTTTTTTAAAAATTTATTTATTTACTTATTTATTTATTTATTTATTAAATTTATATTGCCACCTATTTGCCCATGGCAACTCTTACAGAATATAAAACAACATTTTAAACAATAAAACTAATAAAAAGAATCAAATAAATTAATATAATAATAAAATCACCCTGCCCCAGTGACAGCATATCACACAAGCTATTTAATGGGCTCCACCCTGCTCTGGGTTCCCCAGGCCCACTGGAAGAACCAGGTCTTCAGTGCCTTCCAGAAAAGCATTACAGTGGAGGAATGATGTTCCAGAGAGAGGGAGCCACCACAGAGAAGGCCCTTCTTCTGGGTCCCACAAGATGTATCTCCCTTGGTGATGCGACCCATAGCATTCCCTGCCTCCTCTTTCTGATGGGTCAGGTAAATGTGATTGGTAAGAGACAGTCCCTCAGATATGTTGGTCTCAAGCCATGAATGGCTTTAAAGGTGGCATCCACCACCTTGAATGGCACCTAGTAGCAAATCAGCAGACAAAGCAGCTCCCGCAGAAGAGGTAATACATGTGCACACTTGAGTCTGCACAAAACCATGTGGGCCGCTGCCTTTTCCCACCAACTGGAGCTTCTGAATGCTCTTCAAGGGCAGCCCCATGTAGAGCGTGTTGCAATAGTCAAGATGGAAGTGATTAGGGATAATGAAATAATTTTAGTAGTTCACATAATCATCGTGGGCAGCATGTTGAAAAAGCCGCTTAGATAGTTGGTGCAATGCAAAATTCATTTCTTCAGGCTTCTCATGTTAGTAAAGTTGTGATGACTGACCACACTAAGTATTATCTCCTAAAAATTCTCAGATTAAACATAAAATTGTCTGAAGCCTAGTTCCATTGGATGACCAGCTTTACAGTATTTTGTGATGGGATAGTCTGAATTCCAATGAGAACACTGATATTCATCTAACATCAGTGTTGTTGCTGTTGTTTTTCCAGAGAATATACACAATTATTTTCTTGCTCTCCCACCCCTCTATGTGTGTTCTTGTTATTTGAGGCAGCATTCCAGATGACTGAATGGAAAACAGGAAAACGATACTTTGATGTTGTATTCATAAGAACCACTCTGGTACAGTACATAACCAGCTTGTGAAAGTAACAAAGGAGAAAAGCAATACTTCATGTGAATCCCTATGTAAGTCATACATTTCATCATGCACCCATAAAAGCATCACCACCATGGATGGAGGATGAATGAATGAATGATTGAATAAATGAATGAACAAATGCTAATATCTTACCATGGCAAGTAGGTAAGGCTCTGTTCCATCCAGGTCTTCCATCATCTCCCATGATACAAGTAAGGGTAGAGTATCCTTGAAGAACATAGCCAGCATCACAATAATATGTGACTGTCGATCCCAGTTTATAATCCATTCCGAGTCTTGTACCATTCATGATATTCCCAGGATCAAAGCATGACTCACGTAACTTGGCTTTAATTTGAGCAGAGAGAAAAGACAACGCTACCGTTAGAAAAACTACATTTAATTTGATGTGCTGGATTTTTAAAATATGGCATACCCATACGAGACAACCAGCAAAATAATTATAAGCACCATAATTATAAGCACCATTTCTTTTTCAAACTACATGTTATGCCATTAAGTAGTCTAAAATAATCTTTGCAAAGAAAGATGTCAAAAGCCTCTTAGATCTTTATTTCCCTTGTGCTAAACAAGATTAAGATGCTCTAACAACTTCTTTTTCTCTCACTACCAATTTTGCTTTAAACATAAAACAAAAACACAAAGTAATCAAAATTCTTATAAAGGATCAAGTGTTTCATTCTTTTTCTTTCCCACCATTTTTTAATGTTTTAACTGTGGGGCAGTATAAGGTTCAGACTAATGAAAGCAGTGTTGTGGCAGTTTAATGCATGTCTCTTTTCTATCTGTGTTTTGAGGCTACAGACCACACACAAGAACCAGAGTTTATAGTACAATGCTATAACGCTATAACAATACCAAAAACAGTGAGGTCCTGAGGATGTCACCACATTATGATGTTTTAAAATCAAAGAGCTTTTCTATAAGTACCATGTTTCCCCAAAAATAAGACTGGTCAAAAGATATATAGGGATTATTTTCCAATTAGTCTTATTTTCAGGGAAATACAGCACTAAATGCACCCATCTGGCTGACAAACTTAACTGGGGCTTATTTTGGGGTAGGGCTTATAATACGAGCATCCTGAAAATCATGCTAGTTGGATGGTTGGATCTTATTTTTGGAAAAACAGAATAGTCCTTGCTTTACAACTAGTTTTTCAAAGATTGTTGGAAATTACAACAAACCACAAAAAGTACTTATAACCTAGTGTTGTAGTTCCAGCGGCTGCAACCATATGATCTTATTTTCAATGTATAGGCATTGGCTCACATTTACAGTCATTTGCAGGTTCCTATGGTCATATGACCATATTTTTTGACATATTTTGCTGGTTTCTGCTGTTTACATCTGGTTTCCAGGCAAAAAAATGCTGTTTAGGTAAAACAAGTTTGCTTAATAACCACTGCATTCACATGTTTATAAAATAGTGCACAGTTAGATGGTGACCTACTTAATGACCCCAATAATTTATGGCCATCAATCCAGCCTCAGTTTGTCACACTGAGGACTCTCTGCAATCATTTAACATAAATACCATAAGTAAGTAACATAAGTAAGCAATCATTTCAAATGAAATAAGAATTAAATAAGTCACAAATAAGGTAAAGTGAAAAAGGTAAATAAGCAAAATGACTTGATGCTTGACACAATGCAAACAGGAACTGTAAAGTAGTTGCATCGGATTGAGTGTGTCAACATCTATGACCCACGTTAACAACAGAGTTAAAGTTACTTACCTTTATACTCCAAATGGAACCCAGTAAAACTAACAGATCCATCACTTCGAAAAGCCAGATGCATTGAGTTTGAACTGCTTTCTATTCTCTCTGGCAATTTGCTATCTTGAAAACTTCCAATTAATGGGCTATTGCTGTCTGGCCCATCATAGATGTAGAGAAAGTCATAATTTGGTTCTATGCTGAAGCTGTAAAATTGTAAAAAATAAATATATATGTATATATCACGTTAGATAAAAATATTGCTTATGCAATAATTAATGTAGACCACTGGAATTATGGAAATAAGTCTTAAGTATATGTAATACCTAGTTTTAAGTATTCACCATTGTTTCTATATTTTAATGTAATGATAAGCATGAATTCAAACTATTAAATATAATTACTCTTTTCTAATGGTCAGTGTGCAGCAATCTTATATTTGCTTGGATATCTTAATAAGGAAAGAACTCTCCAGTTGCACTGAA
The DNA here is from genome assembly GCF_900518735.1 of Pseudonaja textilis. The sequence goes on from NW_020769330.1 coordinate 4,578,400, forward strand.
AGTACATTAAAAATGCTTGTCAGTTTTTCTTCTTTTTTTTTATAAATTGGATGCTTATCATTTGCATAATCTTTTGAATACTAGTTGGAAAGAACCAATGAGAACCAGTGTGGTTTAGATTTAGATATGGGAACATCTTGAGAAGTTTTTTGTCCATCATCTTCATCTCCTAAAGGAAAGTGGGGATATAGATTGAATAAATAACCACATAACTTCCTTTGAATGTTGGCATAAAAATGTGGGTTTCCTCCTAATAAAATGCATTTGACTGTTTTTTTTCTTGTTTCAGAGAAGAAAATTAATATTTAAAGTGTCAGAAAATTAAAATAATTAAATTTTATTTCTTTCTGTATGCATTTCTTGGTGTTTTTTTAAGATCATTTTATTTATCCTCTTTCATAAAATTTGTCATGACATTTTTGTTAGCTCTTTTCTTTCAAAAATATGTCATCCTTTTTATCCTTCATAGATCCAAAAAGGTACTATGGTTAATAGATTTGCTTTATTTAATCTCCAACTTTGTTTTAGATCCTCGACTATTTTTGAGAATTTGACCAAATAACATTTAATAACTAAGACAGCATTGTTCACCTAAGCCATGGTAGTATGTAAATATGTGGTTTATAAAATGGACTCTTAATCTGACGATGACATTTCTCTTTAATTTCAAACATTCATCTCTTCCAAAAGCTGTAAACCGATTTTAGTATAGGAACCAAAGATACAGATTGTCTGCATTAAACCTTTAAGAGCTGAATAAATACTCAGCATAATTCATATTGCTTCCATCTTATTCACCTGTTCCTGTTCATGCATTGAATACTTAAAGGTGCAATGTTATACAGTAGCATGGCATTCATTTCACTCTATATTGTCTTATCTATTCCAGGTATCATTGTCCACAAGGAACAGGCACCAGCAGCTTCTCATGCGATACAATATGCAACATGGTACAGGTAGTTTTTGACATACAGCCATTGATTTACTGACTGTTCAAAATTACAATGGTACTGAAAAAAGTGGCTTGTGACCCTTTTTTCACACTTACAACTCTTGTAGCCTCCCCATGGTCATGTGATCAAAAGTCACCCCGCTTGGCAATTGGCATTCATTTATAACCGTTACAATATCCTGGGTTCATGTGATCAAATTGTGCCTGCATTTTCTGCATCAGATGAGGAGAGCACATCTTTCTCCTTCTGTCCTAGACACTTTTTACAGAGGCACAACTGAGAAACATTTTAACAAATTGCATCATGGTTTGGTTTGGGGACAACAGTGCCTCTCATAGAAAGTTCATACAGACAGGTAAGGATAGCTGAGAAGATGATAGGAAGCTTACTTCCTGTTATTCAGGATACTGCTTAGATGTGATACTGATCCCAAATCCACTTTATGGTCTGTTTCTGTTGCTCTCCTTTGGGAGGAGGTTTTGAAGTATTTCTAGCAGTACTACCAGATTCTTTAACAGTTTTGTTCCCTATGTCATCCATCTGATAAACTCACTAGATTCATTTTCTCACCATGTACACATATACATCCGAAGTAGACTGTGTTGTTTCTCTGTGTCTTATAATATATGTCGGTATGTGCATAATTTTGTATGTATGTATGTATGTATGCATGTATTTATTTATTTAGTCATGATTATGTAGTGTATATTGGAGGTGGTGACTCTTTGAGAGCTGTATACAATGAAATTTCATTTTAATGTATGCTGATTAGTGTACATTCAAAGTGACAATAAAATCTAAGTCTACTTTTTGAACCTTCTGCAAACAAAGTCAAGGGGGAAGCCAGATTCATTTAACAATTGTGTTAAATTAATCTGGTTGTAAAATAGGGCAAAACTCACTTAGCAACTGAAATGTTGGGCTCAGTTATGATCATACCTGGGGGATTACCTATATTCAAATTCTTCATCTTTATGCAACAACAATTATCAACTACTATTTCTGAAGCATAACATTGGATATTGGAAGGCAGGATTGCACTAAAATTATTATATAAGAGACAGAACCAGGGGCACAAATTCTGTAATCACAGCATGGATGCACTTCAGAAGAAAACAAGGGAGAAGATTTCTTAGGAATCTGGGTTATCCAATTCACCCCCAAAAAGTAAAAATAGTAAATATGTCTTTTTTCTTTACCAAATCTGTTTTAAAAATAAACCTATTTTACGTAAACAACTACTAATTAATATAAAAGAGAAGGATAATGTTACCAACATTCTTAAAAATAAAAACAAAACAAATAAAACCCCTCTTAAGCCTAATCTCATTTATTACTATAAACAGGTAAACCTGTTTTGCCTCCTACAAGAAGGGTAGCGCTGACTAAGTGATTGACTTTATTTAATTTATTAATTATACCCACCCACATACCTGGCACCATGCTTCTGTTTAAGGCTATGTTCTTCTTTCAAACTTACCATTGACACTATCATTTCTTAGAAGTGGTGAAAACTATATTCTTTGTGTCAATATTATAGTAAAAGTAAAGGGGACATTAACCTTGATTCTTTACTCTTTAAACTTGCCTAATAGTGGAAAACCTAGAATGCATAGATCCAAAGGGTTGAGCAAAGCCATTGAGGCTCGCAAATCCATGTTAAGATTAAATGAAGTCAGTTTCAATAACTGGTTTTGTAGAGTATTGTTCATAAGATACATTTTTCTATGTGCTATATCTTCATAAACTAAAAAGGCAGATGGAGATCTTCCTGTTATAATTAAAGAACTTCCGGAAAACAAATCAGTGCCTATTGCCACTCTTCTAACAGTCTTAGATCTAAATCTTACAATTTCCCCCAAGTCTTCAGCAAAAGAATAAAACAATATATTTACAAGTCGTAGCTCACATACAAAAAATATCCTAAATTCTCTAAACAGGCAAGTCATCAAGCATTGGTTTTGGTGTCTTATTGGTTTAAAGATTTTCCCAAGATACCTAACATTCTCATAATAGCTGTTCAATTTTCTTTTCTTTCTCTTTTTATTGCTTGGCTGTCTTTTATTGATTGGCATAATTCATTCCCTGCACTATTTCTGGGTACATTAATTGTATTGCCTTATTCTTTTAATTGGATATTGCTCAGGGAATTTAAACCAAAGGGCAGACAAGAAATATAATAAGCAATGAAATAATGTTTAAGTAAACAAATAAATAAAACAAACACTTTTCCCCAGTGGATCTAGTTGTGTTCTAGACTATTCATTTTTTTGCCTTGCTATAGATATTTAGTATTGATGGAGTGATAAATATTCATACCAGGATATAAAGAACAGCAGAAAAGCTTTAATTTTGAGGTTTAGATTTATTGCTATTGATGAATTTTCTAAGTTGCCTAGAAACAGTTGACAAATGAACAGGTTAGAAATTAAATAAGATGATACGATCATTATCTAAATACTGAAGTCAAAAGAGTCTTAATATATAATTCTTAATTTTTTGAGCAAATATCTCAATAGCTGTATCTCATAAGAACTGAAAAAACATTTATGATAACCTCATTAAATGTGTTACTCTGGAAGCTAACAGTGCTTGGATTTGAAAAGCAGATATTTTATCAGGCTTACAAAAACCAAACAAAACAGATGTCTATGGAAATTTTCAGTCATCTAGGTTATGGTTGTCCCTGAGATGCTTTTTCAAAAGGCAACTACACTTTCATTGTTTTTCCTTGAATATATTTTGTGTCTCATCCAAGAAGCTTCTTCAGTTCTGGAGTTCTTGGATGAGAAGTGAAACATCTTCAAGGAAAATCAAAGAAAGTCCAGTTGCCTTTTGAAAAAGCACCTTTGGGAAAACAAAGAAATCTTGAATGAGTATATTACTGAAATTTTACTAAGCAGATACTTACCTGATAAAAGCTAATGATATTACGTAGTCATTATTAACAGTAATAGTCCAGTCACAGTCTCTGCTATGGGGATAAGGATGTGGGAAATTTGGTGAAAGAATAAAACCTGATGATCCCGTCAGATTGCCTCCACAAGGTGCTGTGAATGAATTAAACAAAGAATGTAAAAAAGGCAATTGCATCCCACAGTATAAAGAATGAACAATAAGCAATGTAAAAACAAAACAAACAACTTTGGGTTGTACAAAACAAACAAGCTAATTTATTCTATTCTTTAGTACCTCTAAATTAAAAGGCATTCTGGTCAAAGAAACAAGAAGAGAGTCACCTCCTAAGGATACATTCAAGTTTTTGAGCTGCACTTCTATTGCCTTAACTTTTATTTGGAAAATATTACTATGAATAAAGCATGGGAATATCGAATCATATAAAGAGAACCAGAATTTAATAATGAATATAAATAAAGACAGGTTAGGAACAAGATGGAAAAAAGTACATTTGATAGCAAACATAAGAATGACATTGCATATTAAGGCTGAGTTTACCACTCACATAATTTTCTTAGATAACTAAAACTTCTAGAAGCTGTAGTTGCAATGAATTTTGAAAACGTGTATATTTTTGTTGTTATACAACATTGGATTTGTATGTTTCTCTTGTTTTTTAATGTCCTTCCCCATTTGTTTTATCCTCTACATTCTTCTTACTAGTTGTATGCATAAACAGATCTATGAATTATTCTCATTTGAAATTATTTTGACTTGCTTAGTTTGGCAGTGGATTTGCCAGAGGGGAGCCCATTTATGATAACATGATTTATGCAAATATTTATTTCCTTTTATAATTACAAAAGGAAGACACATTTTATAATCCAATGCTGATAGAGTAGGAGAGGTTAGTATCAAGAGAGAAATCTTTAAGATGAATCATCATCATCATCACTATTGTTTGTTATTACCCTGATTCCTTGGTCAACAATACTGAACAAGTTAAATTATTAAATATGAAAAAACATCTGCCAGGCTATCTCCCCTCCTTTACAGGCATAACATGAAGCTTAATGTAAAAATACCACCTGAAATAGAATCATTATTAAATACTCTATGTATACAGAGCCAAGATATTACAATGAAATTTTGACTGGACAATGTGCCACGCCACCCACATCATCAATAAGGGAAAAATAGTTAAAACTGAATGAATCAAGATGCCTATGAAAAGAGAGTCTGAATGAAAATCATCACTACAAATAGCTGGGTTATCCCTCAAGCTGACAAAATCAAGGGCACTGAAGTCAAGTAAAAGGTTAGAAATGAATACATCATGAGAATGAAGAAAAGTTTAAAATCCAAAGTCAGTTGAAGAAATATCTGAAGGATATTGAAGAAGAAAATGCATAGAAACTATTGCAACGTGAAAAATTACTGAATATGGGAGAGACCAAAGTGGTCTACAATAAAGTTAATTAAGATTAGAAGAGGGCTCTGGCAAGGCAGAGTAGACAACTAGTACACTAAAAAACAAAACAAAAAACTCTAGCAAGCCAAGCAGATAACAATAAGACCTGGCAATGGCTAAAAGCAGGAAAATTGAAGAAAGAGATAGACAGAGAGGTTAACTTTGGCTGCATATGGCCAAGCCTTATGAACAAATGCATACAAAATCAGAACTAAGACAAGAGCAACTGACAGAAAATTCTTCCTTTGCAAAGAAGCTAAAGAAACGATAACTATCCAGCCAGTTACTACAAGAATATCACACAGACTAGCAATGGAGTGGAACAATTATGGTTCATAAGGATATCTGTAGAAAATACTGCTTACCTGCAAATAAGAACTTGTGGGATCACAAAATAAACAAAGTAATAAAAAATGAAGAAGCTTTCAATAAGAAAGACAAAAAAAAGCAGACATAGCAATACCTGGAAACTACTGAATAGAAGATAAAAATACTGGAAAAGGTAACAAAATACAAACCACTGTGAACAGAAGTAGAACATATTTGACAAAAGTAGGCAAAGGTAGTACCTATAGTGATAGGCTCCTTGCATGCAAACCCAAAACATTGACATTGACAAGATCACCATCACTCAAGTGCAAAATTTCCATTGGTCAATTACAAAAAGCAACACTTCTTAGGTCTACTCAGATACTACACTGACACATTATGATGTCCTAAATTGTTGGGAAGAACATGATGCATTTGAAAGCCAACACCAGCTCATGATCTGTGTAAAACTGTGATTTTATATGTTATATGTATAACAATAATAATCATGGATTATAGCATAAACACAGTTAGACATAGCAAAGGTTACAAATGGAGGTTATGATGCCCCAAAGCAAACTCAAACTTTATATACTTATATACAATATTGTGATCAATGTATGTTGAATGGTGTTTGCATTGTGATGTCAATACACATGTAATATTATGGCAGTGCCATTGTGTTTAGGAACAGATTTCCATACATTCCAGCCTTTGGCAACTACAGTCATTCACACTTATTGAGAAATCTGATTTAAACAAGGTTTAATTCTGAATAGATATGCAAAAGATTACACTCCTAAGTCTAGGTTTCTTTTCCCAGAATAAAATATTTCTGTTTTGGTGTTCAAAGACCTTAAAGACTGCTATTAAAAACATACTGTAACTCTAATGTGATAGAATCGCTCTAACACAAAGTCCATGCAGGAAACTTAACCTTAAAAAGCCAACCATTTTTAAAAATATTCTATAATATTAAGTTATTGGGTTACTAGGTTAATTAGAAACAAGTCATAATAAAAATCAGTTAAAGCACTGGGTAATTAACTATTTTACTATCACAAGTTAAATGTAACGCAATGTAGTTATGATATATTGGTTACAGGTTTTAGTGGTGATTTTTCCCCAAGAGACTTCTGGTAAGATGTGGAGGAATGCTCCATAGGATTAGAACAATTTACATTGAGGGTTTCACCAGCAAAAGGCAGGAAAATGCTTGACTTGGACAATTCCTGATCATTTAAGAAATTTATATAAAAAGAAGATTCATCATATTGTGATCCTTTGAATTTTAACAAAAAATAATATTATGGGAGCATAATCATATAAAAAAGCATAAACTAGTGATTTGTGATCAAAAGAAATAACTATATAATATATATAATTAACATGACAAGTCAACTGCAATTAAATCATCATAATTATAACTCCAATCAAGCCATTTTAAGATTGATGTAAACTCATCAGGCATTTTGTATGAGAAATAGCACAAAATATTGCTTTTATGGATACTTGGAGCAAAATATGAGTTTAGGAAAAGCTAAAAAAGCTATGCCATCACAAACTCTGTCTGAGCCAAGAGATTCATGATGCAGTAGCATCCACAGCAGCTTTCTGTTTTTATCAGGAAGAGGAAAACAACATTCCACACCAAGAGTGCAACATTACAATGCTCATACAGAAAGGTTTAGTCATGAACCCACAATGTTGCTATCATAATTTTTGCCTCCAGTTAAATCCTTTTGCAAGTGCCACTATTTTTTGACTCTTTTTATTTTCTTTAACATAAATTGCCTTCCACAGGATTCAGAGGCTTTGAGTGATACATGTTGATTGATTAGAAATGTTTAGCTTTCTAGAAATAGGGTTTAGATTACATATTGCTTCACTGTACTTTACAACCCTCTCTAAGTGGTTTACAGAGTCAGCATATTGCCCCCAACAATCTGGGTCCTCATTTTGGAAGAATGGAAGGCTGAGTCAATCTTGAGCTGGTAAGAATCAAACAGCTGAACTGCTGGCAGCTGGGAGTCAACAGAAGTAGACTGCAGTACTGCATTCTAACCACTGTGCCACTATGGCTCAATATTTGCATGCAGAGATCTATCAAAATGTACCTCCAAATTCTGGCTATTGTGAGTGTTTACTGAACTATATTTTTCTATTGCTCAGCAATGCTACTTAGCAGATTAATTGGCTTATTCTGTAGTTGACAAGAATAAAAAAAGTCCTTTAGCATCCATTTTAAGTAGGACTCACAAGGCAGGAAATGGATCATATCCATACTTTTTCAGGTTAATTATTTATTCAAATCTGTCCATTAACCTTCTACATCTTTCTTACCAACTTTTGGTATCCTTTTAAGTGTGTGAATGGTTTTTAACTTGATTTGTCAATCGCTTACAAGATACAGGTATAAGAATAAATATAGTTTTGAATACATGAGATAGATACTTATAAGAAAAATAAAAAACAATAGGACAGGGACGGTAAGCACGATTGGTGCGCTTATGAATATCTCCTACAAGCCGCTTAGGAAGAGGGTGAGGTCAATAGTAGACAGTCTAAGGTTAAAGTTTTTGGGGATTGCGGAAGAAACCACAGAGTCAGGTTGAGTATTCCAAACATTGACCACTCTGTGAGCTGAAGTCGTAGTTTCTGCAGTCAAGTTTGGTGCGGTTAACCTTGAGTTTGTATCTATTGTGTGCTCTTGTATTGTTATGATTGAAGCTGAAGTATTCATTTGCAGTTAGGACATTGCAATGGATGATTTTATATGCTATACTTAGATCGGACCAGAGGCGGCGTAGTTCTACTTTTCTAGGTCTAGAGTTTCAAGTCTGGTGGCATAAGGTATTCTGCAAGGAGTAGAGGAGTGGATAACTCTTCTTGTAAAATATTTCTGGACTTTTTCAATTGTGTTAATATCAGATACATGACATGGGTTCCAGACTGATGAGCTGTATTCAAGTATAGGTCTTGCAAATGTTTTGTATGCTCTAGGTAGTAGTGTGATATTACCAGAGAAGAAGCTATGTAGGATTAGATTAACAACTCTTAATGCCTTTTTGGCTATGTAGTTACGGTGGGCTTTAGCATTTAGATCATTAGAGATGAGTACTCCAAGGTCCTTGACAAAGTTTGGATCCTCAACAAGGTCTTGACTATTCAGCCTGTATTTTATTTTCTGAGTTTTTTCTGCCAATATGTATGACAGAGAATTTATTTGTTGAGATTTGAAGTTGCCATTTGATTGACCATTCTGATACATAGTCAAGGTCTTTTAGGAGGGTAGTAGTATTGTCTGTGGTGTTTAATAACTTTACATCACCAGCGAAGAGAACACAGTTGCTCTTAATTTGATCACAGAGGTCATTTATGTAGAGTATGAAAAGAGTTGGTCCCAAAACACTGCCTTGGGGGACACCACTGTTGACAGGTACAGAATTTGATAGGACTCCCCCAATTTTGACCATTTGTTGTCTGTTTGACAGGAATGTTTCTATCCAGTTGTGTAAGTGTCCAGAGATACCATAAGATTTTCGTTTTAGTAGTAGTTTGTTGCGTACCACTGAATCAAAGGCTTTACAGAAGTCTATGTAGATTGCGTCCATTGCTTTGCCTGATCGAGTTGTGTAGTCCATGTTTTTGCAGTGTAAGAGTTGCAGATTACAGGATAGTTTTTTCTGAAACCAAATTGTTTATTAGAGAGTAGGTTGTTTGTCTCTAAGTGGAGGCTAATGGAATGGTTAATAATTGATTCCGTGACTTTACAGGTGACACAGCATAATGAGATTGGTCTGTAATTTTCAACTAGACTGGGGTCTCCCTTTTTGAAGATGGGGATGATCATGGCTTGTGATCATAGTTAAATAACTATATGGATTTCTTCTTGTCTTTTTTAAATTTAGCATATTAAAGTCTTTGTTCAATGTTGTTAATTAAACACATGCCAAGGTATACATCTGGGTTATTGTATTTTTCCCATCATTGCAGAAAATAAAGCTGTTTAACATTTTGCAACATCCAAAAACATTTTCCAACTAATTAATTCTAATAAAACAAATAATAAAATTCCTAAAAATAACTGTCATAAAATTGTGTTTATGTTATTAGCCAATACTTTTCTGTGAATTTTTATTAACACAAACAAATTTAATATAAAAGCTATATATGAAATAGAATTTGGAAAAAAAATAGAATAAAAAATATTTCAACAAGAATGAATTTAGATGATAGGTGATAGATAGATAGATAGATAGATAGATAGATAGATAGATAGATGATAGATAGATACTGCTTTTTCTATAAGGGGACCTGATCATAAAGTGAGGACAATAATTGTCTGCATTTCCCTTATTAGAAAATTGATATCTGTTTCAGATGCTCTGCAGAATTTCTGTACCTATTTCCTGAGCTGTTTAAGGGAGGGGGGCTTCGGCGGCGGCAGGAATCCACAACACTGCGGGTCCCTGCTGCGCTCACCACTGAGGTACCCCCGATCCAATTGGATTTGGGGGCTGTCGCTACCCCGAAGAGGTAGCGGAAGATAGAGGAGATCTGGGCAGGGGTCTGGGGATATCGCAACCCCTTTCCCCAGCTGACTAGACTCCTTTTTCCTCAGGTGGTGGAGTGGCTGTCAGAAATGGCAGCCACAAAGGAATCTTCAACCAGATAAGATCTGTGCAGGAGGAAGAATTAGAAGGAGAAAGTTTTCTTGGCTGAACCGGGACATTAAGATACTTTTAAACACCCTGGAAACCTGACTTTTGGATTGATACATTTGTTTCCAAAAGAAGTTGTTAAAGCGGAGAAAGTGCTGAAGGAAAGTTTACTCCCCTTCCCTATGGAGAAAGCAAATGAGCACTGAAAAATCTACTTCTTTAAGGTAAAAATAAGCTCTTTGTTATAAGTGGGAAGGAGAGGACTAAAAAAACCTTTAAAAATTTGTTGGAGGAGATGCCTTGAAGATTATAAGACCAGCAACTAACTGTAATACGGCTTTAAAATATATTTTGGGATTTTGCCCCAGGAGGAAAAACTGCAAAGAGAAGAAGAGGAAATATTTTGTGTTTGTTTGTACTGTTTGATAATTTTGACACTTGGAAATTACTTTAAGACTAAAAACATCTGGGTTGTTTTTAAAAAATTTACAATGGCACTATCTGTGGATGAATTAAAAATGGAATATGAAAAATTAAAGGAAATAGAACAAGAAGGCAAGGATTCTCTGGGAGCTGTCTTCCACTTTTTAGAAATAGTGGTTTCTACATATCAGCAAATACATGAGGAAGAAGGAGAAGAAGAAGAAGAAGAGGAAGAAGAAGCCATTTTTAATGGACAAAAAGGTTCAATTAAGAAAGAAAATAGGAAGAGAGGAAGGAAAAATGAGAATTTAAGATTTAATAAAACAACCAAGAAAAAGAAAAATAAGGTGAAAAAAAGGTACAATGTTAGAAAGCAACAGAAAAGAGAAATACAACAGAGAGGGGAAGTTAATTTTTAGATCTCCTTCTTAATCCTAATGCAAATAAAAAAAATACAATGACACTATGAAATTTTTTAATCAATTTACTGAGAAACAGTAGGGATGAAGTCTGCCAAAGCAGACTAAACACAGGAAAACCATGGAGATGGGAAGGCCGAATGCTTTGTTCATTTATTTTTTTTAAAAAAAGTATTTGAACTTTTCATTGTAAAAGGTACAATGCATTAAAGTAATCCAACAGGGCTAGAACATTTTGATTTTGCCCACTATTCATCATAGGTGACTCTTTATCCCACAGAACCCCAAAAATCTCCTATTTAGATTAAAAAATGAAAACAATGAAGAACAACTTCATCCAGTATAGGCAACCATAGTAATTAAATTTGTAGGTATCTTATAAATGAAGGTAACTATATTGGGTATTGATTATTTTTTCTTTTAGGAAAGTACTTTTAAGTGCTGTCCTCCCTTCTTTTCTCTTGTAAAGTATGTTTTTTTTTTTAATAAGTACAGAATATTGTCGTACCCAAACAAAGTGGGCTGTCCTTACATTTATATTTAACACAAAGCTGCCAACTATTAGCTGCTGACTTTGGGCTTTATGACAATGTAATAAGGATTATTACATGTTTCCAGAATTCAGAAAAGTTGTGTCTTCTTTAGGTTTCTGCATACCTATACAGACTGGTGGGTTGGGCTGCCAGAAGTACCGATTTTCTACCTGAATGCAGGTTATTCGCTCATCTCCTTGCAACTCATAGCCAGGATCACATTGAAATAGCACCGTGTCCCCAGGTTCTCTTCCATCTCCATTACGGGTTCCATTCATGGGGACACCTGGATCTCTACACGCCGTGGCCACAGAGCCTAGGAAAAAAAAGAGAAGGGAAAGGAATAAATCAACAAAAGCTTTGATTCAATTTTTGTTAGGGAGCGGGGTAATTAACACATTCTAGGAATCCTAAATATATTTTTATCCCTGCAAGAAATTATTGTGGCATTATGATTCACATCTATTAAAGAGAGGTTTGTGAAAGTATTGGGAGGAATATTAGAAATAAGCAACTAAAAGATAGGAACAGTGAGTAGATTATCTAATAAAAAAGCAGTTCAATCCAGGATTGCAAAAATCCTGGGAAGATGAGGTTCATAATATTCAGAGAGATAGCAGTTTAATAAATTTGCTAATAAATGAGAGCTTGCAGTATCCAATCTCTTAAAATTCTGTACTTAACTTCAACCCCTGTCATTTAAACTCCCTTATTGAAGCCACTGAGATTCTTGCTTCTTTGAGCATGCCTTCTTTATTTTACTCTATTATTCGTTTTATCTATCATCTGTTTTAATAATGTGTGGGATCACAGTTGTTTAATCCATCATCTATTTGTACCACGACATCATCTTGTAAAGGAAGCCCAATGTACCATTGTAAATGACATCATTTGTGCCACTTACAGAATTACATAAATACACAAATGAAATATTTATTGTGCTTTACATTGTCCTTTGTGGATATCCATGGTATTCCCTTATTTGTTGATATAATTTTTTGAACAGACACATTTCTGAGTAAGAATAGGAGTGCACTGTCAATGTCACTTTTTTCCACAGACCTGGCATTTAATCATATCTGTTTACTACACACATTATTAAAAAATTAAGGTTGCAGTAGATGAAATGATATAAATAATATGAATTATGTTGTGCTTTTAAATCTTTTCAAGATTGAGTAGAGGTTGTCACAGATTGGTCATATTATCATTGGTAAGCATAAAATAATTAAATTCATTAGGTTTATTAGCTATCAGTGGAAAAAGAACACTTTTAGTTATAAAAAAAAACATTCCAACATCAACAAGAAGTGAATACTCCAAAACTGATGCGTGACATTTAACTCCAAATAGAAGTGTTTGGCGGTAGCATTTCATTATATATTTTATAATAATACTGCCAGGAGAAAACTTGACAGATTAACTGAAAAGAAAGCATATAGTATTTAATCAGCATGCTCAACCTTTAGGATCTGCCAATACTAATATAAAATAAGTTTTAGCCTTCAGCCAGTTGTTGGCTTGTTTGTTGTTTGTTTAACAGTAAATGCCAAAGTGAGCGAACAAACAAATAAACAAAATGTCAAACTCTTATTTCATTGTATATGAGGTTACTTAACACCTCAGAGAAAGGGTCAGTTAAATAACAGTTGTAGCACAAGCCACTAGCAGGCGATTATCAAAACACACTTACCCTTATTGTAAAGAAATATCTATTAATCCTGCGCAGCAGAAAGATATGGTTTGTCCAAGTAGTGGGATTCAATTTTTTTTTACTACTGGTACTGTGGGCGTGGCTTGGTGGGCGTGGCAAGGGAAGGGTACTGTAAAATCAGATGTGGTATTTGCCAGTTCTCTGAACTACTCAAAATTTCTGCTATTGGTTCTCCAGAACTGGTCGGAACCTGCTGAATACCACCTCTGGTTTGTCCTAATGTTGCCTTTACCTGGGTCACTGAATAATGTATATAACATAATAATTCAGATCTGATAAGATAGGAAAAAGGTCACTTTGTGTCCTTTCCAGAACAAAAATGTGCCTTGAATATTAATAGAATTGAAACTTCCTCAAAGACCACTGAACATCACTCCAATACTCCTAGGAAGGAATTAACCGATTAATTTAGAAGTGAGTATCTTTCTCAGGCATGATTCTAACCCTAAGTTAATACTTAAAAATACAACAAATAAATTTACATATATTATTGAAAGCCAGACTGGGTAGTGGTTAAAGGTACCAGCTTACAAATTGGGAAACCATGAGTTCTAGATCTGTTCTAGGCTTGACCCGTGATGGTGAACCTATGGCAGGCATGCCAGAGGTGACATGCAGAGCCCTCTCTCTGGGCACATGACCTGTCAGCCCAGCTCAGCTCAGCTCTACCACCATGTGTATGTGTACCTCCCGCTTGCCAGCTGGCCTTTGGATATCTGCTGTGCATGCACAGGGGTCGTGCACACATGCACAGGGATCAAGGGGCATGCACAGGGACAGGGGGTCATGCATGCATATGAGGAGGCAGGGCGCATGCATGGGGTGCGTGTGCATTGAATTTTGGGAATGTGTACACGCTTTGGGGACTGAAAAGGTTAGCCATCGCTGAACTCGGTGACTCTAAGCCAGTCACTCCCTCTCAGAGACTAGCAACTTATTTAATTTTAATGGCTTCCTTTAAAGATTCTACACATATGTTGTCTATCTGGTTAACCTTGACTGAACCTGAAAAGCTAAACAGGGCTGGATCAAGTTGGCATTTTGGATAAAAATCCCAAATCAAGAAATTCCAGGACCACCACCAGAAAACTCTTGAACAATCATACAAAAAAGAAAGACATACAAGGACAGAGAGAGAAGTTAATAGAAACCTACTTTTATATTGTTGGCAAAAACAAAAGAGAATAAATGGCTATATGGGAATGACAAGGAACTGAACTCGAGTTTTAGGAGACTGCCTTCTTAATTATCTGTTAGATTTCATGTGCCATTACTTGAGCATTCACCTTCACTATGTCTCCTATATTAAGCATAAATACATACATTTATCAGTTTCTCAGTGTATAACAGAAGTACTGGATCTTGTTTTTATAAGGAATGCACAAGATTATCCCTTGACACCTCATTATTGACCACATGCTGTTTGTTTTGATAAGATGGAGATGATCCTTCTCATTTATTTAGACAGACTCTAGTGGCTAAGACAGACTGGCTTACCCTTTTCAAAAATAACTCATCTGCTGACTCTTCTTCCCCCCCGCCAGCTGCAAATTTTGATCAACTACTTCACTGAAAAGTTTTCACCAACCATGGACACATTTTATTTAAATTGGATTTAAGTCATCATTACTTATTTCTATATTTAGTTATAGCTTTTACTGCCCTTGTTTTAGTGTAAAATAATGCTTTATTTTATATACATATATTGGCGGTCCTTGATGACCGATCACAATGGAACCTGACAATTATGTTCATGATGGTTATAAAGGAGCTCATCATGTGACTGACCAGATTTTACGCCTTTTTTTTTTGCAATGGTCATTAAGTAAATCATCAAAGTCATTAAGCAAAAGCCACAGTCATGAAGAGAACACATTGTAAATGCCTGCTTTCAGCAAAAACATTATAAGACATGGGTCACATGACCATGAGGTAATGCAAATTTGTCAAGCTTTGGGAAAATCAGGAGATTTAAGCAGTTCAAATGAGTATAAATATTTCCTGCAAGTTTAAACTTTCCACAACAATCTGAACTACTAATGGTCAAAGGAAATAAGTGGCTGTTAAGAAGAAATTCAAGGTGGGCTGTACTTTGATCTCTTGTAGCATGCACTCATGACTGGTGATGCATTTGACCCTTCTCTTAGCTTCAGCCTCATCATCTCCTACATCATGCCTGCAAATGCAGGCCAGTTGCCAAGAATTGTGATGTCTCCTGTGGATGATGACTCCTTTACTTCTTCCTCAGAGGACAGAATGGGATCATTCCTGGCATCTTAGGAAAGGGATGAGGTCAATAGTAGACAGTCTAAGGTTAAAGTTTTGGGAGTTTGGGAAAGAAACCACAGAGTCAGGTAAAATATTTCAGACATTGACCACTCTGTTGCTGAAGTCATATTTCCTGCAATCAAGTTTGGTGTGGTTTACCTTGAGTTTGTATCTATTATGTGTTCTTGTATTGTTATGGTTGAAGCTGAAGTATTCATTGACAGGTAGGACATTGCAATGTATAATTTTATATACTATACTTAGGTGGGACTGAAAGTGGCGTAGTTCTAGCTTTCTAGGTCTAGAATTTCAAGTCTGGTGGCATAAGGTATTCTGCAATGAGTAGAAGAGCAGATAACTCTTCTTGTGAAATATTTCTGGACTTTCTCAACTGTGTTAATATCAGATACATAATGCGGGTTCCAGACTGATGAGCTGTATTCAAGTATTGGTCTAGCAAATGTTTTGTATGCTCTCGTTAGTAGTGTGATATTACCAGAGAAAAAGCTACATAGGATTAGATTAACAACTCTTAATGCCTTTTTGGCTATGTAGTTATGGTGGGCTTTAGCACTTAGATCATTTGAGATGAGTACTCCAAGGTCCTTGACAAAGTTTGGATCCTCAACAAGGTCTTAACTATTCAGCCTGTATTTTATTTTCTGATTTTTTCTACCAATATGTAAGACAGAGAATTTATTTGTTGAGATTTGAAGTTACTATTTGTTTGACCATTCTGATAAATAGTTGAGGTCTTTTTGAAGAGTATCAGTATTGTCTGTGGTGTTGAATAGCTTTACATCATCAGTGAAGAGAACGCAGTTGCTCTTAATATGATCACAGAGGTCATTTATGTAGAGTATGAAGAGAGTTGGTCCTAGAACACTGCCCTGGGGGACACCACTGTTGACAGGTACATAATTTGATATCCGACCATTAGGCTGACAAACCTAATTGGAAGCTCCAAATCTCAAGACTAGATTTTGGCTTGCCTTTTGAAACAACCCAGGCGAAGCCTTTATTCCTGAGACTGTTTTGATTTTGCCATATGTTCCTTTCCTTGTTATCTACTTGGTCTGGAGCCAATCGCTGTTCTAATCTAGCAGCTGTGGGTAAGCTGAAACCTGGAACAGAATTGCTGGGGGAAAGACAAAGTAAATCTCTCTCTACACTAACACTGACATATATGTGTGGGTGAGTGGGGCAGCACAAGAATTTGAAATTCAGTCATATGACTGTCTGAGTTTAGAACTTTGGAACCAGATCATAAGCATCTTTAGGGAGATCCAATGTAACATTGAATAGTCCCTAATTGAACAGTTGTAAGTCAAGAACTATTTGCATGGAGGTACGTATATAAAATAAAGCAGTATTGCATGCATATGTATGTATATATGGCTGCTGTGTTTCAGTGCCCAATACACTGAGAATATTTTGATGGAAGGTTAGCAGGTACAGTATTAAATATATTCTTACTTTGAAAAATACTCTCAGTACTATCTATTTGAAACCCTCCTCTTTTGCTTTATTTTTCTCTGTAGGTCTGACCTTCCCCTCTGTGTTTGCTATATTTGGGAATGGGAAAGGACTATTATCTTGTAAACACAAATGTTTATTTGACCTGCTTTCTCCCCCTTTCAAATGTGTTTTCTTTCTCAGATATTTCAATTCTTTCTTTATAAGCTACCTTCAGAGAAGGTTTTCTGAAAAGCAAAAAGGAAAATACACAGTTTTCATAACAGAAAATACAAATATGCCTTGCACATTTTTTTAGTTAACTAGGGGACTCCTCCTTTGAATCATATTCATTATCACCTCTTTGCTTTAAAATTCCACAACTGGTTACATTTAAAGTTATTTCTAAAATGAAAATCCATTTTATGTATGCAGGGGGACTCTCTTTCTTGGACTAATAATGGAAATTGGGCCGCCATGTTAGAATATACATTGTTGAATATCCCTTGTGGACCACAGTGTTTAGGTCAGGAGCACAAATCCATACAACTGATTAGACAAACTTCCTGAGTTTAAATGCCATATTTTATTGGGTGTTTGGAACATGATGGCAGAGTGGTTAGAATAGATTAATGTGAAGTTAAAATACAGCTACATATATTTCTTGTTGGAAAATTGAACATAATGACAGCTGTTATTTACCAAAACATTTCCTTCCTTCCTTCCTTCCTTCCTTCCTTCCTTCCTTCCTTCCTTCCTTCCTTCCTTCCTTCCTTCCTTCCTCCCTCCCTCCCTCCCTCCCTCCCTCCCTCCCTCCCTCCCTCCCTTCCCTTCTTCTGTTTGCCACAAACAACTAAACACAAAATGTTTTGTATAGTACCACTGAAATTTTATTTCACTTTTTGGAAATACTCATTTAACACATACTGTAGAATAATATTTACTTTGTTTGTAGCTATTTCACATTCATGATTCACCATTCTGTGATGGATAAATCCCAAGGTCTCCTGTACTTCTACCATCTCCAAAATACAATTACAGACTGGGAGGGGGAGTCCCATTTAAGTTCTTTGTATGATGAAATTTTATCCCTTTTCAATTACTGTATTCTAAGAAGTTCTATCTGCCTAATCTCCCAGCTCTATCGGTCTCAACAATGACTTCCAACTTTATGCCATTACGAAATTGCATGAATACATTGCCTTATCCACTGCCAGGGTTATTAAAATGAAATATTAAACATTTTTCCCAAGACTAATTCTCAATCGTCTCCCTTGAAAGATTGTACCCATAGAATTCAGCACCTTTTCCTATTCATGAATGATTTTACTTTTTTTTTTAATACCTCCAACTCACTTCCCATGTAATATCTATTAGCCAGCATGATTGAAAATCTC
Organism: Pseudonaja textilis; assembly: GCF_900518735.1. Next base: position 4,596,904 of record NW_020769330.1, read on the forward strand.
AGCAATCTTGTGAAAAACTCCTTCTTATCTCATTCATATCATCAATTTTACCAGGACTAATCAGTATTATGAAGAACACGTCTGACTAAACATGGTTAACATTATTCAATATAGAAATAAAATTGGATGCAGAAATGCAAGACAAACCCACAAAGTTTAAACTAAGCCAGATTATCCATAAAGTATAATTAAAAAAAAAATCAAGTCACAGATATAATAGTTAAAAGCATCACCTATTTTTGTATGCATTGCTGGTCAAGTACAAAGCTGTAATCTCATGGTTACATTCATCACCCTAACCCACACACAAACACACTTATTATTAAACTGTTTTTCAGGTGATAGTAGTGGAATACATGAGTTTAGAAAGCAGAAGTTCAGAGTTTACTAAATATATATTGTTATGTCTGTGGAACTGGTTGGAGTCCCCAACCAGGTCCGCTGTTTGAGTGGGAGCACCAGCAGCTCCCATTGGTTGGCTCCGTTTCACAGCCGGCTATATAAGCCGGCTGTCGAGCAGAGCCAGCCGTTGTCGCCCGCTGGTCTGCAAGTTAGCAAGCAGACGCGACAACCCTTTATTCTTTGCAATAAAGCCTGTTAGTTGTACGCTCTGGTCTCATGCCTCTTCCTTACCATTGCTCCACAACACTGGCGATGAGGATGGGATGGTCGAAGGCTAACCAGACGCGTTTATTCAAAGAGCTGTAAGTCACGGAGAGTGAAGCCACGGGCACTGTAGCCGCAGCCGCCCCACGCTCGCAAAGAGCGCGAAATTCAAACTGATATTGTTTGAGCTGATTCGCTGAAATGAGCCACAGGCACCGCAGCCGAGGCCGCCCATGCTCACCAAGAGCGCGATTTTCAAAAAGAGCTACGCAGCCCAGAGAGACAGCCGCAGCCGCGTTCTTTTAAGAGCGCAAATTCAAATAGCGATTGAAGAAGACGAACCTGTTCTTTTCTCCACGATGAGTACTAATTCAGCATTCCCTCCATTCAAACCAAACGAGGAAACATGGGACTCCTACAAAAATCGATTCAGCCATTTTCTTGATGCCATCGGTTTAGCCGACGCTGCGGAGCATAGGAAGAAGTCCTATTTCCTGAGTTACTGCGGAGCCGCCGTCTTCGACACCGCTACAGCGTTAGTCGCACCCCGCGCCATCAGAAGCGTCCCATGGGACGAGCTACAGGAAATACTTTCAAATCACTATTCGCCCAAACTGTCCCAAATAGCCAGAAGGTATGCCTTCAGGGTCAGGAAACAGGCAGAGGGGGAGTCGATCAACGAATACATGGACGCCCTGAGAACAGCCGCTTTACAGTGCGGATTCAAAGAATATTTGGAAGACATGCTGTTGGACCAGATCGTCTGTGGGGTGAGAGACCTGAGACTCCAGAGGCGTTTACTGGCAAAAAAGGACTTGACTCTAACCTTAGCCATGGAGGAAGCCCTGGCTGCTGAGCTCTCGGCCCAGTCAGCAGCTGAAATTCAGGGCACTCAATCTAAACCCAGCACGCCAACTGTCCATTCTGAAGAAGTAATCAGCGAAGATGACCCCACAGATACATCTGACATTAACCGCCTTAAACATCAGAAGCCTTCACAGGTAGGAGTGGGGCAGAGAAACAACTTCACCCCCAAACAACCTCCCATGTGCCTAACCTGTGGAGGCTCCCACCCTAGGGCATCCTGCAGGTTCAGAAACGCCATCTGCCTGAACTGCCAAAAGAAGGGTCACATCGCTAGAGTCTGCCAAGCAGGGCGATCTTTACCTCAAAGGCCTCCACCACCTCCTAACTCCCAAAGGCAAGTGGAGGACTGCTATACCTGCTACCACGCTAACCATACTTCCCAAACCCCTGATAAAATCAAAATTTCTGTTTTCCTAGAAGGTAAACCCTGCAGGATGGAGGTGGACACGGGATCCGCGCTCTCAATCATCTCCTGGGATACCCTGAAGAGGATCCAGCCCAGACTGTCAAGGAAACAGCTACAAAGATGCCACTTGACGCTGCGGGACTACCAGGGCAAGAACATTCCTGTCCTCGGGAAAGGCAAGTTCCTTGTTCAATTCCAAGCCTTTAAAGGCCATCTGCCTCTAGTGGTTGTTAATGGTACCCTCCCTAGTCTATTGGGACTTGATTGGTTTCCTTCTCTCGGCCTTAGTGTAACCGGGATCCATGCTGTCTCAACTTCTGATGTAGATACACTATTTTCTGATTTTTCCGATGTATTTAGCAATGAGCTGGGTTGCTATTCGGGCACCCCCATATCATTTTCAGTAGACCCCCAGGCAACCCCTCTTCGTTTAAAACCACGTAGGGTACCTTTTGCCATCCGTCCCAAATTGGACACAGAACTAGACAAACTACTTAAGCAAGGGGTGCTAGAACCCACTGATTTCGCTAAATGGGAGACCCCCATAGTCACCCCACTTAAGAAAGATGGCAGTTTGAGAATCTGTGCGGATTACAAAACCACGCTCAACCGCTATCTGCAGGTCAGCGCATACCCTGTCCCCGTTATTCAGCATCTGTTACACACTTTCGAACCCGGCACCATTTTCGCCAAGTTAGACATGTCCCAGGCATACCAACAGTTCCCTGTCGATGAGCAGACAGCGGAATTACAAACCATAGTCACGCACAGGGGGGCATTCAAGTGTAGGCACCTCCAATTCGGGGTCAGCGTGGCCCCAGGCATTTTCCAGTCACTCATGGAGAGGATTCTCCAGGGTCTCCCAGGAGTGGTCCCCTACTTCGATGACATCTTAGTCTCAGCCACAAACCGACCCCAGCTCATTCAGAGAGTCAGGACAGTGCTGGAGAGGTTTAGGCAGCATGGCCTTAAACTTAAGAGGGAGAAGTGTGCCATCGGCACTAGGCAGGTGGACTTTCTGGGTTATAGAATAGACGCCTCTGGCATCCACCCCGTTGAGTCCAAGGTGAAGGCCATCCATGAGGCACCCACACCAACCAACAAGACTGAACTTCAAGCTTTCCTGGGACTCCTGAACTTTTACGCCTCATTCCTCCCGCACAAGGCATCGGTCGCTGAACCATTACATAGGCTGCTAGATAAAGACTCGCCCTGGCACTGGGGACCCAAGGAAACCCATGCTTTCAAGTCAGTCAAATCCTTACTCACATCAGAAGCGGTTCTAGTTCAATTCGATCAACGTCTTCCCCTGGTCCTGGCTGCTGACGTATCCCCTTTTGGCATTGGGGCTGTCCTGAGCCACAGACTCCCCAACGGTTCCGAGGCACCAATTGCTTTCTTTTCTAGGACCCTTTCTCCAACTGAGAGGAACTACAGCCAAATCGATAAAGAGGCCTTGGCTGCAGTGGCTGCAGTTAAGAAGTTCCACGAATTCTTGTTTGGCCACCACTTTGAGTTAGTGACTGACCACAAACCTCTTTTAGGACTTCTGTCTGGAGATAAGCAAACCCTGCAGGTACTTTCACCCAGAATGACCAGATGGACCCTGTTTCTGGCCGCTTACTCATTTAAGTTAGTGCATCGTCCCGGTAAGAACTTGAGCCACGCCGATGCCCTTAGTCGCTGCCCCCCGCCAGTCCCAGTCGAAGACCCAATGCCTATCCACACCATTTTTGAGGTCAACGAACTCAAGCACCCAGTGACAGCCGAGGACATCGCAGCGCACTCAAAGAAGGACAAAATCATCGCCCAGGTTCTGGACTGGGTTGGAAGGGGGTGGCCGGAAACTCAATGTACAACTGATTTTGTCCCCTTTAAAACCCGCCAGCACGAACTGTCAAAGTTGCAAGGTTGTCTATTGTGGGGAACAAGAGTGGTCATCCCAGCCTCCCTTCGAGTGCCCATCCTGAAGGTGCTTCACGAGGGTCATCCGGGCATCATAAGAATGAAGGCCCTGGCCCGCAGCTACGTCTGGTGGCCCGGCATGGACGCTCAAATCGCCAACTGGGTAAGCTCTTGCCAGCCTTGCCAACAAACCAGGGCTGCCCCTCCAGCTGCCACGCCCGCTTGCACGTCGACCTGGCTGGGCCTGTACATGGCAGGACCTTCTTGGTGGTCGTGGATTCATACTCCAAGTGGATTGATGTAGCCTTACTGCCCACAACCACCACCCAGGCGATAGTTAAGGCCCTAACCCGTCTATTTGTCACCCACGGGCTTCCTGACACGCTGGTTTCAGACAATGGCCCACAGTTCACATCGTGTGAATTCAGCATGTACACTGCTAACTTGGGTATCAGACACGTCCTTACAGCACCATTCCATCCCGCTAGCAATGGGATGGCAGAGAGAGCAGTTAGGTCAGCCAAGGAGGCACTCGCCAGGTTTGGCCAGGAGGATTGGCACTCTAAACTGTCTCGTTTCCTGCTCAGCCAGCACACAACGCCCTGCACCACCACCAACAAATCTCCTGCCGAACTTCTAATGGGGAGACACCTTAGAACCACCCTGGACAGGCTACACCCCCACTACTGCCCAGACACCCCCTTAGGGTCCGACAGTCTGGTCAGAGACTTCGCCCCACAAGACCTGGTATACGCCAGGAACTATGCGGGGGATCCGTTGTGGGTGCCAGGACAAGTCGTGTCAGTCACAGGTCCCAGGTCCTACAGGATCCTCCTAGAGGATGGACGTTTGTGGCGGAGACACGTGGATCAACTCAGAAGGCGGCGGAAGGGCGCGACAGATACCAACCCATGCCAACCTGCCAGTGCCAACGACGCCTCACCAGTGCCTGACGCGGATCCCCTGAGGAACCTGGTTTTCCCTGACGAGCGAGAGGACTGGCGGGAGAACCCGAGTTTCCGGCCAGAGTCACCAATCCAGCCACCGAGCGACCCAGTTGACCAGCCGGACCTCGAGACTCAGCCGGGCCAACCTGAGCAGGGGTTTTCATCAGCACCACAGGACACTACGCCTGGGCAAACCCACGCCCCGATGACTGCTGAGGCACGTTCCGAAGACCAGGACTTGACACCTGCCGACAGTTCACCCGAACTGTGACGTTCTGGTCGCCAGCGAAGACAACCCTCGTATCTACAGGACTACGCATGTTCCCAGCTAGGGGAAAGGAGTGTTATGTCTGTGGAACTGGTTGGAGTCCCCAACCAGGTCCGCTGTTTGAGTGGGAGCACCAGCAGCTCCCATTGGTTGGCTCCGTTTGACAGCCGGCTATATAAGCCGGCTGTCGAGCAGTGCCAGCCGTTGTCGCCCGCTGGTCTGCAAGTTAGCAAGCAGACGCGACAACCCTTTATTCTGTGCAATAAAGCCTGTTAGTTGTACGCTCTGGTCTCATGCCTCTTCCTTACCATCGCTCCACAACACATATCATATTATTTTCATGCAGATCTGCTAATTCCAATTGTACATCTACAATCATGATGAGATTAGCATTCTGTACTGTTCTGTTTTAATTTTCCATCAATAATATACACACAAACAAGGAAACACATAGGCTCTAAGAAGAATTAAATCTTTAGTCTGATTTATCTTTGTGTGATCCGTTATTTTGCCATCATTTCCACATGCCTACATTTCTGGAATCCCACTCTGAAGATTACAAAATGGTAAATGTGAGTAATTTGTTTGGAAGTATCGCCCTCAACTACTGAAGCTGATACTTTGTTAGTTTTGCTGGTGCCAGGAAAAAGCATATTCTCCCAATGAATGATTTGAATCCCAGCAGGAATGTTCAAAAGATGTGATCAGAATATTAAGATGCTAACCACAATGGTGCCTTGAAGTTCTGAAGATGGTGCCATTTTTAGTGCATCACAGAGTTTCCAATCATACCAGCATGACCCCGAATTTGATTTTATCGACCATGTCTTGCAATTACCCTAAATCATAAACTAACAACTGTACCCTCTACAAACAGATTGCTGTCAACATCACAAATTAATGATTTGGGTCTAAAAAAGTTAAAGGATGAAGAGTGACATATATCAATGTTTAATTATCAACTCAGTAGATGTATGTTGAAACTTAGATGAACTTTAATTTTCATGTCATGTATTGGACAACATGTGAAAGCCTGATAATTATAGCAGAAGTCATTGCTGATAACAGTAAGTAATTGCAGTTTGGTTTTCCTTTATACAGAGATTCTACATTTAGTCATTTATCAGTATATCTATTCAACCTGGGTTTTCTGCTAATTTTGCTTCCTTTAAAAGACTTCTATTTATTTTATTGTATTGGCAGCACAAACTTGGAACATGCCTGATTGACACAAAGCTGCTGCACAGTTTGGTTCAAAAGTATCCCAAGCAATATATTTCTTTGTGTCTTTTATGAGATAGGGAAGAAAAATTCAGCAATTTAACTCTTCAAAGAAGTTTGATTGTCAACAATCAAAGCTACTGAATTGTACCAAGTTTCAGTCTGGCCACATACTGAGCATTTTGTATTTCCACTGAATCAAATGTTAACTTTAAATAAATTTAATGAAAGAGAAAGAATTAACAAAGGGAGTCAATAAATAAGAAAGATAAAATGAAATTGTGGCAGAGCAGTCTTTTTTCTTTGATATTATGGATACTGCATTTGAGTAAGATAAAGAAAACACTTTTTTGAAGTTTCATAAAATACTGTTTTGTTCATTAAAAAGAAATCTGAAAATCTGGAATAAATTAGATCATATGAAACACCAACTAATATATCAACTAACTTTATTTTGAAAGTGTTAATTTTAATATTTTAATATTAATTAATAATATTTTAATTTTAAACTGTTCTATGTTGGCTTGTATGATTTGGGAAATTTGTCAAAACCTAATTAATTCATTTTAATTTAAAACATTTACAGACTGCCCCAAGATGGCCAGTTCTATATCATGTATATAAACAGGATAATTTTAAATGATTTCTTAAATTTAAAAAAAGGAAGCCAATTATATATTAGGCATAGTGTTCTACATAGCATAGGGGCTAAAGAGAAAACCTGTCTTCTGGTTCCAGACCTCTTCATTACAGGCACAACCTTAAGGCAGGCTATCTCATAATGTGTCAGTGCACACCATTTTGGAAAGTCTATGGTTTGTCTGGATTATACCATTGTTATGCTTCCAGATGCAATTCAAGATGCTGGTTATCCTATTTAAAACCCTGTAAATGGCAGAGCCAATCTACTTCTGTGACTGCTTACATCTGAAGATCTCTGCCTGTCTTGCAATATCCTACAAGAGTATATCTCCAGATCCCTTTTATTAAAAGGGCCAACTTGTGGGACTGAGCAGTTGTGCTTTCTCTTTTACAGTGTCTGAACTATGACCTACTTTAGTCCCGAGCCTGCACAGCCCTGATCTTTATGGCCTTTGGAAAGACTGTGTTGACCAAGGATGGAAAGGACGAGGAAAACCGGACATCCAGATATACAGACACTATAAACTAGAAGGAAATGTTTGCAATATTTTGACTACTCAGAACCACATGTGTATATCAACTTACTTGAAAATTGAATGGCAAATCCAGATTTGCTGATATAGAAGTCTGTGTCAAATTGTATTGTCACTATGTTGAGAGTGCTGTGGATGCCTTCTGGAATAAGAGAGCCACTAATTTCTTTTAACAGCATGTCATTTTCAGGTGGACCATCCCAAACACGTAGGATATCATGTGAGGCTTCAGTATCAAATGCTAAAAATTGGAGACTGTAAAAAAACACCAAATATTAATGTCTAATTCAAATAAATAAATGAAATTTATTACAATTTATTACAGTTACAGTTTAGAAGGGATCAGGACATTTGGTTGATAATTAAAATATCTACACCAAGAAGCCTGCCTCTCAGGTCCTGAACAGCGTTGTTCTCTTTAATGGAGATTGTCCTCTATGGATCTTTATGCCTTGATTTCAAGACTTCTTATGTAGATCTAATATGACTAAACATTTGATGTACATACAATGCATACATCAAAGTTCTGGCACTAAATGGAAATGTCAGATGAGGCTTCTGTACAAGTGTAACAACTTCTGTAGCTGTTAGCACTGCTGGACAAGAAGTCAGAAGGAAGGCAAAGTAAAGCAATGAAGACATCCATTACATCTTAGAGATTCCAAACAACCATTAGCCCTTTTTCAACCATCAACCCAGCCCCAACCCCACAACTACAATATTCCATCTAGATTTGGAACAAATATTTGTTCACCCAAATCTGTGGTAAGTCATTTTAGCCCCCCAGATAATGTAGTAGATAAAGCGACTACTATATCCTATCTGCCAAGCACTATTCCAGTAATGCTTATATTGCTGTTTCCCCCCAAAATATAAATTAATATAACATCAAATTTTGAATAAAAGGCAACATTTACACTAATAAATGGATTCCAGATGGATTTCTTAGTTTTTGTATTCTAAAATATTTTTTTTCTTAGTCTATCAGTTAAAGTGTCCTGGAGTACCTGACAATGTTTCCTGGATCTACTTCAATGATCCACATACAACGCAGATTATTATCATACGGAAAAGGGTAGCCCGGAGACAAGATTCTTCCTGAAGATTCTCCTTTAAAACGACCTCCACATTCAGCTGATAAAAACAAAGTGGAAAATGGTAATTATTTCTCATAAATATTGATTAGGATGTTTCTGTAGCAGCTAAAACATGTAGAATAGGAAGGGTTTAATTCCAAACCTATGATAACTTGATATCTGAGTTAAACAGCAGGTTGTCCTCACTTACTGATGGCCTCACTCAGGAACCACGCAAAGTTACAAAGGCAAAGAAAAAGGAGGTTCATGATTAATCTTTTAACTTGTAGCTATCCCAGCAACCCTGTGCTTATATTATACACTGCTCAGAAAAATAAAGGGAACACAAAAATAAGACATCCTAGTCTGAATGAATGAAATATTCTTATTAAATATTTTGTTCATTACATAGTTGAATATGCTGACAACAAAATCACACAAAAATTATCAATGGAAATAAAATTTAGCAACCCATGGGGGTCTGGATTTGGAGTTACACTCAAAATTAAAGTGGAAAAAAACACTACAGGCTGATCCAATTTTGATGTAATGTCCTTAAAACAAGTCAAAATGAGGCTCAGTAGTGTGTGTGGCCTCCACATGCCTGTATGACCTCCCTTCAATGCCTGGGCATGCTCCTGATGAGGTGGTGGATGGTCTCCTGAGGGATCTCCTCCCATACCTGGACTAAAACATCCCCCAACTCCTGGACAGTCTGTAGTACAATGTGGCATTGGTGGATGGAGTGAGACATGATGTCCCAGATGTGCTCAATTGGATTCAGGTCTGGAGAACGGGCGGGCCAGTCCATAGCATCATCTTGCAGGAACTGCTGACACACTCCAGCCACATGAGGTCTAGCATTGTCTTGCATTAGGAGGAACCGAGGGCCAACCGCACCAGCATATGGTCTTACAAAGGGTCTGAGGATCTCATATCGGTACCTAATGGTAGTCAGGCTATCTCTGGCGAGCACATGGAGGGCTGTGTGGCCCCCTAAAGAAATGCCACCCCACACCATTACTGACCCACTGCCAAACCGGTCATGCTGGAGGAAGTTGCAGGCAGCAGAACGTTCTCCATGATGTCTCCAGATCCTGTCACGTCTATCACATGTGCTCAGTGTGAACCTGCTTTCATCTGTGAAGAGCACAGGGCACCAGTGGCAAATTTGCCAATTTTGGTGTTCTCTGGCAAATGCCAAATGTCCTGCACGGTGTTGGGCTGTAAGCACAACCCCCACATGTGGACGTTGGGCCCTCATACCGCCCTCATGGAGTCTGTTTCTGAACATTTGAGCAGCCACATGCACATTTGTGGCCCACTGGAGGTCATTTTGCAGGGTTCTGGCAGTGCTCCTCCTGTCCCTCCTTACACAAAGGCGGGGGTAGCAGTCCTGATGCTGGGTTGTTGCCCTCCTATGGCCTCCTCCATGTCTCCTGATCTACTGGTCTGTCTCCTAGTAGTGCCTCCATGCTCTGGACACTATGCTGACAGACACAGCAAACCTTCTTGCCACAGCTCGCATTGATGTGCCATCCTGGATGAGCTGCACTACCTGAGCCACTTGTGTGAGTTGTAGACTCTGTCTCATGCTACCACTAGAGTGGAAGCACTGCCAGCATTCAAAAGTGACCAAACCATCAGCTAGAAAGCATAGGAACTGAGAAGTGGTCTGTGGTCACCACCTGCAGAACCACTCCTTTATTGGGGATGTCTTGCTAAGTGCCTATGTTTTCCACCTGTTGTCTATTCTATTTGCACAACAGCATGTGAAATTGATTGTCAATCAGTGTTGCTACCTAAGTGGACAGTTTGATTTCACAGAAGTGTGATTGACTTGGAGTTACATTGTGTTGTTTAAGTATTCCCTTTATTTTTTTGAGCAGTGTAATTCAGATGCTTAACAACCAGCACACATTTATGGTGGTGCCAGTACTCCATGGTCACATGATTGCTACATGTAGCTTTTGCAGATGGGTTCCAAAAAGCAAAATCAATGGGGAAGCTGATAGGAAATTGCCAATTAATGACTTAAGTACCCAATGACCTGTGGGAATTTAATACTGCAGTAGGAACTGATATTATAAGTTTAGTAATGTTGTAATGTTGCACTTAACAATGGCTTTGTTTAGCCATGGAGTTTCTGTCCAAATTCTGGTTGGTAAGTGAAAACTACTTGTAATATGCAGAGTGTATATTGTTCTCCTCCATTTCCAATATCAATTGGGATCAAAAGAGGAAAAAGAATCTGACTCTTCTAATTATTTATATAATCACTCAATGCCTTTAACTGTTGAAAAAAATAATGAAGAACAAGGTAAATCTTGGATCTTTAAGTGCAACAGAAAAAAAAATAACTTTGAGTTTTGATGATTAGATCTATTTATGATAATAGAAGTACTGTTTGTGAAGGTTCACTCTAGTTCAAATAGTCATTGATTTATAGGTTTTTCTCTGTTTCAAACAAAGTCAGAAGTTCTCTTGTTTTATAGTTTGTTCTTGTTGCTTGTACTCACTATGTTTTAGTTATCCCTTTCCTTTTCCCTTTCCCTTTTCTTTGCTTTTTTATTTTATACTTTTTTTAAAAAAATGTTTGAATAAAAAAGAGGAATGAAGAAAACAAAATGAGTTCATGTTCTAGAACAACAATATTCAGAATCTCCTCCATACAAATAAGTGTGATGTGATGTGATGTGATGTGATGTGGTGTGTGTGTGTGTAATATGTATGGTTATGATGAAGTTTGTCAGTAAAATCAGAAAAGACTTATTCATAAAGATCAGTTGGGACATGATCAATCAGCATCTTTCCATATGATCTACATCAGAACATTGCTTTGAGAGAAAAGACAAAAAGTTCACCAAATGAAGAACAATAAAAATAAAAGTACTACTTTGCAAAGTTAGTCTAGAGAAAATAAGGACTGGTGGGGACATGATAGCAGTATTGCAGTATTTGAAAGGTTGCCCCAAAGATGAAGGGGCCAACTTATTTTCCAAAGCACAAGAAGGCAAGACAAGAAACAATGGATGGAGCTAATCAAGGAAAGAAGCAACCTGGAATTAAGGAGCAACAATGAGAACAATTAACCAGTGGAACAGCTTGTCATCAGAAGTTCTGGGTGCTTCATCACTGGAGGTTTTTAAGAGACCACACAGTCACTTGTCTGAAATGGTATAAGGTCTCCTGCTTGAGCAGGAGATTGGACTGGAAGACTTTGACGGTCCTTTCCAGCTCTATTCTGATTGATTGAAAGTGATAGAGGTATATTTCTAATAACAAGAAACTGATTACCGATACAAGATGGCAGGGGATAATCCCAAGTTCTCCTTTCTCCAGTCATGCATTTTAGAAGACTGCTCCCATGGAGAGTGTAACCAGGATTACATCCATAAATGATAGTGCTGCCAGCAAAATGACCTTGATCACTGATTTTGTATCCAAATTGTGGAACACCTGGATCTTCACAGTGAGAAAGTTCAAAACCTATAAAAAGAAGGAAAGAAAATCAACAGTGTTTCCAACCTAGGATTTTTGTCCTCAAAGCATAGATCACAATTTAGGCTGTTTAATGCAATGATTTGTTTCTTCGTAGCTATGAATGTATGCATGTATGTGTGTGTGTGTGTGTGTATGTATGTATGTATGTATGTATGTATGTATCATTTGAGCCTGGTGGCATAGTGGTTAGAATGCCATAGTGCAGACTAACTTTGCCCACAGTCTGGAGTGCAATTCTTAGGGGTTCAAGGTTAATTCAGCTTTCCATCCTCTGAAGATCAGTAAAATGAGGATTCAGATTGTTGGGAGCAATATGCAAATAATGCTGACATTCTAAACCACCCAGAGAGTGCTGTAAAGCACTATGGGGCAGTATATAATTTCCTGGGCTAGTGTTTTTGTTACTACTATAATATTTTGAATTGATGATGAAAGGAAGAAAATTTGATTTAAAAAAGTTTAAGAGACTTCTTTATCACCAGTCAAACATTTTGACCTTCCAATGGACAAAATGATAATCCAATGTATTTATTATTAATAGTCAATATATATTAGCTTGGGCATATATTTGGATGACACATTATGCAACTCTTTTTAAATAATGTCTATTCAATATTATTTCTGATTAATTTGGAGTGCATTGTTTTCACCAAGTTTATAGCACTAGTAATAGTACTTAGACTTATATACAGCTTCACACTGCTTTACAGCACTCTCTGCATGATTTACAATGTCAGCATATTGCCCCAAACTATCTGGGTATTCGTTTACTGACCTCAGAGGGATGGAAGGCTGAATCAACCTTGAGCTGGTCAGGATCAAAGTCCTGGCAATGGGACTTTGTCAGTCTGCAATATTGCATTCTAACTATTATGCCACCATGGTAAAATAAAGCTCATGATAATTTCTTAGTTGATTCTTTATTTTACTTTCTGAAATACTTACTGGTATATACGAGCTGAAACCCTTCATCTGTACCTTCAGCATCTGAATTAAATTCAAGCCAAATATGATTTGAAGTACTGCTCAGCGTTAGTCCTCTTAGAGAAGCTCCAGTAAATGCACCCAGCAAATGCGCTGTATTATCTTTCCCATCATATATCTGAAAAGCAAACTGACTTTAGATAATTTCAATAAGCAGAAAACAGAGAGTAAACCACAAAACTTCCACTGAGATAGATCAGGACTGCTGGCTTTACTTAGTTTGATAACACAGAGTATTGTCTCAATTTCTTACTACTTTTTAAAAAATGCCAAATTACTTAAAAACAAAAATCCATGATAAAGGTAGGACTTCTATTTCAGTACATAATTTGTAAACAACTGTTTACACTGAGAGTCAGCATTTTAATGATGGCACTCATTTTCTCTTTTCAAGTCATATTAAAAGAGTCTCTGAAGTTTATTTCTTTGAAAACAGTTTACTAATCCATATACTGATATCAAAACAAAGCAAATGACTACAGTGGGACTAGCAAACAAACTAGCTATAAGTCTTTAGGACATTGTAATCTATATGCAAATTAGACATCTAGGCTGCGTAGTTAGCTTTGAAGTACCAATTTATTTATTATCTTAAACAATTTCCACTCCCCTGCAGATATCCTTGGAAAAAAAGGGGAGCATAAGAAATTCTTGAAAAGATAAGGATTATGTTCACTTCATATACTTAACTTGGTTACTAAATTAACCCATTTTATGGGTTCATCTAAAACACTGAATTTTAAACTTCCAGATATTCTGTTCATACAACATACAGAGGAGAAAGAGGGAGGGAAGGAGAGACAGAGAGAGGGGGGGAGAATTTTTACTTTATTAAAACATTATATTATAAATATGTAATTACTAGATGCTGAACTTTAAAAAAAAATATTAATTTAACTAAGGCACTAATAACGTTTCCAAATTTCAAGAGATAGTTTACATTTGTGTGTGTCTGTAAAGTGATATAGACCTGATCTTAAGAAGAGGAAAGGAATAAATGAATCATTAAGGTGGGACTTGCAGAAAAGATCATACAGTCTTTATGAAGAGGGAAGTAGGAGAAAGAAACTCAAAATAACCCCATCTTGATTTTCTTTAGTATGAGATGCGACAGAGAGAAACTTAAAGAGGCTTTTGAGATTCCGTTGTTCTACGTAATCACAATAAAGAGAAGTCCTAAAAACCCTGATTATTAACCTATTTCAAGACCTGTTCCAAGACTTACAGCAATCACAAATTGACCCTTGTGTGGTTTCACATATTTATGATCAAGGCATTCAAGCACAGCAATTACTTATGAAACACAGTACATTAAACAACTACTACTTCTGGGCATGAGGTTTCATGAGATTCTATGGGATATATTCCCAGAAAAGCATAGGTTGAATCTCAGCCTTAAAGCAGTTCTTCCTCTAGACTCCAGGGTGGAGGTGCCTAATTAGTCCTTAATTGGTATCCAGATTTAACCCAGGCCAAACTGTCCTTGTCCATCCCCACAGGTATACCTTCAATTCTGGTTGCAAGAAGACCAACAGGAGATTATCTCCACTGTACACCTGCTCTTGGGAAGCAGGATAAGGAGAAGAATAGCTCAGGCACCACTCAGGTTTCAATTAGGAAGGGAAGTGAGACATTTGTTGTATATCTAAAGGTCTTCTTATCTAGACCTCAATTAGCAGTTATAGGAAATCCTCCACTTAGAGCTATTTATTTAATGACTGTTCAAAATTACAATAGCACTGAACAAAGTGACTTATGACCATTCTCACATTTATGAACTTTGTAATCTGGGAACTCCCTCTCCCAAAAGAATGTAATATTTTGAGGAATATTTTTTAAAAAGCAGAATTTTGTGTTTCCCCAAAGGGAAAAATGGAGAAACATGTTTTTAGAGGAAGAAAGCAAACCCCACTTTCCTTAATAGTCCCAGTAGATAATTTGTGCCCATTAAGAAAAATTGGCCCAGCCTATTCAGAAACCAAACTGAGGAGACAACCTTTTAGAAATACAGATTTGGTAATCCATTCAAGATAGGATACTCTGAAACAAAGGCAGAATCGTAGGATTTATCCCTCACTCAAAATCCAACACAGGGCAAAGCCATTAAGCCACAATAGGAATTTTCCAACACCCTTTCAGAATGGTCCAAACTTCAACTAAACATAGCTCAGACAAACACCTAGGATGACCCCGATAAGAATCTAACAACAGCCAATAGAATACATATTCTTGCACAGGAACAGGAAGCTCAAATATAAAGCTCAAAGAAGGTATAAAACCCCCTCACTCTCAACTCCATCTGGTCAGCTGCACCAGAACCATCTGTTTGGTGGTTCGGTTCATCATTAAACCTTCTTTCCAATCAGACGTACACATTTCCAGTTTTTTTTCCCCAGCTTGGAACTGAACCAGATGAATATTTCTTCCCATAGCAGCTTCCTCCCAGTCATATAATAAAAAATATGAGTGTTTGGCAACTGGCATTTATTTACAATGGTTGTATTTAAGATGGGCTTCTATGATCACCCTTTGCAAACTTCTCAGCTGGTTTCTGACAAGCAGAAGAAATGGGGGGGGGGAGCCAGATTCACTTAATGACTGTTTGGTTCACTTAACAACTGCAATGATTTGCATAACCAAAAGGGTAGTAAAATTGGGTGCAACTCCCTTAACAACTGCTTTGTTTAACAACAGAAATTCTGGTCCTAATATTGCTGGTAAATCAAGGACCATCTGTATTGCTGAACAACAGAAACAATACAGCTTTTTCCTGAAATCAATATGCATCCAGGACTGTATTTTCCAAATTCAAACCCCTCTCTGGGCTGTTAAATTTTTTATCAAACTGAAATTTTAAATAACTGGTTTGCATGAACTGGACAACAACACCTCTGCTTTAAATCCAGGAGTTAGTGTGCCATAAACTGATGCATTTATTTTACAGAAAAGTATGCAGATATCATTGAATTAACACCTTCATTTTAATATCGCACCTCTACTTTGATCTCAAAACTCAAAGCTAGTTTTAATTCCATTAAAACTTCAGATATCAAACAAAGAAAGCAAATAAAGAAAAGCAAACATGACCACAATACAAATATTTTCGAGGATACCCTATATGGTACTATCCATTCTGTTTTAAACAGTGACCAGTATGATCTTTCACTGAATGATTGATTGATATTTTTATGATAAAAATGCTTATAGCAGCATTCGGGAATAATGAAATATAACTATACCTAGGCACACACCCAAAAATGTACATTCAGTTAAAGTTCAGCTCATGCGACTGTGTAAGGTTAGTCAGAAAAAGTTTCATTTCAACAGATTGGAAATGATGGAATAATTCTGTGAAGAGTTTTACTTGGATACTTAATTTGACATTCTTTAGTGCTACATAATGCTTTGCATCTTCCTAGACCAGCTTTAAGATTTTCCTCAACAGCTTTAAGATTTTCCTCACTGGCTGGAAAATTCTGAATTCCGGGAGTTAAAGTCCACTCATTTCAAAAGCTGTTCAGGTTGAGAAAACCTGTCCTAGACTCTTAAATCAATTGCACCTTAAATCTCAATCAGAATCATTTGCTAATAAAGCGTTTCATAAAATATAACAGAAAATGTTCTTATAAGTTCTACGAAAACCTTTAACACATATTTCTGAATAGGGATATTACTTTTGTTATTTTAAACTATCAATACACCCAAATTTCCCTAGATAATGTAATCTTTAGGATTACAACCTTAATGTTAATTGTTACACTTAAAAAGACAATACATAAAACATTTGGATCCTCAAGTTATCCAGCAGCATACTTCCCTTGAATAAATCCTTGTGAGCAAATTCATAAGAAATTGCACTGACTGCCATTAGGCAAGCAAATTCATACATGTAGTCCTCCTGGACTTACAACCACAATGGAGCCCCCCATTTCTGTTGCTAAGAGAGACAGTTGTCAGGTGAATTTTTGCCCTGTTTTATGACCTTTATTGCCATAGCTGTTAAACAAATCACTGCAATTGTTAAGTTAGTAACGTGAATCTGTCTTCCTTCTTTTGCTTGTCAAAAGGGGATCACATGACTCAGGGAGATTGTATCGATAATAAATACAAGTTGCCAAACTTTGGAATTTTGATCAGTTGACCATGGGGAATACTGCAACTCAGTGGTGGGATTAAAAAATAATAATACTATTGGTTCTGTGGGCATGGCTTGGTAGCCGTGGCTTGTTGGGCTTGGCAGGGGTAGGATACTGCAAAATCTCCATTCCGTCCCCATTCCTGGGGAAAGGTTACTTCAAAATCTCATTATCTCCCCACCCCACTAACCTGCTTTCCAGCTCTGGTCTCCTCTGCAGAGCAACAAAAGAAGACCCAGCTGATCAGCTGGGACTCAGGAGGCAGAGAATACATGGGGCTGGGGCCAGTCAGAGGTGGTATTTTCCAGTTCTCCAAACTACTCAAAATTTATGCTACAGGTTCTCAGAACTAGTCAGAACCTGCTGAATACCATCTCTGCTGCAACCGTTTTAGCTGTGAAAAACAGCCATAAAGTTCTTTTTTTCAGTGCAATTGTAACTAAACAATTTGTTGTAAGTCGAGGATTACCTGTATCGATTGCTGTTAATATATACTGGTGTACATACAGAGATGCATCTTTATACAGCCTGAATCCATGATAAAATAATAATAATAAATCTCATTATTATTTATCGTTTTAACTATTTAAAATAAAAACAAAGCAAAATGCATTTTACTTTTTCTTGCTGGTTAATTTGAAATAATTTATGATAACCTGATTAATGACACCTATTTTCAGAAATAAATGCATCCCTACCAATATCCAACATACCTTAAGAACATCTGCTTGTGCTAAATGGAATGTTCTGGCAGAAATATTAATTCCCTTCCCTGCTTGCACCTGAATGCTGTATATACATTCATGATTGTTGTCATAGTTGAGGGGATAATTGGGGGATAATAATATTCCTTCATTAGTGGTGGCAGAAGCTCCACATTCAGCTGCAGGTAAAACAGAATTCAGTGTGTAACTCAATAGAAAACAAACATGAAATTGCATTGCAATTTAATAACTGTCCTGCCTGGTCAATGTAAAATTCCTGATAGATATAATTATAAGGAACAAAAAAAAAGTTCATTTTCAAATTCTTCTTCATCTTCTTTTATATGACGTCTCTTGTGTTTTATTTTCCCCTCTATTTTTGTGGACATTTCTGAAAACAGAAATAAAGAAGAAATGGTGATACCTTGGGAGAGATGAACAGAATTGGGTAGGGGAATGTTGATTCAATAGAATTAAGCACAGGGGTGAATGGCAGAAATAATGACAGGTAAGAAAGATTTCTAATTCAAAACTGATAGGGGAAAAAAGAATAAAAAAGAAAGAAAGCAGTTTCACACAGAAACTATGATTTAGAGAATAACTTATTAAATGAAAGGGGATTAGACTGCAGGAGAAGTATAATTTATCCTTACAGATTGCGCTATAGTTGAAAGAAAGAAGAAGGTAATGAAAATACCTGATTATAATAATGGTATACGTATTAACACAATGAATGACAATGAGAGGTCTGGAAAGCCAGGGATCTAGAATGCCACCTCACTCAAAGTCATCACTAAAATTAATATATTTATTTTGGCCACTCCAGTAAAAAAGTATGTAGGACTGTGAAAATCATTGCATGTATGTATGTATATAACATGGATGCCTCCCTTTCCTAATAATGCTTCTGAAAGCATATTAGACTAAGCAAAACAACTCTCCTTAAAGCATTTTGATTTCATTTCATTTTCCTGAGATGCTTGCAAGGTTCCTTCAAGAGGAAAACATAACTGTTTAAAATTGTTTGTGTGTGTGTGTGTGTGTGTGTGTGTGTGCTTATGCTAGAACCATTGTCTTTCCTTATACTCTGATAGACAATAATCAGGTCCAGCCTTCAAATATCCATGATATCTACTTCTTCTAAAAAAGAAGAAAAAGATCCTGGCTGAAAGAGTGGTATATCTGTACACAACTGCTTCAAAACTCTTCAAATTTGGTACTGGACGCATTTCAATGCAAAAATATTATCCCAATATTGGGCCTTTGTTGAGTATTCAACGCATTGTGATAGGAAGTGGAGGATGGCTGCAAAGAATAAGCAGGAAGTCAGCCATGCTGGGAAAGTTACTGCAAAAGGAGTGAGAAAGCCACCAAGGACAAACAGGAAGTCAGCCCGGCTGGGAAGGTCACAGACATAGTAAAGGGACAAGGAGAAAGTTATTCCCAGCAAAAACAATGGGTCACATAGTAAGTCATATGGTTTGCTTGGGGCTTGTCCTTTTTAATACTTGTTGGACTGCCTGAAACGAATTAACATGTACTGAGATGCCACTGCACATTCTTCTACCTTTTATACTCATGTAAAGTAGGGACGTGCCTGTCTCAGCCACTTCTGAATATTATCTATTTGTGAACTAAAAACCTGTTTTACACCTGTTATTTTGGTAACAGAGTTTGCTTATGAAGATATTCCTTGTTATTTTCAGCATTGTCATAGAGACAGCCCTGAAAAGAACTGATGATGAACCTTTCAACTGATGATTAAGTGGTTTGTGGCAAGTTATAGCCACCTTTCCTTATTCTAGGAAGAGAGGGATAGTTTTGCACCTTGAACGGTTGTCTGAACACATGCATGAAACTGTAGATAAAAACAAGTATTTCTGGCATAACAGATATGCATAGGAATCCCAACAAATTAATTATCTCAACAAGCAGTTTTCTCACAGAGGGGAAAAAAAAACACCCTCCAAACATTAATTTTGTGGGGTAGATTTATTTTTAAATACTAGTGAGAATGTTACATATAGTATATACACAAGGCTTCATGCTTTGTAAAAACTAAGTATAGGAAATATGGCTTGTTATGTCTCCTGCCTAGAGACAATATTTAGAGGAAGAAATATCATTTTATCAGCTGCATTTTCTTATTTGTCAATTGAAATCATTTGTATGAACTGTTTCCAGATTTATTTTCGCACTTCACCGAATTAAATTCTATGAGTGTCTGGATTTTCTATAGCTTTAATCTATGTTTCCATATAGTTTCAGCAAGGAAATTCAAATTAAAACTTTTTGCTCAATGGCCATTCTTTAGGGGCTCAGAGAGCTATTAATGTGAGGTTTTTTTTTTTCCCCCTTGAGATCTATATTGCTCTGATAATATAAGGCACAGCTTTTTTTTATCCATGTTGAGCATATTTAAAATTGTGAAGGGAAACAGTGAACCAGAACATGAAGGGGATGTTATTATAAGAGACAGATTGGATTTTAGGATTAAAATGCAACCTACTTTAGACTGTTATAAAGAGAACTAATCAGAAGAAGAAATTAAACAAAGTTTTATAATATTCTTGACAGCCGTGGGTCAAACATGATTTGATTAAAATTACTGAGTACAGAGGCTGGATTAGTGTCGTTATTATTATATGTTACAGGAATCACAAGACCTTCATGGCATGATCTACAACCTTTTTATCAGTTCTTAACCACTATTTAACTCTAATACCCTTCATGTCATTCATTTGGAAGCAGTAGGTTTCCAGATATTTTTACTTAAACTGATTTGAAGGGTTCTTGGTGAAAAAAAAACTGTAGTGAGAAAGTGAAAAAGTCTCTCCCCCATCAAGATACTTAGAGAGAGACATAAACCCAGAGGTTTTCTTATAGGTCTAAGAAAGATCAAATATTAGATGTGGCAATTTAAATTATGTCTGACTGAAAATAATATATTATTTCTAAGGGAGAATAATGGTAAATGAATGATAATACATACCAACAAAAACTTTTTCTTTTAATTAAATATGGTTGGACACAAAAATGATAACCAAGACTTGATATGTTTCTAAATGTTTTCAGATTGGATTTATTAGATGCTGATTACTGAGTTATTCCATTAGAAGATTAG
Organism: Pseudonaja textilis; assembly: GCF_900518735.1. Next base: position 4,617,827 of record NW_020769330.1, read on the forward strand.
CAATGCTGTTCCAGACATCTAATGAAAAACTTGGAAACAGGATACTTTTGGCTATGGTCTATTTTTAATTTATTATCCACATTTAAGAAACTGCCTAGGACAATCTAACATCCTGTATACAGTGAATGGATCTTTGTAATATATATATATATATTTGTTTTCTTAAGTTTTCGCGGGTGTGTGTATCTATCATCATTATATTTGCGCGTGTATAGTTGTAGCGACGTTTCAGCAGAATCCCATCTGCCATCACCAGGCTTCTGTATTGTGTTCATCTGATGAACACA
>NW_020769330.1:4620947-4641602 GCF_900518735.1 Pseudonaja textilis
AACAACTAGAACTTCTAATATCACTACTTAAATGACAGTCTGTAACTGGGAGGACCTTAGGGAATCCATACAACAATCCCTAAGTGCAACCAACATTTACACAAAATGTTCACAAAGGAATACAATTAATTAATTAATTGTTAAAAAGTTTTGGTAATAAGTATTCTGAATTGCTAGTTGCTAATTATTAATTACTAATTATTAATTGCTAATTACTGTGATTGATTTCAAAATGGAAGAATGAAAAAAATAATTCTTTGTACAAAAATATATATAGACTCAATTGAACAAGAACTTGTTGAACTGTATCTATCTATCTATCTATCTATCTATCTATCTATCTATCTATCTATCTTTTATCTGAATATTTTATACATTTTTGAAAGGCTGGGGAAATCAAAGCATGTGCTGAAATATTTCATGTCTTCTACATTTTTTTTACTCTACTTCCAATTATGATAATGATTTTGCAATAATAATTGATACCAGTGGTGGGATTCAATTTTTTTAATACCGGTTCTGTGGGCATGGCTTGGTGGACATGGCAGGGAAAGGATACTGTAAAATCTCCAATCAGAGTTCGCATTTGCCAGTTCTCTGAACTATTCAACATTTCCACTACCGGTTCTCCAGAACTGGTCAGAACCTGCTGAACACCACCTCTGATTAATACCTAAATTAAAACTGGCATATTTTAACCTTATATTCTATTATAGATAAGTTTCTCCAGAATCTTTCTGGAATATTCTATATATCCACATGTATCTGAAATAGGAAACTTGCTGATGAAAACAGATAAGGGAAGAAATCAGTTCTGAAAAGGAGTTTGTTTCTTGACTGAGAAATATTATGACATTAAGGTTGTTCTAGAAATTTTATGATCAGCAGTAATCATTTGAAACATTGCTCTGCAGCATTTTGCCACTTTATGCTCAACTAACACAGATATAGAAATATGCTGCAAAATTGAGAAATGCACTAAATTTCTTGTGATCAGGAAAGCAGACCTCAGTGAAATATATACACCTCTAACTTTGACATCATTCAGAAGATTGGAGCTCAGAGTTTACAACAATATAGAATAGCTGTAATACAAAAACAGATGAGAGAGAATCACAATATCATATCTAGCAAATATTAAATAAAACTCACATGGCACAAAAAAGAATGATATATTGATTCAAGGCATGAGTCCCTTGAATCCACAAGGGAACACATAACCTGGGTTGTGATCGGAGATTTTTCTTCCCTCCCCATTAAATTACTATTGTTTTAACATTGAAATTGTTTTGTGTTACAGAACGTACATATGCATTGCTTATTCAGGAAACAGACCATCTATACAATACCTTCCAACAAAATGGATACCTATATTACTTTATTAAAATATGCCTGGCCACTAAACCACTACAGCACAATCAACAAAATCTTTGAAAAGGCTAACACTACCATACATCAACAACATTTCAGAAACCACCACCAACAATTGCAACCGCATGGCATTACACAGCACCACAGCAAGTGAACCAACTCTCTGAAACATCCTAAGTAAATCAAAAGGCCCAGCAGCCCCAGAAGAAGAGATAATCAAAAAGCCAAAGAGGAAACAAGGTTCTAACCACTTCCTCAAAACCTAGATGAGCAGAGATTAACACCAAGATTAACACTAGATCAACAGTCAAGAAATAAACAACACAGGTCTACCATTCATTTAGTTCAACAGCACTGGTATGTATTTATGACAGTTGCATGTCCTGAGGTTATGTGATCAACTTTTGATAATTTCTGATGAGCAAAGTCAATGGGGAAAGCCAGTTTCACTTAACAAGCATGTTACTAGCTTAACAACTGCAGTCATTCACTTAACAACTGTGGCAAGAAAGGCTGTAAAATGGAGCAAAATTCACTTAACAACTGAATAACTTCCATCTTGCTCTCAGGCATGAGAGAGACTTTAACAAGGACATTAAGCCAGCTGCATTCACTTTCTCCATTTAGAAATCATTTTTGGAAAGATTTATTTGACCATAGCATGGATATTACAGACTTTCAAAACACCAGGTGAATTTTACCTTCTTTCTTCAATGCAAAACTTTTAAATAGAAACCTAAGAGTTGGCAAAATGCAGGAAAAAGAAATTTTGATCTTAAAAAGTTGTAAATGGACTAAGAGGCCAGAAGAATTTGGAAGAGTTGTACTTTTGAGGTAAGATTTGGGGGGAAAAGTAATTAAATAATACACCATGGGAAGTCACAGAAATAGGAATCTGTATTAGGAATTGAAATTCTTTGAATGTTACAAATGGACAATTGAGGGGATTTGAGTAACTTTTAAAAATAACAAAGGCAAGATACAAATAAATAATAATAAAAATAAATAAGGAATTAGGCAGTCTCCATTTATGACTTGGGTTTACCATTCTTTTAAAAGAATAACTGAACTATTAGTTTTAAATAATTCATTTTACTATGGGTTTTAAATACAGGCTAAAAACACACAATCTAATGAGAGACACTACCTCGATGCTACATACATACAATACACAGACAGTAGATTTAAACTGAGAAAGAAAGATAATTTTAATTATTTTGGATGCCAGTTTGGTTTTCCTGAATTTTATTATCAGTGAGTTCATTACAGATTGCATCACTTTCTGCAATGGGTCCAGCACTTCTTTTTTTTTAAAGTACCAAATCTTGTCTGCAAATTGCCCAACAAGCTAAAGATCAGAGAAGGGATTAAACAGAAGGACACCTCATGACAATGATTTCTGCCCCTCCATACTGTTTTTTTTTAAAGTCAGGATGCTGATGATTAAACTTGCAGTTTAAATTGTGGTAAGTTTCTGCATGCCTACACTTGCCCAGCCCCATTCTGTCTCCCATTAAAAAGAGTGATTGGTGGTTGCTCTCCACACTGGAAGGTAATGCTCAATCAGAAAATGAAGCCAGGAATCAACTCATTAGTTTCTTTGAATTACTTTTATATTGTAAGGATAATGACTTATAAGTAGTCTTGTTGCTGAGACCAAATAAGGCTCAGCCATGGAGGCCCATCATATATATTTTTTTCTGCTGGTCCAAGGGCTGGCAATTCTGTATGATGCTTTTTGAGGAATAGAAATTGGGTCATTTATAGGTATAGTTTCTTTTTCTCTTTAAATTAAGCCATCCCAATTTCAATCTGAAAAATACAGGATTACAAATTGGGAGCTTTTGTTTGCTTAATGGACAAATCCCATTGTTCTAGAAGGAAAGAAAATCTCATTTACTTAATGAACTGTATAGTAGTTCAACCACTTGAGGAAGACATTTGTCACAATATGTAACATTATTGCACAGTAGAGAATACTCTTCACAGACAGCTGCTTCTTAGTGTTTATTTTTAGGTAGTAAACATGTAGTATGTTATAGCATAAAGAAATATGTCTCCTATAGACATTCTCATTTATCCTCTATGAAGCTTGATCTGTATAGGCTTCAAAATATTCTTACAATGTTCCCCTTCAGTTGGAAAGAACACTGAAGGAATAATGAACACACTCCATTATCCCACCTTACTACTTCAGGTTCAGTTGTTACAACAGGAAAATAATCTCAGTTGTTCAGAAAACATTAACAAATTACAGTCCTTTGCTGATCCACCACTACCAGAAAAAGAATGAACTTGGAGACTTTGATGTGTAGGAATGGGCTGAAATTAGATGACATAGGATTGTTTAGATCCTTTAATTATCTGATTTATAGCTGAGTCCTTAGATCCGTGATGGTGAACTTATGGCATGCATGCCAGAAGTGGCATGCAAGAGGTCGTCTGGAAGAGCCCCACTGTGCATGAGCACATGCTGCCCACCTGACAACTGATTGTTGGGTATCTGGCATGGATGTGGGGGGCCGTGGAGGGCGTGGGACAATGCCTGCATGCGCAGAGACGCATGGTGCATGTGGGGGGTCTCACATGCATGCACAGAGATGCATGGCATGCAGGGAAATTGCACTTGCATGTGTGAAATGTGCAGTCTGCATGGGGGTGCACAATTTTAGCACGGGAGACAAAAAAGTTTAGCCACCACTGCCTTAGATTATCCACTTTTAGGTATGATCTTATTTAGCCTGTAAACCAAAACAACTTCAGTTAAATTCTGTCATCTGTTTACAGACTCATCAAAAGTAGACACTGTATGTAGGAGTGAAAATAGACACCTTAAACTTTGCAGAAGATTAATGCACGTATTTCAGCATCTTCTTTTTTTTTATATGCTACTGAAAAAATGCAATTTTCTTTCAAATTGTAAATACGTAGGTATAGATATACTTGGGAGTAAATACCTTTTTTATAAACAGAAGCCTGTGCTTTTAAAACAAATACAAAAATGTTTTAATACTTAAATACTTTCTAAGTTTGTGGAGTTCTTACCTTGCCTTCAAGATATAGGCTGGGCCAAGAAAACAAAACAATTTGATTGAGTTCTTGCAATAAGGTTTCCTTTTGGTGCTAATAAGAATTACATCTGATTCTAAGGCCACTGTGCATGTTTTGGAAACCCTGACATTGTAAGATGTATACCATAATATATTAAACCACTCTATTAATTACCCCATCTGCAAGTATGATAGTTATTTGTTCCCACCGAGGAAAATACCATAGTATCATATTAAGAAAATTATTAAAAAAATAATGATTCTTATATTGTTTCTTAATAACTGTTTAGAAAGTGGTGTGAACTTGAATTCTAAATATCTTTTTCTCAGCTGGAAAATTAGGTTGCCTACATCACTGATCACAGATATAATTACAAGATTTTTGTCGAGACCCTGTAATGTTCACTAAATGTAGGCTTGTAGACAAGCCTCTCCCCACCACACACACAAAAAGAGTTTATGTAGGAAGAATGACTATTGTTGTCTCAATGAATATAATGAATTTGTCTTTGTTATTAATGTGGGCAAAGTTGATTATTCATACCATCACAAGTTGGAAGTGGATGGCTCCACCAGTGGTTCTTTTCACAAAGTAGAGGCTCCTCATGATTTAGTCTATAGCCTGGGTCACACCCAAATGACACAGTTGATCCAATGGAAAAATCATGCCCATAACGATGACCATGTACAGGTATACCAGGGTCCAAACAAGAGTAGGTATTAACCATTACACCTGAAGTTCAGGAAAAAAAGAAATACCCAATAAATTACAACATGACAGCATGACGTGACATGATGTGACAGTATTCCAATATCTAAGGGGCCGCCACAAAGAAGAGAAGGTCAATCTATTCTCCAAAGTACTTAAACCTAGGACAAGAAGCAATGGATGGAAACTAATCAAGGAGAGAAGCAACTTAGAACTAAGGAGAAATTTCCTGAGAGTTAGAACAATTAATCAGTGGAACAACTCTCCTCCAGAAGTTGTGGGTTCCTCAACATGAGAATTTTTAAGAAGAGATTGGACAATAATTTGTCTGAAATGGTGTAGGGTTTTCCGATTAACAGGGGGTTGGACTAGAAGACCCCCAAGATATCTTCCAACTCTGTTATTTTGCTATTCTATTAAATGATACATTTAACTACATAGAGATAGTTTTCAACTTATGAGCACAATTAGGACTAGAATTTCTGTTGCTAAGCAAGGAAATTGTTAAGTGAGTTGCACCCAATTTTATGGACCTTTTTGCTATGGTTATTAAGTTAATCATATGGTCATTAAGAGACTCCCAAGTCCCACATTGATCTTGCTTGAAGGAAGCTGACTGGGAAGGGCACAAATGGCAATTACATGAACCTAGGATGTTTCAATTTTCGTATATGCCAGTTGCTAAGCACCTGAATTTTGATCACATAATTGTAAGGATGCTGTGATGGTGGTAAGTGGTAGCTCAGTTCAGAAGTTACTTTTTCCAACATTGTTGTAACTTACAATGAATAATTGTAAGTCAAGGATTACCAATATATAATACATTTTCAGGAAGATTTTAAAAGGAAGGAATGCATAACAAATAGGAGAAATGACTATCAAAGTCTATTCTATGGCCTTTGGGAGCCACCAAGAACTAACCTAGAACTTTATAATAATGCCAGTACTATATCAATATTTTTTTTAAGTTAAGAGAAAAAAAAACAGTTTTGACAGTGTGGCAGTATTACCCTCATCTCTCTGAAGTACAGATATTCATAATAATTTTCAACCTTTCAATTCTTTCAGTTCCATGCTTTGAAAGCTTTCATTATTTGGTACTTCCACTGGTCATCAGTGGAGAGAACTGAGGGTTTATTCCCCTACAATCTTGACTGCTATGTTTGAAAAGACAATCAATGTTTGACCCACCATTCCACTCTAGTAAACTTTTTCCAGGTCTCTTTTTACTTATACGTTGTAGTTTGTTCATTTACTCTTCTCCATCTCACCTAAACATTGCAGATTCAATCCATTTCTACAACTCAAATATCTGAACTAGCAATGCCTGTGGGAAATGCTGGTAATTTGGATACTGCATCTGGAGACCTATATTATTACTTGGCTAATATACAGCAAACCAGGAGCTGATCATCCACCTTAGAGGTTACAGGAGTCAGGTTGGCTATACACAGGGCAAGAAACAATCTTTCATATTTATGATTAGAAAATATATTGGTAATAGGGTCCAAATCTAACTGGCTTGTGTAGGTCTCATAAGCACAGCCTATGAGCACTGAGGAAAAGGTGGTAGCTAAGATCATGAAAGACATTTGTACCAGTATTCATTTTATATAGCCAGGAAACAATAATACACATTATGTTTGCCAAAGAATATGAAGAAAAAAATTACTTACTTTCATAGTGGATTTTGAATCCATTATTAGATCGACTGTTATCTGTTGTAAACAAGAGATAAATAAAATTGCTGCTACTGAATAAAAATTGAGGGACTTGTGTACCATTGTAAGATCCAAGAAGTGGTGACAAAAGATTTGGTCCATCATGTACTTCAAGAACATCATAATTGAGTTCTGTCTGGAATCTAAGTTGGAGAAGCACACAGAGACATAAAATATAATCAAAGACTGCATGCTCAGAAAATTGATATACTTACTGTTTGAAAAAAAAATGTCCTTCAAAATCATATTCCAAATACATTTTTCAAATACTAATGATGAGCAGTGTATTCCTTTATTTTATCATGTTCTAAAACCATGGCAGATATTACTATAGCATGTCTCAGAAGTCCATATGATTCTGAACATCTTTAAACATATGAATTTTGCCTCTCAACTGTATAATACATCAATTTCCGTTCTATGGTGATAGTGCTCAGTTGCTATATTTACACCCTTTATGTTGTTTTACAAATGGACTGTATAATGAAGGAAGTCATGTGGTGAAACTCTCAAGGGTTCTCCCAATCTAGGAGTTAAGCTTGGAGGAAAAATCCTAGGTGTAGGGGAAATATTGTCAACTGAAATAACTTTTGTGAATTATATTTATAGACCATCCTTTTTCAGGTATTTGTTTGAGGACATCATTTTAATAAATATTTTTCATGTGATTTACCTCAGTTTTGATTTTTTTTTCAAAATTGAAAGTGACCTTGAAAGAATTTAGCTAAAGTTTAAAGATGGTGTCCCAACGCTGCTTTCTCAAGAGGCAACTGGATTTTCTTGTATTTCTTTGAAAATGTTTCACTTTTTATCCAGAAGCTTCTTCAGCTCTGACTGAATGGTGGGGAATGAAAGGATTTATATTCCTTGCAGATAGGTGGCCATTTGCAATAATTTAGAGAGTTTTTGAGGCCACTTATCTCTTTTATCAAGGTCACCTCTTGACACTTGGAAAGCACTGTTGGGACAACCATGACCTGTAAGACTGAGAACCTCCATTGACATATAAGGTTTTGTTTTAAGACTGCTCAGCTAACTTTAGACTAATTCTTAAAGTTTTCTTAGCAAGATTTTGGAAGTAGTTTGCCCTTGCTTGCTTCCTAGAGTGACTGGCCCATGGTCACCCAGCTGTCTTTATGCCTGAGGCAGAATTAGAATTTGATCAATCAATTTCTAGTTTGTTACTTTAACCATTACAACAAACTGGCTCTCTAAGATATGACTAGGGGTAAACTATTTTTAGGAAGACTTGTTAAACTATTGAAATACATTTCGATATTTGGGTGCTGAATCATTAAGGTTCTATGTTCTCTGAAAAAATCAGCATGGCTGCCTCAAATTCCTGGTAATCCCTGAGCTTCTTGCATGTGCCTACAGTAAACAATGTCTTCTAGGATTGTTGTTGAAATAAACACACTGTGCTGCCTCAACACCAAGGATATCTATAAGGTGTGATGAGGGTCAAGAAAAGCAAGATGACAGCCACAAGGAAGCCACAATCAAAGCTTCACCCACTTTTAATTGCATGGTCAGGGCTGCTATCTTGATATTCCTCCTGATTTAGTAGCATATTCAGAATCACATTTCAGGCCCTTTGCAGTTTATGCCTCAGGGATACCCACGTTTTTTGCTAGTCCAAACAAGCATAATCAAGTAATAATTAGCCACAACTTTACCCATATGAATCATAACATTCTAATTAAATATAATTAAATTTATATGAATTATATATCTGTTGTATCTTTACCTTTCCATTTTATCATGATTTAATCTCAGTGAATCACAAGAAATACTATAACATTAATTATTTTGCAAAGTCAAATATCTACAAACCTATGTATAAATATCTAAGTCTGGACAGTTATTACACTGGATTCAGACAGAATTTGAATCAACTAACTGAACATAATGCTTATCTAACTCTCATTGTTGCATTTACCACTGTTTGTCTTTTAAAGCTTTGTTTAAATTATCTAAGCCTCTTTGACTAACTGAAATGTTATTGGCTTCTGTATCTCCACATAGGTTTGTCCAAATCAAACCATTTCTTTTACCTCATGATCAAATATTTATTGAATAAGCCATAATGCATAATTTTAAAACTAAAAATCCTATGAAATAAATATTAGTTGAAATTACTGAAACAAAATAATATCCAAATAGATAGCATCAATTTACTAAGACAGGATGTTTTGATCTAAGCCATAACACAGTCTCACTGAACATTTATCACTATCGATTTATTCTACATTCTGTGTAAAAGGGATATGCAAAGATTTTAATATATTTATTTCTTTAAAAAAATAAATGGTTGCTCATCTACCTGAAGGAATTCTGGGTGGGAAACAAGATTTTTTAAAAAATATTTTAAAACAATAAACCTAAAAAAAAAACCATATTGTGGTCTGGATAAAACTTGTATCCATTAATCAACAATACCATCCTAATTTCATGAACAGGTCTTCACTGCTTTCCTGAAGGACAACTGAATTGAGACCATCCATTTTATGGGGGATGCCTATGGAATAAGGCAGACACCATGACAAAGAAGATGCACCTCTGTGGCCTCAGAAGGTGCACAGTTTGCCAAGAGTATGCTCACTCAGCTAAGCCTAGTAGGACAGGCAAAATGCATCATTTCTCTGTAGGTCTTTAAACCTGATGAATTGAACTCAAAAGCCTATTGGGAACCACCACACAGTAGCCATGTTCCATAGCTGTAATGTTACTGCCTATACTGCTGCACTCTGGAACAGCACAGCTTCTGCATACTCTTCAGGCATATCTCCATGTGGAGTGCATTGCAATGCTCTAATTGGGACCTGGGAGCTCAGTGACTGATGAGGTTAGAACACTGGCTGATGATTAGCAGCCTCGTGTTCAAATCCTGTTACTGCCATAGGGCAGGGTGAGCTCCTCTCACATACTTCAGCTCCCACCAACCCAGCAGTTTGAAAACAGGTAGATAAATGGGTACCATTTTGGTGAGCAACTTCACAAGGACAAGAAAGGTATCTCCAACTGGACACCCCCAGGCAATGGTTATGTCACCAGAAAATCCTTTCACCACAGAAGCACTTTGGTGCTTCTGACATGGAAGCATTAGTTTTGGGAACTGACCAAATCATGAGTGACTATGAGCAGACATATCCCAATCTAAGAATGAGCATGACTTGCAGACAAGATCTCTCTATGGAAAGGCTGTTCTAAGCACAGTTGCCACCTGCTCTTCAAGAAGAGCTGTCAGCCCAGAAAAACCTCAAGATTGCAGACCAAACCTAACTTAGCTTTTTTCTAAATCGCTCAAAGATTATATTGTGAATTTCAAGTACCTTCCAAACTATCTTAAAAAAAAAAAGGTTTATATTGAATTATTACAATATTTGTTTTCAATGCAGCTGGTCTTTAATGTGCAATCTGTCCTCTTCAACTTTGTTTACTGAAGCTGAAACTGAATGTCTTGTTTTTACAGAGAATACTTGATGAATTATTAAATTGGGCACGACTGAATAGCAATTTTCTCCACTCCCTCACACCCACTAAGAAACAAACACCAAAACTGGAGGGGAAAAACCATTACTAATGCTAACTGTTCTGCAAAGACAAGTATTTTCACTATATTGCCTAAGGCAAAATTATGTTTGAAAGAGTAATGCATGTATCTGATTCAGCAAATGATTTCTTGAAAATTGATTCAATATATTGTCAAATGCCTAATGCCTCTTCATTAAATGAGATTTCATGATTAAAATCAAATGTACTTTAGTTATAAAGAAGCATAAACCCAGGTTTAATATTTTTCTTAGATGTAACAACAAAGAAAAAAATCCTCAGTATCTAAGCAACTAAGAAAATCCAAAGAACATTAAGCTTACCTGTAATCAGATTTGAAATATACAGTACAATATTATTCTGGGAAATGAATTAATGGTTTCATGAGCAAGATCCAAGATCATTAGTCTAATGCAGTACTTAACAACATGCTGATTAACTACTTGCATTTAAACTGCAATAATCATGTTTCAATTGTCATGCTAAGATAAAAGTACTAATTTATATTCCCTTTCTAGTTGTTTCCCCTTTTTGTGATAATACATTAACCTGTAACATTTAACAGATCATGTCATCACTTTTCCAACTGAAGTAAAAAGGGAAACACATTCTCTAAAGCTATGGAGTCTTATTCAGGATCAATTGCATGAATTTTCAATTTGAAAGATAGATTTACAAATGGATGTCAGACCTTCTACAAGCAAATTAATATGTCAAATTAGTTTTTATTCACTATGTTTTGGGTGTTTTTTTTTTTTTTTGAATTTGGCTAACCTGGATAATTCAGCCAAATATCTAAAGTGTAAACAAAATAATGAAACAGTCATCTAAGCTAAATTTCCAGAAAGAATGGTGCTGTTTGAGAATTATATCAGCAGGAGAAAATTTGTAGAGTTAACTAATTTATCTTCTCAATTCAGAGAAAGAAAGAAAATATGATGAAGTCAGAACTACCTTTAAACTTTTAAATTATTGCTTATTCATCCTATATGAATGACTCCATTGTCACATAGGTATCTGAGAACAAACACTGAAGCTATGGAAAGAATAAAAACAAATGTGTGTTGCATTTTGTATACTACTGTTATCATTTAAATATACATAATATATCAAATGATATTATTTGGAGGAGGAAACAGATAGTTTAAAAAAAAAAGATTCTTTTCCATCAAACTTTGAACTCTGATTATTAGGAGTCGCCACAGTTTGGGTGGTTTATTTTTGTTATGTTTCCCTTGTAATGTAGTGAGAGTCTTTGAACTATGACAGGCTATAAAATCTATAAAATAAACTAACTTTTCATGTTATTCTGGCAAATCACAATTTCAATGAATTTTTTTATTATGGAAAGGTCCCTTGAGAAAATTTCATTTGCAAATATTGAAGTAAAATATTTCCTTCTTAGACTTCTCAGACTTTAGTATTTAGTATTAAGGGTTTTTTTACATGTTTAAAGGAAATATATCTATTATAAACCAATATTCCCTTCTACAAGGGAAAAGTAGAGCAGGGTGAGCCAATCTGTATTTCCCACAAGGGCCCTCCAGTGCTTTTTCTTTCTTTCTTTTTTTTTTAAATATAAGAATAGGAATGTGTTTGGGGAAGTGATAGTTGTGGTGACTAGCTTCCAAACATTAGAGGAGCAAAGTTACAGCTCAAACCATTGCCTATGTATTAGGTAGAGGACCATAGGCTTAGAAAAAGTGAAGTCGATAGAAAAAGAAAGGAAAAATAGTGATTAAAATATAGATATTTTAGAAGATTTAGAAGATTTATATTTTCTTATTTTAGTATTTCTGTTCTTTCCCTTTTTTACATCTTTTTTGAGATACATCTTTCAGAATTAGGAAGAAGAGTTTTGAAGATGACTGAGAAAAGCAACAGCAACTACAACAAAGCAATAATAATTCAAAAACAACTGGAACACCATTTGAACACCATTACCATTGACAAAATCACTACCAGCCATTTGCAAATGGCAGCTTTACTTGGAAAAGTTTACATACATACTGCAACAGTACCTTTAACACCATCAAACAGCAACACTTATCTACCTTAGGTCCTTGACAAATCCTGTCTAAATATTTGTCAGTCTATACATACACACAAAAAAAATTATTAAAAATAATTACTACTGTTATGACCTGTTCAAAAATGATACATTTAATATAACCCACAATTTTATAGATTATATTGTATATCATACTAGGTCTTTTTAATCTAGATGACTAGATTTTTTTTTCCAAACATAGGAAGAATCATAGTGTATTGTATTTATTTTTTAATGACCCACAAGATACTTATGGTAACCTCACAAAAAGTAGATAATCACAATGGCATTTTATTTATATCTTACTATAAATACCATTGAAATATACAATGCTTTTATTAATGGATGGAATATAAAGCAATTATGACTAATTAGTAAGCATCAGGATATTACAGGGTATCAAAGGAAAGCTGTGTCCTGGATCTACACAGCTAAGTAATTATTTATTTATTTTTATTTTGGAAATGTATTCACTCAGCAAATTTAGAGACCACCAATCATAGTCTCAGAGGCCAGTACATACTTAAAAACATAAAAATTGTGTAAAAATATTATATTTCAATAAAAGGAAGCAAGTTCAATGGGAGATCTAGTTTGTAGTTAATATGATGCCTTAGACAAGCAAAACAGTACATAGAAAGTTTAAAAAAATTAAAACTAAATACAAATATTGAAGAGACAATTTTCTAAACACATATATATGTATCCCTGCCCTGACATTACAAAACCTCTGTAGAAGCCTTTACTATAATCTAATACCCTGTGTAGAAATACATCCTAATTGTGGCACTATCAGTAAAATATGTTACAGAATAGTGGGGATTTCACACAGAATTTTCAGAACCTGTATGTTCCATCACTTTGAGCTAACAAAACAGAAGGAACCTCTCCACCTCCATCAAACCTTTAAGTCATGAAATTAGAGTAAATATCCTCTGTCACTGAATCCATTGGATAACAGTGTTATACATTCAATGACCCAGACACCTTTACCAGTGTTTACTGAAGTACAAATAAAATAAAACATGATTAATAAAAATTGGCTTCTGTTACAAAATCAATAATATCATAAAAGCTTTTAATTAACTCCATTTTCAACAGACAAGATGTTTTTTACCAGAGCATCTTTTAAAAAAATAATAGACATTCTTAAGCATTGCATTCTTCACAGAAAATTCTCTTAAATTTATGTAACTATGTCAATTTGCATCACTGTGTAATGATATAATTGCAGACTATTTGTATAATGAGGTCACAAATCATGAAAAATCACTGTAAACATCCTGATTTGTCTCAACTGTAAGGATGTCATGATAAAAAGAACATACATCAGTGCAAAAGACTTTTGGATTTAATGGACATTCAGAAGCAATGGACACCTCCCTCCTACCCTGCTGGTCCATTAAATCAAGGTTTTTTTTTCTGCTGTAATCTCCTGGCCATCAGTTAAAAGTAAAAAAAAAAACAGAAGGAGGAAAAAAGAAAGCTTTTGTCAAGACCTTTCAAATGTAATTTTGATAGAGTGTCCTGGTTCTGCTTCAATCACCCACTCACAATTCAAGGAGTCTTTATAATAGCCAGGCCAGCCTGGAGAAAGGATGACTCCACTGGGGGCTGCAAAATGTCCACCACATGGAGCTATAAAGAAGAAAACAACAAGTTGTTATTGTCAGGCTAGAACAGTCATCATGTTCACATTTCTGAAATAAAAGGAAATCACAAGACTGGAAAGGAAGGCTGGAAAGAAGGAATTAGTTTATCTTCAGAACTTGAGTTACAGCGAAGTATAAATCAAAGAAAGTCAGTAATAAACTATTGCAGCCATAAGCTGGCATTGCAATCCTATATAACAAAATAACGAGTCTCTAGTTCAGATTTTACTACTCTCACCTTTTTTTTGGGTGAGATGTCATCTTTTGTGACAAAAGGTGCCAGGTTTTGACCTTCCTCACCAGCATTGGTCAACTCTGAACAGGATCTGTACACAACATCGTGTCTGCCAGGACTCACTGTTTAAGTGGATTCTTGTCTTTACCCCTCAGTGTGACTGTGATGCTCCTTGACAAAATATCCATCCCATTGTGTCCAAATGTCCATCAAGAGCTTACACGGGCCACATGTCTGATTTTTTTTCAATGTAGACCACCCTGTCCTTGAATGGTTGGGGGGACTGGACATTAACATTTGATTCACTATAAATCCATGTACTGCCATACACTAAATAAATAAAAAACCACCTCTATGAAGGCAGAAAGCCTTAGTGAAGGAGTACAACAAAATTATAAGAAATCCACTTCTTCATGCTGATCTTCGTCATCTATCAATTGGCAGGCTTAAATCCAGGAAGCCCTCTCTGGCACTTGCTCAACAACTGTCTAACAACTTTGACATTCACACCAATGGAAAGCCAAATGGGCTGTTGAAAGGCCAGATATAGGCAGTTATATAGTTGACCCTACACAAAAGGTGCCAGGGACCTTCCTCACCAGCATTGGTCAACTCTGAACAGGATCATACCCAACATGGTGTCTGTCAGGACTCATTGTTTAAAAGTGGATCTTGTCTCTACCCTTTAGTGTAACTCTGGTGCTTCTTGACAAAATATCCATCACCTTGTGTCCGAATGTCCATTGAGAGTTTACACCGGCCCCATGTCTGATTTTTTTCAACATAGATCACCCTTTCCTTGAATAGTTGGGGGGACAAGACATTAATATTCTCAATTGTAAGTCCATGTATCTGCCATATGCTAAATAAATAAATAACCACTCTCATCAACTCACTAATTCAATTGAAGGCAAGGTAGAAATTGTATTCATTTAAAGCATGGTCACTCAAGGATGTGTGCAACATTTTTATTTTTATTTTTTGGTAGAGGTTTATATGTGATTAAAAGGAAGGAGTTTTTAACTGATTAACTGAGAAACAGGAAGGAGAATAAATATGGTCCTGTTCTACTGTCACTTCTGTAAGCTTCAAATTTTTGTTGGTCTCTGCCTTTTCTCAATCCCTCCTTCCCATGATTGTTTTGTTTTTGGAGGGGGATGATTTTCAGCTTCACTTCTGAAGTATATTTTTTATACCCCATCAGAACAAAACAAGCAATGTGCTTTTCTAAATAAGTCATTAAATTACTATTCTACAGTAGGGGGATATTGACACTGAGTCCTCTTGTATGGTTATTACAAAGACTATTCAAATTGTTACCTAAAACAATGGCACTATTCAAATTGTTACCTAAAAGCAATGGCACTCACAACCAGTGAGCCCAATGAAAGTTGCGTTGTGCTGTTGCTATTTCTATGTGGGTCATGATGTCACTTTTAAAGTGATCCTGCTTTCATCCAGATGCCCATCCATAAAAAAATGTTTTGCTCTTAAATATTATCTCAATTTGTCAAAGCGAAAGTAAATTATTTTAAATGCTAAAATGTGCTTCATTTGTACGGTACATTTTATATGCTCCAACCACTTCTAATTCATCTTCCTTCACAAAATTGACAGTTTTCACATATCCTGGGATTCATCATACCCTCACACCTATCTGAAATGAAACTGAAAAGCATTCATACTTTACAGCAATGGGGCAAGACTTTATCATTCTATCTGAAGCCCTATTTAGTTTCATGATGCCTGAACATGGATTCCCCTCCTCCTATCATTCCCACCCACCCACAGCAAAAAACAGCTAATTTCTCTAAGGGAATGTGAGTGACTCAACAGCAAGTTCTTGTGAAAAAGTTGACAGATGAATGGATTCTGAAATGGCAATAGCTCCTTTATGTATTTACAATATTACATATTAGCACTTTTGGGGGGGAAATAGCAGAGAAATCAATTTGGCTAAAGTACAATATGGGCTTGCACTTGTTCTTATAGGGAAATATATTTCCATGAACCAATATCTGTAGAGGTTATCAGTCATCCAGGTCATTGTTGCCCCAAAGACGTTTTTCCAAAAGGCAACTGGACTTACTTTCTTTTTTCTTTGAAAACTGAAGAAGCTTCTTGGATAAGAAGCAAAACATTTTCAAAGAAGGAAGGAAAGGAAGTCCAGTTGTCCTTTGGAAAAGCACCTTTGAGACATTTCCTGGCTGGGCAAGATAGTTTGTTGTCAGTATGCTTGAAAGATTATACAATTTAGATTTAAAAATGACCTGACATGATTATGGCTATGTGAACATATCTGCATGTGAATGAATAAAAATGTAAGATGAAAATTGTCTGCTGCATTTTGTTCTTCCCATTGATCATTGCTAAGTCATAGTAGCAATTTCCTATTTAGAGTCCCCAAACTGACTTCAGTATTGAAGAGTATGAGAGTAATGTTTGAACAATATTGCACTGAGGAGTAGTTGGTGTCTCCTGAATTACTCCGATTCATGGAGATTGTTTTTACCTAATTTACAGTTGCAGCACTAATGTCACTTCCTAATTGTTTACAACTAAGCTTATAAATTTGATAGAAATATTTGCTTATTGCTACTCAGCCTGGCACAGGATGGATGACACAGATTCTATGTTATGGTAGAGTGACTTTACACACACACACAAACACACACACACACACACACACACACACACACACACACACACTTTCTAAAATGTTCATTTCTATACTTTATACCTTCTGCTTATTTTCATTTCTTTTTTAAATGCTAAAATGCTGCAGTACGGAAACTGCAGTACGGAAACTGCAGTACGAAAAAGCAACAGTTTCCATTTGAATGTTTTAAAACCTTTCAGTTAGATAAAATGAGACCTGTTGCTATATATACCCAAATAAGATAGGATATTATTTTACTTGCATTTAATTGATTAAACATGCTATGATTATAATTCTGAAGGTTGTCAATGTTTAACTGAAGTTTATCTGAAGTAGAAATAGCTTTTGCAAGAGTGAGCATTCCTGAAATCCTATCAAAACACAATTGTTCAAATATCATAATCTTAATCCCATAAAATTACATTTATTGTTATATTAAAAATAGTACTTGCTGTAGAAAAATAATTCCTAACATGATAATATGTTATTTGCTTATCAAATAAGAAATGGGGCTTCAGTAGAAATATATGTTGTATATTCCCAGGAAATGAATCTTAACTATAATGATTTCATGTAACTGAAAATATTCTATGGCTAATATGTTTAAAATGTTATAAATAATTATCTAAATCAATCAGTTGCTATTATCCTTCAAAACAGTAACAAGCCAAAACAAAACATTGTTGTTACATTAAATTGACCATGATAGGGTATAATACTAAATTAACTGAATGATTGAACACAACATTAATAGAGCACTGCTTTAATTTTAATGCTACATTTCTTTCATAAATGAACTAAGGAATATAAATGGTACCAGCTGATAAATATTTTTTTTAAGTTTGAAGAAGATAGTTTTATTCAGCTTAGTTATGTAACTGATAATGTTATTACTTGAAACTATGTAGGAAGTTATGGTATTTTGACATGGCTGTGTAAAAATATTTGAGGTTTTTTTTTTAATTATTGACCCTGTAATCCCTTGATCTGAGGTATAGTTGGAGCAGCTGAATGGAGCTGAGCATTTACTGGCCAGATGCCCTTCCTGACACCTACACAGACCTCACAGCAAATGTTTTCTCTTTGGGCTTAGAAAGAGAAATATTTCCCACTACCTAGGATTAAATTTACAGTCTCCTGATTGTGAGGTAAGAGCTCCACTTCCAGGCCACCATGTCAGTCAGTGTAAAGATATTTGAGTATTTTAGGAAAAATAGATTTTGTAGACCTAGATGTTTTATATATGACAATAAGCAAGCCGTTTCACTTGAGAAATATGGAATCTGAACAAACATATGAAAAAAAGACCAGCATGTATTTCGCTTCCTGTACCAAACATTTCATATATGCAATATTTAGTAACTTAGATTATCATCCAAGATAATCATATCAGATGATATTTGCAAATATCATCATCATCATGACAAAAAAGGATTGCTGTGAAATTCACCTATTAGATTACAGATTAAGAACCAATATGTAACATACATTAACTTTAACACAAAAACTATTAAAAAGTTACAAATACCTCCACACTTAGGGATAGGTCCACTCCACATGACTTTACCATCCATCAAAACACAAGTAATTGTTTCAGTTCCTTGAGTTTTAATAAAACCATCTTCACAAATCACAGAGATAGAACTTCCCAGTTGAAAATTATCTCCAAACCGACGTGCATTGATTGGTATACCAGGATCAGGACACTCATTATGTCCAAATGCTTTAAAACATGAAGAAGATAAGGAAGGAACAGTACAAATATTTAAAATTATCAATTATATTTCAAAGTTCTTTGATCCCAGGTTTTATATATTGAATTTTTTTTCTTGATCTCTATATTAATCAATATTGATTCTAACATAGATGCACTAGGCTCTATAATATACCAATTTACCCCCAATTATATTTGTTGCATAAGTTCCGCACTAGTTGATGAATACTTTCAAACATTGTTTTGACAAGTGTTTCCTAATTTCCACATTTTGGCTTTGTTTCCCCTCCACTGAAGAACTGAACTACAAAATTCAAAGGAAAAAAAAAAAGGGGGGGGGAGGGAGAACCTGATTTTATATGTTTTAATTCAAGAAGTGCAAATTAGGTTAGTTGATTTTATAATTAAAATTACTTTCATTTTCTTTGTATGTGAGACTGACATTTCAGGTGATGATAGATAGATAGATAGATAGATAGATAGATAGATAGATAGATAGATAGATAGATAGATGATAGATAGATTAAGATAGATAGATAGACAGATGCTGTCCAACACCACATTGGTGCCTGTTTTAATTTGGTAATTATGTGGTAAATTCCATATTCAAAATTTAGATAAATCCTAAATATGGCATTTGTAGGCAATTGTATTCACATACAAGCAAAGTAAATTGATAATTTTACTATTATTATTAAGTGGATGCAAAATTAAAAACACTAAACCTAAAGGCGTCATTGTAATAGTTTTGTTAACACATAAAGTTTTATATTCCAAAACAATAAATTACCATAAAATTACCCTTTAAGTAGAAACCCCTTCTTCTATTCAAATGAATGAGAGAGTCAACTGTTGACAAAGTCAAGTGGCTTGAGAGCAATAGCAATTTGTCAAACAGTTCATAATTTGAAAGCAGAACAAGAACTGTGACAATTTCTGATTCAGGTTGTATATTCTTCATCTTTCTCAGGGGAGAAAGAGAAAAGGAGGAAGAGAGAGAGAAAGGAAAAATAATCAATGTAACTCTGAAAAGCTTTTGCAGATGTCACCAGTGTTTGATGATCCACAAATATTTTCACTCACAAGAGTGATTGCTAATAAGCTAACTAGTATGGTTTTAAGAGGAGACTGACAGAGATATTAGGGATGGAATGAGATATAATTATTTATATAAGATAATGCACAAGATCCAATAGTTATTCATCGTACAATTACATTCTAAAACTCCTGCATCCTTGTTTTTCCAAACAGAAAATTTAATTCAAAACTTGAAAGGTATCATTCAAGTTTAAGAATAAAGAACTGGTATTAAAAATGAATCTTAAAGGTCATTGGGAAAGAACACTATCTTAATTTAGGATAACATTTGTCACTCGGAAAAAATTTGGAAACATGTCAGAAACAAAACCTTGAAGTAATTTTATATAACAATCTGTTATGACATCCATCAGAGTTCATTTAAATTTAATGTTCTTCAATTACTCTTTGACAACTTAGTATTAACAGCTCTTGCCACCAGTGTCACTTTTGAAAAGGCACAAACATATATTGTTATTAATAGCATAAAGTTGTGTATTACTTTACATTAACACAAATCTATACATTGCAATAACATTAGACATCCACTCTCTTTGCCATATTTATAAGGGGTAAAAATGTTAATATAGCTTTTTTTGATACTGTGGCTTGAAAAGAAGAAGGAAAGAAAGCCAAGCATTCATGTCATAGGAACTCTATTTTTGATGCAGTTGTACTATAAGTAGATAGTGCAGGAAAGCAAATTAAAACAATCGAAACTTAACAAGATACAAACATTTGATATAGTGTTTTCCAGATGAAAATAAAAAGGAAGGAAGGAAAGAAAGAAAGATAGCAAGAGGGAGGGAGGCAGGGAGAGGAAGGAAGGAAGGAAGGAAGGAAGGAAGGAAGGAAGGAAGGAAGG
>NW_020769330.1:4641612-4661099 GCF_900518735.1 Pseudonaja textilis
AGGAAGGAAGGAAGGAAGGAAGGAAGGAAGGAAGGAAGGAAGGAAGGAAGGAGAAACCAGAAGGCATCATAATCCTTCAATTAGTTAATATGATCTGAATACTAATAGTACTAACAATCTCTCTCTCTCTCTCATCTTCCTCCCTCCCTCCCTCCAGGGAAAAATATTAATAAATAAGGCCATGAATATAATTATTAAATACATAATAAACACATTTACTCACTGTTATAGGTGATATTAAATCCTCGGCCTGACATTGAATGATCAGCTTGAAATTCCAAGCGTAAAATGTGGCTGTTACTAGTCAGATGGGATGGCACTTCAGCTCCAGTGAATGTGCCAAGGATTGGAGAATCAGGAGAATCACCGTCTTTAATTGCAAGAAAGTCAAACTGAGATTCCAGGTCAAAATCATTGAAAGAAAGGTGAATGCGACTTCCAGGGTCTGAGATGATTGTCCAGATGCAATTCAAATTATTCCCATATCCTTCTGGGTAGTCAGGAGAAAGAACAGTTCCCATCGGCGCGGTGAAATTAGATAGGCAAGGAACTGTCAAAAGTCAGGAAAGAAATTAGAAAAGAGATAAGAACCCAATTAAAATTGACTTTCTGAGCCCTTTCTCCCTATATTTAGAATGGAATAACAGAGTTGGAAGGGACCTTGGAGGTCTTCTAGTCCAACCCCCTGCTTAGGCAGGAAACCCTATACCACTTGAGACAAATGGTTATTCAATCTCTTCTTAGAAATTTCCAGTATTAGAGCATTTACAATTTCTGGAGGCAAGTTGTTCCACTGATTAATTGTTCTAACTATCAGAAAATTTCTCCTTAGTTGTAAGTTGCTTCTCTCCTTGATTAGTTTCCAACCATTGCTTCTTGTCCTGCCCTAAGGAGCTTTGGAGAATAGCTTGACTCCCTCTTCTTTGTGGCAGCCCTTGAGATATTGGAACAGTGCTATCATGTCTCCTCTGGTCTTCTCTTCACTAGACTAGCCCTGCCCATTTCTGGCAACTGTTCATCATATGTTTTAGCCTCCAGTCCCCTAATGATCTTGGTTGCTCTATGCATAAGATACAGTACAAATATTGAAAGTTTGAAGACCAAATATTGTTTGGTGAGACCATAAAAATGTTTCAAAAAAGATTTTAGTTTAAAATAGTTTTTCAGTAATATATGCATACAGTAAGTTAGAAATTATTGGAATATATTAATTTATACTCACAAATGCATATAGGTATATTTGCTGACCACTGGTTATTCTCTTGACAAACAATAGTTTTTTCTCCAATCAATTCAAATCCAAACTGGCATTCAAACCTCAATACATCATGATTGGAAAACCCATCTCCTTCTCTGATGCCATACAAAGGTGTTCCTGGATCTCCACAACTTTCTTTTTCAATTTCTGTTTTAAAAGACACAAGTTATCAATTAATAAATTAACGATACACATTTGAGGCTTTCTTAAGAATATGAATAGAAATGCAAGTATCATAAGATACTGACTGTAGCACTAGCACCTCTTATCTGAAAAGTAGAAAACGGTGCAAATGAACATGCACATCCCATGAAAAAAGAAAGTGCTTTAAGATTTACATTGCCAGAATTATCATGCATGTATAAATTATCTCAATTACTACTGAAATAATTATTTTAGTTCGATCCATGATGGGTTTTCAGATAATCCATCACCTGAAATTATTAGAAGCCCCAAGATGAATTCCTATTTGTAATCAGATCTAATTACTGTATTGGATCCAATGAGCATAACAATATAAATGAAATATGATGTATCTCCAAATTAGCAACTCACATGAGATATTTCTCTTCCTCACACTACATGCTTTACTGGGCAAAATAAAGTGTGTAGTAGATGCTTTACTTTTGTTTTAGGAGAACAAGAAGACAAGAAACTCCAATTGTACAGGAAAAAGCTTTCAAGTGATTGTCCTCAAATCTATGTAAAATCATTATTAAACTAACTAGATCTCTTTATAATAAAAGGAGAGGCAGTAAAGGGAAATGGAAAGCAGAAAAAAAGATTGATTAGTCTGAAGCATGAGGAAAAAAACACAAAGAAAAGAAAGAGAAGAATAAATTCTATTTTATCAATTATATTTCTCCAACAATGGGAAGGATCTACATACAACTATAATCTTATATTTTGTTCAAAATAACCTTGGCCATTTGGACAAAAAGCCACACTGTCTTTTGATATCTCTTCTTCCCACGTGTATCCTGATTACATTTTTGACATTATGATTATGATTCTCCAGTTTAACAACTGCATTTCCATATATTTCATTCCATATATTAATAGTTGTAAAGCTAGTTGTTCTGCTAAAGGACACATTTTTCCAGAGGTAATGTAGAAGTCCATTGAAATCATTTTAAAAAAACAATAACCACCAACTAGATGGAAACAGAAAGACCATGTTATTTCCAGCAGTCTAGATCAAGATAAGCAGGGATTAACATGAGAGAAACAATCAGAAACAATACTATAGTCAAGGAACAACCAAGAAGGGGAACCCTCCCAATACAAGTAGAGAAAACTACTGTATATAAACAGGAAGCAAACCCCACACTCTCTAACATTGCTAATGTTACCTAGTCCAATAATAAAATGCCTGCAAGCAAACAAACGAGCTCAATGAGCATCAAAGACTCCACTGAAGCCACTTTGAATGGGAATAGAATTAAAAGGTGTCAAGACATAATATCATCTCCCCCTCCTCCTCCATCTCCTCGTCCTATTCAGCAAGTTGAAAGAGAAGATGAATCAATTGTCTGAAGATTCCAGACTGTCTATCCTGCTCTAAGAAAGCCACATGGGAAAATAAAGAATAGTAATCAGCTATATTCCATTTATTTTGTTAAAAAAGAGATATTAAGTTTCATTTTTTTAAAAAAGATATCCTTCTTCCAGCTAGGTTGATAGCATGGGATCTGAGCCCTGGGGATCTGAAATTCATTTGTATAGGGATTTTTTTTTGAGCGGGGAGTAAACTTATTGAAAAATAAATAAGCAAGACAGTGGGATTCAAATTTTTTAAACTACCGATTCTGTGGGCATGGCTTGGTGGGCTTGGTGTGGCTTGGTGGGCATGGCAGGAAAAGGATACTGCAAAATCCCATTCTCTCCCCACCCCACTAACTTGATTTCCAGCTCCGTTCTCCTGTGCAGGGCAACAAAAGAAGACCCAGCCAATCAGCTGGGACTCAGGAGGCAGAGAATAGATGGGGGCAGGGCCAGTCAGAGTGGTATTTAATGACAATCACTGATGTTTGTGTAAGCCACCTAACATAAGAGACTATATTCCATGTGCATTTTCTAAATAAAATAAGCAGAAATGAATCATTCAACAGGTGTGGAGAATTGTGATAATTCAGAACTGAGTTATAGCCAGAGGAGACGAGAGACCTATTCTTTGTTATTATTGCATTTTTTGTATATATATTCTTGCCAGAAAGAGCGTTGGCTAAATAATGAGGTTGGTTTGAAAACTGGTAACAAGTTGTTGGAAATATAAACTCTCCTGTCTAATTGAAAGACTGAATTAGTCTCCAATAACTTTTAAATTTGGATCTATGTTGAAATATGGTTCTAATTGCTTCTAATCAACACTTCCTTACCAGTCTCATTTTGGCAACCAATAAGCAGTAACTGAAACCATTCACAAGAGAATTTACAAATTGCTAGCATTGGCTGTGCTGAAACAGCCAATAGCTAGAAATGTTATTTATGAGGCTGCTCAAATTTATAATTTTTAGCTGGGAATCATCTCTTAATTATTTTGAAAAGAGCTAAACCTATCAGCTTTCAAGGATCTATTGCAAATAATGGAACTAAATTTAGCTCTACTTTATTTAAAAAGGATAAGCTTGGGGAAAGCTCTTTGAAGGTACAGAAGTAGAAAAAAAGTAGAACATTTCATCTATTTAGGGGGTTCAAAGGTTAGAAGAAAAAAAAGTGGAATAGACTCTGTGCATAAGTAATCAAGGCACCGAGACTTTGGTTCAAAGAAGACTGAATATTCTTCTAACATGCTGAATATTTAACGCTTATAAAAAATGTAGTGAATGGATCAATCAAATTGATTCAAGCTTTGGGAAAGGTGCTAAAATGTTATCATTTCTGTTTTGCCTTGGATAAAAAGTGATGGAAAATTCTGTATATGAGGCAGCAGCGCTGACCTTCTTATCATGATAGCTCCTCAAAATCTTGGTTTATGTCTCTCAATAACCCAAACAAGAATGGTAGACACAACATTTGCTGGACACAAGGAGAGTTATAATGCCTCATATGAGAAAGACATATAGGAGAAGGCTATCAATATAATGTATCACTTTTAAATTTCATTTAAAATATGGTGGGAGCAAACAGTTTGATCCTAAAAAGATAACCAAGTTGAGACATGTTAGTACCAGGAGACCCCAGAAAGCCTCTGAGTTGTACACTATAGTTAACAGATAACAGATAATCAAAGTTGGAAGGGACCTTGTTGGTCATCTAGTCCAACCCCTGCCCAAGCGGGAGACTCTATACCATTTCTAACAAATGGCAGTCCAATCTCTTCTTGAAAGTCTCAAGTGATGATGCTCCCACAACTTTCGAGGGCAAGCTGTTCCATTGGTTAATTGTTCTCACTGTCAGAAAGTTAAATCTCTCCTTGTTCAGTTTCCATCCATTATTCCTTGTCTGGCCTACAGGTGCTTTAGAAAATGGTTTGACCCCCTCCTCTCTTTGGTAGCCTCTCAAATATTGGAACACTGCTATCATGTCTCCCCTGGTCCATCTCTTCACTAGACTAGCCAAGCCCAGTTCCTGTAACTGTTCTTCATATGTTTTAGTCTCCAATGCCCTAATCATCCTGGATTCTGTTCTCTGTACTTTTTCCAGAGTCTAAACATCTTTTTTATAATGTGATGACCAAAACTGGATGCAGTACTCTAGGTGTGGTCTTACTAAGGCTTTATAGAGTGGTTTAGTACCTCACTTGATCTTGATTGTATTCCTCTGTTAATGCAATTTAGGATTGCATTAGCTTTTTTGGCTGCTGCTGCACACTGCTGGGTCATATTTTATTTATATTTTATTTAAGATAATAGGTATAAGTAAAAACATAGTAATGAACACATGGATACATATAAGAAAAATAAAAGAAATAAAAGAAACAATAGGACAGGGATGGTAGGCACATTTGGTGCACTTATGCACGCCCCCTACAGACCTCTTAGGAAAGGGGTGAGGTCAATAGTAGACAGTCTAAGGTTAAAGTTTTGGGGGTTTGGGGAAGAAACCACAGAGTCAGGTAGAGTATTCCAGACATTGACCACTCTGTTGCTGAAGTCGTATTTCCTGCAATCAAGTTTGGTGTGATTAACCTTGAGTTTGTATCTATTGTTTGCTCTTGTTTTGTCATGGTTGAAGCTGAAGTATTCATTGACAGGTAGGACATTGCAATGTAAGATTTTATATACTATACTTAGATTGGACAGAAGGCGGCATAGTTCTAGGTTTTCTGGGTCTAGAATTTCAAGTCTAGTGGCATAAGGTATTCTGCAATGAGTAGAGGAATGGAGAACTCTTCTTGTGAAATATTTCTGGACTTTCTCAACTGTGTTAATATCAGATATGTAATGTGGGTTCCAGACTGATGAGCTGTATTTGAGTATTGGTCTAGCAAATGTTTTGTATGCTCTAGTTAGTAGTGTAATATTACCAGAGGAAAAGCTATGTAAGATTAGGTTAACAACTCTTAACACCTTTTTGGCTATGTAGTTACAGTGGGCTCTAGCACTTAGATCATTAGAGATGAGTACTCCAAGATCCTTGACAGAGTTTGGATCGTCAACAAGGTCTTGACTATTTAGCCTGTATTTTATTTTCTGATTTATCTATTTTTTTGTCAATATGTAGGACAGAGTATTGAGGTAATTCCTCGTTAGGAGAATAAACGCATACAGGGAGACGTATTTGAGAGAAGTGTTTGAATAATACACACACAGCACACAGATACAGTAAATGTAGGTTTTTACTTTCAGAAATGTTAAGTTCAAAATAAGCAGTCCAAAGTCATTCACAGGTTAAATCAGTCAGTTTTCATCCAGGGATAATCCAATAACGAAGTCCAGTATCAAAAACAGTTCAGTATCAGACTTGCATCAAATCCAGGAATATCAGTCAATTAGGCAGAACGGCAATACTCTCCAACAGAAGGAAAACAGACTCACTGAGATACACTCTCTTCTGAGACTAAGACTAAGACAACCTAGGTTTCTGGCTCCATCTTATGGCCGTTTGAGAAACCACACCCAATTACACTTTAGGATTCTCTTAAAGAGACAGTATTAAAATGTCTATCCTGGTTTATATATTTCCAACCCAAATAGCTGTTAGATGACTTACATTCCTAACACAGAGCATTTATTTGTTGAAATTTGAAGTTGCCATTTGTTTGACCATTCTGATACATACTCAGAGTCCTTTTGAAGGGTAGCAGTATTGTCTGTGGTGTTGAATAGCTTTACATCATCATCGAAGAGAATGCAGTTGCTCTTGATATGATCACAGAGGTCATTTATGTAGAGTATGAAAAGAGTTGGTCCTAGAACACTGCCTTGGGGACACCACTATAGACAGGTACAGAATTTGATAGGACACTCCCAATTTTGATCATTTGTTGTCTGACAGGAATGCTTCTATCCCGAGACACTGTAAGATTTTAGTTTTAGGAGTAGTTTGTCGTGTACTACCGAATCAAAGGCTTTACAGAAGTCTATGTAGATTGCGTCTATTGCTTTGCCCTGATCGAGTTGTGTAGTCCATCTGTTTTTGCAGTGTAAGAGTTGCAGATTACATGATAGTTTTTTTCCTGAAACCAAATTGTTTATTAGAGAGTAGGTTGTTTGTTTCTAAGTGGAGGATGATGGATTGGTTAATAATTGATTCCATGACTTTACAGGTGACGCAGCATAAAGAGATTGTTCTGTAATTTTCAAGCAGGATGGGGTCTGCCTTTTTGAAGATGAGGATGACCATGGCTTGTGACCATAGTTTTGGCAAGGAGCTGGTCCTGAAAGATTTTTCAAAGATTATGTTTAGAGGTTCAGCTATGGCTGTGGATAGTTTTTTTAAGAAGTAGGCACATATTCCATCCGGTCCAATAGATAGAGATGGTTTTAGATTGCATAGTGTTTTTTCAACAATGTCTTCTGTAAAATTGATATGTATTAGATCATTGTAGTTGTCTGTGGTTCAACTAGGAAATACTGGGCATGATCCATTGCTGTTTACAAATACTGAGCCAAAGAATATGTTAAAGAGATTGGCTTTAATAGTGTCATCGTTGCAGTCTTTACCATTAGGTCCTTTCAGGGGTGGGATGGACTTTGTGTCTTTTAGTTTGTTGTTTACAAAATTGTAGAAAGTGTGGGTGGAATTGGTGCATAGAAGGTTTTCTTCTTGTTTAATGTGATAATTGGTGCATTCGGTCTTTATCTGGTGGCATAAATTTTTGTATCGGCTTTTGAAGTTGGCAATGTGACCAGATTTGTTTTTCCACCAAAGTGATTTCTTTTTGGATTGAAGCTTCCTTATTGTTATGAGTAATTTGTTTTTTTTTTCTGGTTTTGGGAATTGTTATTGGTACATATAGTTTGATGATTCTTTTGACTTCAAGTAAAAATGTTGTAATGGACTTCTACAGTATTGCATCCAGTGAATAGAAATTGCCAATCAAGGGATGAGAGATCATTGTTTATAAGATCATAGTTGCCTTTTTTGAAGTTATAATTGGGGATTCCATCATTGAGAATGATTTTTGTGTGGACATATGTTGAGACAAAAGTCAATGATGTTGTGGTCACTGTTGGTAAAGGGTTCTTTAATTTGTATTCTGTAAATTGAATTCAAACTATTGCAGAAGATGAGATCGAGGCAGTTGTTAAGTCTAGTATTGTTGGTTACTAGTTGTTCTAGTCCCAGATTTGTTACTGCATTGTAGAAAGTTGCATGTGTGGGTTCAGTTGTACATTCATAAAGGGTCTAGTTAATATGAGGTAGATTGAAGTCACCAAGAAAGATAAAAGTGTGTGGGCAGGATGTTGTCCATGTTAGTAGAGTATTTAGCTTGTTTGCATGTTCAATGTCATAATCAAGTGCTCTGTAACATAGTAAGAACTGTAATGTGATATTTAAGGACAGTTCATAGATGATGGTCTCAGGAATAGCAAGCTCCTGGGTAACTTGGGTGTTTTTTAGAAGTAGGGACTTTTTATAGAAGATAGCAACACCATCTCCTCTACAGATTTCATGATCTGATCAGTAAACATAATAGTTTATTACTGTGGTAATGGAGTTAGGGAGAAAGAGGAGAAATTCAGATATTTTATTTACAAGGCTTCTTGCATTGAATAGCTTGCATTTAAAGCCAGTTGTGGTTGGAATAGAGGTATTTAGGGGCATGCATGCCTAGTTTTGAATGATGTTGGATTGGATGGGGTGGGGTGAATTCTGCTGAATGACATGGTCACTCTCACCCAAGGTTCCTGCAGTTTCAACTTCCTCTATCACTTCTTCTCTGTTTGTAAGAATTAAGTCCAGTATAGCTGTCCCTCTAGTTCCATCCTCTACCTTTTGGACAACAAAGTCATCAGCTAGGTTGGTTAAGAATGTATCTGATTTCTCACTTGGTGCAGAATTAGTTTTCCAATTGATATCAGGATAATTGAAGTCCCCCATTACTATTGTTGTGTGTTTGCTGCATGTGTTTGTTAGTTGGCTGGCAAAAAAACCTATCTATTTTTTTCTGCTTGATTGGGTGGCCTATAATATACACCTATGGCCATGTCATTCTTTTTTTATATATATTGACCCATATGCATTCTAGGAAGTTTTCATCTTTGGTTTCATGCATTTCTGTAGCAATATAGTGGTACTTTACATACAGTGCAACTCTACCCCCTCTTTTATGGGGTCTGGGTTTTTTGAACAGTTTGTATCCTTCTACCAGTATGTTCCAATCATGGGGTTCATCCCACCAAGTTTATATTATTCCAACTATATATCATATCTACCTTTATGTATTCGTAGTTTGAGTTCACTCTGTTTGTTCCCCACACTTTGTATATATAGGCAGTTGAGATCTTTATGTCCGATGCTGTGTTTACTGTCTACATAACCTGTGTTGTGCCTGACTGTCAGGGATGGGTTTCTACTGGTTCTGTCCACCTCTATAGAACCAGTAGCTCTGAAGAGCAGCAGACATAGAACTGGTTCTATGTCTGCTGATGTTTTTGCCCACCTGGGATCTTTATTTCCTAATTTTTCAATTTCAGCTGGTGAACTAGGCACAGCTGCAGTTAAAAAAGCAGGAAAAGAGGTTTGTTTCAAAGGCTGTGTCTCTGCACACAGCATGCTGATGACGATTTACAGGCACACGGCTCACAGCGTGCAGGGAAGATCATAAATCCCGAACCAGTAGTTAAACCTGTCGTATCCCACCCCTGCTGATTGCCCATATTTTCTTGCCACCTGTTTGATTAATGCACATGGTATGGCACTTACTATTAAATGTTTGATTTTGCTTGATGGCAAATTTGATAATCTTAGATGCACAAACATCTATGTTACATGCACTGATATCCTTATTAATTTTAGATTGCTGGGGACAGAAATGTTCTGTATCCATTAATTCTCTGTCCCCACTGTTCAGTTTAAATATTTATCCCGAAAATTTGTGAATTTAATGCCAGGTAACTCAGTCCCTTTCTTTGATGTATGCAAACCATCTCTTTTGTACATTGGACCAGCTGCAGACATCATTACTCATAAAACCAAAGCCTTCCGTTTTACACCACTCCTTTGGCCACACATTAAACTCTGCTACTCACTGGCCTTTCCCTTTTTGTATATTAGTAGAACCTCTGAAAAGATAAGTCTACAGTCCACACTACTAAGTTCATATCCCATTGTCTGGAAGTCTTTCTGCACAGAAAGTACATCCTCTTGGGACAGATCATTTGTACCAAGATGTATAACAGCATCAACATCACAGTCTTACTGGAATATAATTTTTTTATTAATTTTCAATAAACAAACATACACAAACAAAACACAAAACATGAAAACATAAAACATCTTTTTGGAAAGCAGCTTAGTCCTGGGTTATATCTTTTTGTACAGACATAAATTCAAATTCATGCTCACTTTTATATACCATTTCATATCTTATTTACCATTCTACATTTTTTATATAGCTTCTCCCCTCTTTTCACTCTCTTAATTCTGTTTTATTTATTTCATCTCAATTTAAATCATTATACTTATATCCTTTGTCTGTTCTGTTTCAGCTGTCTATTATCCTATTAACACAAAATTTCTCCTGTAATCACTGATTGGAGTATGATGCCTTTATATCTTTCCCCTAAATTTAACACTTAAAATAATACATAATTTTCATTTGGATTCTGCATAGTACATTCTAAAGCTATGTACTATATTTTAAAATAAGAAAAAATTATAAGTTTATAATATAATTAAAACAATAATCCATAGCAATTAAACTATTGTTAAAATTAATATTCATTTAAGTCTTAAACATTTTACACATTCCTTTTCAAATAGGTATCATGCTTCTATGGGCACACTTATAAATTTTGCTTAATTACTTCCTCCCCATTTCACTTATATTTTAAAATATTATGAAATTAAAATGTTCCCATTACTTCTTAGTGCAATTTTCTCATATTTCATTTCATTTTTTATTAAAAAAAAAAGAAAATTTCATTAAATTATGTTAAATATTTTATCCCATTTTATAATCATATATTGTTCCAATTTTCTAACATTATTTCAAATATAAATACAACAATATAGTCTTATATATTTTTGCAGAATCTCTTTTTTAGTTATATTTTTACCCATTGTCTCTAAATAAATCCTGTTTCTTTACATCTTGTTTCAAACCTTTGTAACTTCTCTTCCCCTTTTTCCCTCCATGCTTGTCCAGTCTAGCTTTTTTACCCCCTTGTCTCTTGATCTCCACCCTCTTCTGTATTCCTCTTTTCTATTGCTTTCTGACATTGTATTGACTTTTCATCTTATTTTTCCCTTTTGGGGTTGTTTTTTTAAATCTTAAATTCTCCATTCTCTTTCCCCCCTTTCCCTTTTCTTCCCCAGCTAGAGTTGCTTGTTCATTAAAGACGGCTTCTTCTTCATCCCAATCTTCTTGTTCTTGTAGTTTCTCATAAGTAGAAATCACCATTTCTAAGAAATGAAAAATGGAGCCAAAAGAGCCCTTGCCTTCTTGTTCTTCTTTATACTTTTTGAATTCCATTTTCAGTTCATCGACAAGTAATGCCATTGTAGAAATTTTTTTTAAACAACCGAAATGTTTTTAGTCTTTCAAATAATAGTTTCCAAGGGTCCCAAAGTCACCAAGCAATCCAAATACACACAGACTGTTTCATTTAACACTTTCTTCTTTTTAAACTTTCTCTTCCTGGGATTACAATTCAGTTGCAAAGTTCCAATTAAAATGTATCTTTTAGAAGTCTTGTTACAATTTAGCTCTAGTCTTATAAACTCCAAGCAGCCTCCTCCAGCAAAATCTTAATCTTAATTCTTTTCCTCTCCCTTCCCACTTACAGCAAAAAAAAATATTTTTTTTTCAATGTTCAGAAATCTTTATTGTCCCCTTGGCTTTAATTTTCCAGTTTAATTACCTGCTGATGCCAAAGCAGGTTTTTCCAATTTCTCATTCATCTGCTGTCATCGGAAGGAAGGAGAGTAGAAAAAAAACCTTTCCCGTTTCACTTTCATTCGCTGCTTCCAGATCTTCTTTGGGAATTGTGTATCTTTGATGAAATTTAAATTCCAGGGTATTTTAAATGTTGCTTGTTATCCCGGTCAGCCAAAACTTTCACTTTCTCAGCTTCCTCCTGCACATTCTTTTCCAGATGGGAGCTTCTTTGTTGCGGCCATTTCTGACTGCCGCTCCATTGCTTTCGGAAAAGGGAGTTAAGCCAGCTGGTGAGGGTGGGTTGCGATTCCCTCTGACCCCTGCCGGATCTCCCCTATCTTCAGTTACCTTTACAGGGTAACTATAGTCCCGAATCTGGCTGGATCGGGGCACTCCAGTGGCGAGCACAAGCAGAAACCACGCACGATTGCAGATTCCTGCTGCTGCCAAAGCTCTGCAAACTGGAAGTCAGTCCTTACTGGCGTTCTTGACTATCTTAAGAATACATCTCTTGTCTCTGCTGGTAGTAGCACCTGGCAGACACCTGACCTCTTTCAAAACCTCCATATCCTTTCCTAAATTTACATCCCTTTACAATTGAGTCCCCAACCAGAAGGTGGCTTCTCTTTTTGGATACCTTTCTCTTCTTGTGTGACTGATGTGTAATACCTGATTCACACATTCCCCTACAATGGGAATGGGGGGATGGGGGAAAGTAACATGGCTGTCAGCATTCCAGAGAAACAAATTCCAACCTCAAAACTCTGAGACAGGCATTTTCTCAAAGTTCCACTTCTTTAAAGTTGTCATACTAGCACATCTGGGAAAACCTGAATCTGAGAGTTCTGGGTTTTCCTCCAATAATTAAAAATAATAAAATTGATCCCCTACACCCATCACTCCATCACATGACCCAATTACCATCTGTTCCAATTTGAGACATCCCTTAAACCACTCCTCATCCAGGTGCAGGAATAACATGACCTTGACTGTAAAGAACTATGTCTAACTACAAACACTTTACAAAATCCCCCCTCCCAAATTCCCAGGCACAGGAATGTGGCAGCATGGAAGCTTCTGGTGCTAATATGGCTTTCAAAGCTGACAATGGCACTATTTCTATACTGTTGCCACTCAAATGATGTTGATGTATCCCTGCAATCCTCAGAAGCTGAGAATCACTTGAGCAAGGTTTAACTTGAGCTGTCTGAGAAACATCACAAGATTCACAATTGTTCCATTCTGTGAAAAAAAAAATCTTAAACATTTCTTCACTATGGAGGAAATCCAATCCTTTTACAACTATATGTCTTTGATAGAAATATGGCTCACAAGCCAAACATAGACAATAATTTGAGCTTGCTACTACTAAGAACACATGGCCTTATTTACCTTAGAGAAAAAAGAAAAGAAAAAGAAAAAAAAGAAATTCTGAAAGTGAGATTGATTTCACTGAAACTTTAAGGAATGTGTGTATGAAAGTAATGAAATGGAAGGACTTTAGATGGCAGCCTAAACAAACAAAAAGGAAGAAACAAAATAGCCCTTGAAGGAATTGTTTACACAGTTATTAGAGAGTCTTTCCCTCCCTCCCTCCCTCCCTCCCTCCCCACCTGCTCTCTCTCTGATATTTACTCTCAGTAGCAAAGTAAAGACATTTAAGTAAAGACTCAGTAGCAAAGTAAAGACATAACCAATCCAAGTTAAAAGGCAGCAAAGAGAACCTGTTTGTCAAAAGTCTGTAACCATAGCTGAAGAATGTGCTTCTTTTCTTTCTTTTATAAGTAACATGAATTATAACTAGTCCTCAGGTTATAATAACAATAGGGACTGGAATTTCTGCCATTAAGGGATGTGATTGTAAGGTAATGCTTAGCAATAGCAATACTGGCAGACCTGGTTTCCATTATAATCCCAGGGCACGAAGGTCATTAAATGGGAACAGGTGGGAGTCTCAGGTAATAGTAAAGCACTTAGACTTATATACCACTTCATAGTGCTTTACAGCCCTCTCTAAGTGGTTTACAGAGTCAGCATATTGCTCCCAACAGTTAGGGTCCTCATTTTACCCACTTTGGAAGGATGGAAGGCTGAGCCAACCTTCAGTCTGGTGGGATTTGAACTGCCAAATTGCAGGTAGCTGACAGTCAGCAGAAGTAATCTGCGGTACTGCACTCTATCCACTGCCCACCAAGGCTTATAAGGTCAGGAACATAGGGGGAAGTGCAAGTGGGCACCGAGGCAGCAGGCGTGATTTACAGGGACAACATGCAGCCTTCCCTTATAGCTTTCCCATTGAGTTTGCTTGTGAGAATCCAGCAGGGAAGATTGCAAAAGGCAATCATACTATTGTAGTTCACTGCAATGTTGTGACTGTGAATTGGGCATGCCCAGATTGTAATTATGTGACTGTGGGGATGCTGTGATGACTGCCACTTTTCAAACTGGTCAGAAGTTCCCTTATTCAGTGTAGTTTTGAATGTTTGGTGAATGAGTGGTCATAACCAGAGGTGTGACTGAGTGGTCATAACTGGAGACATGGGAGAGATTATGGGGAATCATTGAATCATTGGGGTTTTTTTAATGCCTTTCCTGCCAATTTTCTTGGCAAGATTTTTCATAAGTATTTTGTTCTTGTGTTCTTTCATGGATAAGACAAAATTAATGCCCCCAAATTAACCAACTAGCTTCATGCCAAGTTAGGTCTAGAACTTAACATTAAGACCAAACAGCCTCTCTAAAGTGCCCACAGACAGCTCATAATAATAAAAGCAATTAACTGGACAATCTCCAATATTTATAATCTTTGTTCTAAAATTAAACAATAAAAATGCATGGAATTTATGATAACAAAATAAAATGAAACCATCTGAACCCCTCTATATCCATGTCAATTATTTCTTGTTTGATTGATCATTGCGATATTCATAGACAGGTTTAAATTTAATAGAGAAAAAATGATTAAAATACAACTTAGAATCTATTGTTAGGTGATTTAAAGAAATTTATGCATAAATTGCAGAAACTCAGAAAGATTCCCAATATGAAATTCTAAAGCAGGTTGAAGATTATATTCATTTCTGAATAACTCACTACATCGAGGAAAGAAAGAAGAAAAAATACGAATCTACCTTCCTGTGAAATGTGAAAAAATAATAAGAAATATAATTTTCCAGGTCCATCACACAACTGCAATTTTTACAATATGTCTTATGGAGCTGTATTTCAAAGAGAAAGTAGATAGATATGTCTGAAAGGGTCCTTTTTTTTTTTTTTTATTCTTCCTTAATTTGCTACAAAAAATCAGTTTAACCAGCCTTCAATGCTTCATCATTCTAAACTAATGAGAACATCTGCAGTTATGAATCATATCCATGTCCACCTGAATGTTTTCACTTGTGTTGTATATTGTATCTGCAACCCACGTTCTATATTATATGCAGCAGATATATTTCTGACAAGCAATACTGATAAATGCAGTTAATCCCAGATGCAAGCCAGGAATCTGTAAATGTAGTCATTTTTCTAGGATATTATTCCAGCAGGCCTAATTTGGGGAAAAAACCCATCTTCTTCTATAAACTGCAATTTGAGCAAATAATTTAGAGCAAAGGCTTGGCTTATTCAGAATAGAGTAATGGAATGCATCATTGCATAGTGATTGGAGTAAAAACAAATTTCAGTACAACATCACAAACAGTCCTTCCCGCACAAAGTATTAATCATTCTGCCTCCATAAAAAAGGCAGACCAATGGTTGATAACCTACTAATCAAATTCCAGTCTTTGATGAAGCAACGGGATAATATCAAAGAAATCATTAAAAAGAAAAGGACACGAAGTTACCAAAACTACTTCAGAGAGCCTATATAATCCAGTTTGTTTAGGATTTACATATGGTATTCTATAGCAGAACCGATCTGCAACACACTATTCCATGTACAATTCAAATTCAGGTCCAAAACTTGACCTTCTGTTGATATGTATTCTGTCTCTCTATTAATGGGCAAAATGTTCTATCCCAGAGATGCAGTATTCCATGAAAATTCAAACCATTTCATTTTTTTCTTCTTATCATATAAATCTATGCTTAAAAAAGTCCAAAGACATTAGGAACTTCCATTTTCCATTCCAGAACATTTATTTATACTGAACTGTTGGACAATCCCAGAATGGGCAGATATATACATTCCAGAGGAACAATTCATAATTCTCTAAAAAGAAGGAGAGAGAGAGAGAGAGAATTCTCCAAAAACAGAGAGGAGGAGGAGGAGGAGGAAGAGAAGGGAAAAAAAACAAACAAACCCTTTGGAGACAAATTATACATGCACACAGAAATCTTTTTCTGCTTATGCTTGCCAGCAATCACACAGATAGAAAGGATGTATACTAAATAAGTCAATGGTAAAATACTAAGTAATTAATGTTAAATATTTAAATTTGTTGATCTATAAGAAAGATTTAGTTTTAGTTAGTTAAATTAATTAATTGTGGATCATTAGTTGTTTTCTGCCATTCTGTTTCTGAGTGGTGTCAAAATAATTCCAAATTAATTCAAAATATTAAGCTAAAATTCACCCTTTTCCCCTTGGGTGGTTGGGAACTCATTCTGTATAGGATATTTTGGCAGTGATTTGTAAACAGAATTACAGTAACATTAAGGATCCCATTTGGGTAGCAGTCTTTATGGAAATTATGGCATTTCCTGACATAATTTCATTTCTCTATTTGTCATCACCATAATATATGACATTTGCTTTATTTTGCCTGCTATTTGTAGCAATGCTTCCATCCTTTTCTCAATGTATATTAAAATTGTATAGAAATTTGTAAAGAGATAAATGTAAAGTTATTTTGCAGGTGGTAGTCTAATTACAACATGTATATTCTTTTTAGTATTGTATTTAAAATTCAGAGCAGCTCAGCTCAGAAAGACCAGAAAATTATAATATATGTATATCTGTCCTTTTATTACAAACATTTTTTTTCTAACAAAAAAAAAATCTGTTTCACTGTTTTGTAACTTCATTAAAAGGTTGTGAGATAAAGTGGAGAGTGACATATTAAAATCTCCTTTGTAGAACATTAATTAAACAATCAATTTTATGAATAATTAAACATGCCTTAGGCATCTATTTACAAAACACATTCACAAATGCCATGGAATATAGAACCAAGTAATATATTAACTAAGAATATATTTCAATAACATAGCTTGATTATATAATGACACCATTGGATATTTCCAATAAAAATCTGTACATCAGTATTTTCAAAACATTGGCAATTGCATGATTTGAGTTATACATCTATGCAGTGAGAAGCAACCATGTTACAACTCATGATATTTAGATTATTAAAAAGTCTCAAATCAAATTTAGGCAACGTGTTTGCTCTCTGATGTGATAGTTTCATAAATCTGAATTGAGTAATGTAATGTTATTGAGTAAAAATAAATAGCACTAGATATGCATTCTATTAAACTCCTCTATTATTTTGGTACATTCAATCTCATTGCAGTTCTGTATAAATTGGTCCCCTCTGCCTTCTTCCAATCTGTTCTAGGGAATTTCTCAAACAGATGAGATAATATAAATAATATTACATTGACTGAATTACATATTGACTTTATATAGAAAAGTAAAATTATAAGACAACACCTGATATTACCTGAGAATTATTTTTAAAAAAATTCCCAAGTTTACCAGGTAAGCTTAACAAAAATGGAAATTTAACAAAATCAATCTACTTCCACTAAAGATCCTTGAAAATAATGTTTTCCATGTAGTCATTTGTATAGTGGTAGCATATATTATTTTTCCCTATAAAATTTTGATTTGCTATTTTAACTGTGCAATATCTTTATAATGTATAATGGAACATCTGTATGCAATATCTTAAAGCAGATATTGCTTTTTCTGGAATGACTTGCAGCATAGCTGCATTCTCAGACATGAAGATTGTGAAGTTAGTTGAGTTCAGATAGTTTGGTTGCTAATTTCTGTAATTTCCATATGAAATACATTCTGTTCTGGTTGTTGTTTTTATATTGGTTGGTTTGTACTTTCTAGTATCATGTTAGCCACACAGTGTCATGATTTTCAGTTTGATGACCATACCGACCAATTTAAACAAATAGGAAAAAAAAACAATTTAGGACTACCAAAACTAACCCAAAGCAATAAAATTGCATGTTGATGATGTCAAAGTAATTAACTCAGTATCAATGCTTAGCAACGACATAGATTTTTTACTAGAATGATCTGCTTTCAATCCGATCATTCAATCTCCAACAGTGACCCATCCATACTATAACTGAGTCCATTTTGCTGCTGGTTGTCCTCTTCTCTTTATTCCATCTTTTTCAGAATTACTGTCTTTTCTAGAATTACTAATCTGTCTGATGTAGGATAATATGAGCCTGGGCATTTGTGACTCATGTGAAAACTCTAAATTGATCTGTTCTAGAATGCATTTTTTTTGTTAGTTTGTTTTCATGTCTATCCAAAGTATTGTAAGGCAGGGTGTCAATCTGGATTTCTTTGAGGGCATTGTAGTTGTCCTCCACAGGGTGGCAGGGTGGGAGCAGGACAGGAAGGATGGAATATGGGACCTGTTTTCAACCTGGATGTCCTCCTGCAGCACCCTGCCAGACAAAATGGGGTAGGGGATACGCATACCCCTGTGCTGCATTTTGGCTGGCAGAGAGCTGCAGGAGAATATCCAGGCCAAAAATGGGCTACACGTTCTCCCCGTGCCCTGCATGGTCTCCCATGGTCCATTTTCACTAGCAGGGGTACCATGGGCCAGTCCTTTGCTGTTT
This sequence comes from Pseudonaja textilis, assembly GCF_900518735.1. The sequence continues at coordinate 4,660,182 of NW_020769330.1, forward strand.
CCAGGCAGACCTCACGGGTCAGATCTAAGCAGTACATGGGCTGGATCCTTGAGTTTGACACCCCTGTTCTAAGGTATTTGAAAATTATGATAATAATTGGAGCATCTATTTCTCAGAGGACTATATTTCTACCAAATGGGTACCTCTGACACCAGTTTCAAAAGCAAGAACATTATTTAATATGCAAACTCAAAGAATAAAAGGACACTTATAGAAATATGAAATCGATTGAATGTAAAGATTTTTCATAATAAGCTTTAAGCATGTTTATATAAGGATCTAGCAATTTTACTTTCTACTCCGCAGGAGGAAAGAAAAGTGGACTTGCCAAATTCTACAAAAAGTATTCTTTTAAAGAATGACTGGAGTAAAGTGTATGTAATGTTCCCTTGATTCAATACAGGAACATGTTTTCAAGTCTGCTTGCTTAGAGCATTGTGTTACTGACAGTTTTGTCATTAGCAAACCTTGTAGCTTTTCCACTCTCTTTCCAGGATACATTTCTACAACCAATTGAAGAGAAATATTAATCAGGTACACTGCATAAGATCAATAACTCACACTGCTATTCAGAAACAAATCCAGAAGGATTCTTTCTCCTCTCTTTTCTATGCAGAAACATATATAATGTAGAAAAGCAAAAGACACTTCCAAGAAAGTTTATAACTCCCGTCCTGAATCATTCTTTAAAAGAAAAAATAAATAAATATTTGATGTATGGCTTTTGAGTCTGCATAAAAATGCCTTGGACTTTATTCCTTTAAAGACAAAAGAACTGCATATTCATCATCTGAGATACCTAGAATCAAATATTATATTAGCAATTTTAAGATGAGCTCCCATTGTTAAAACCTGCAGACAGAAAAGAGAAAAAGAAAGAAAGAAAGAAAGAAAGGAAGGAAGGAAGGAAGGAAGGAA
>NW_020769330.1:4666274-4681098 GCF_900518735.1 Pseudonaja textilis
TAAAACAAATGATGTTAGGATCAACAGCCAACATAAAGATCATGTGATTTATTTTACCTTTAACATATTTGGTTTGCTATACATTCTCATGTGAATTTGAAATTATATTCATATTTAAAAGCCATGTGAATAGAAGGACTGCTCTTTTTCATTCTTTGGTGAGATTGAACAAACCATTATTTCATCAGGATAGAGATTATGGAGACTTACACTTGAAGCACAGTTCTAGGATCACCTACTTCACCTCCATCTCCAATTGTTAGTGTGTCATAGCCAATTTCCAGGTCAAATTCTTCAAAATTAATTTGAATAACCTAGAATGAAAAACAAATGCAAATTTACTTAATATACCTACAAGTATCTTTTCTTTATCAATCAAACAAATGCTCAGACAGACTCTATAACAGGCTTTATTATATAGCACTAGCAGTAACACTTAGTCTTATATACGACTTCATTGTACTGTACGGTACTCTCTAAGCGGTTTACAGAATCAGCATATTACCCCCAACAATCTGGGTCCTCATTTTACCAACCTAGGAAGGATGGAAGGCTGACTCAACCCCAAGCCCGTCAGAATCAAAATCCAGACTGTGGGCAGAGTTAGTCTATAATATTGCATTGTAATCCCTGTACAACCTGGGCTTCTATATTATATAGAAATTGAGTTCTTTTAAGATTTATTAAATTACATTAATAATCAAAGTCACAGATTTTTTTGTTTTGTTTTTAACTATATCCCCATTTAATTGTACCCTGATTTATTCATGCAAGTTTACAGGATTTATACAAACCAGTGAAAGATATTCATTATCAAATAATAAAAAGGAAATATAATTTGATACAATATATTATACAAAAGCAATATTGTCTTTTAACATCTGCAAATACTATAATAAATAAATCAATGTTATTTTATTTGTAAAATGTTTCATATAATGGCTTTCATCTGAAGATTAAACTTTCTCTGATATAACTCAGTGTGCATAAAAGAAATGAATCAATTTGTATTTATATCCTACACGAGGGGGTGTTTAGAAGGTGATTTAAGATTTTCAATAAACACTTGATAAGTCTTGTTGTGCTTTATCTGTGATAGGTACATTAGACTTTATGAACCTTAAATTCCAGATGAAAGAAGTTTCTATACTTGAACAGGCATACTATATTTGAACCCACACCATTCTTACTATAGATCTTGTCAGGGTTCTAAGTAATACACCCATTGCAAACTGAACTCTGAGGCAGGTTGATTCATCAAAGAACAGTTTTATTATGAAATATCATCATGGTACAGACTGGGAGAAAGCCAACTCTGAATGTTCCTGCACTTTCCACCTCATTAAAAAGTGCAAGTTTCCTGTTTTGCCAAACAATAAATCACATTGTCCAATCTGGGTGCTGGCTGGTTGCCTGGTTACTTTTGTTCTCCTCCTCTGGCCAGCCAATCATTGGAATGTCACTGAGTCATAAGATAACTATATTGTTTTGGCTACAAAACCCCAACTATCTCTACTGCCCCCTGAGCTCCAGGGTATGTCAAGCCTGAAGCCATGTGAAAAGAAATCCATAGAGAAAAAACTACAGAGAAGAAAATAAAATGGCCACAGTCAGGTCAGCTTCTCTCCTGGCTGGATCTACTCCTCCATTTTAAGACATTTATCTGAAGTATTCAGAATCTTCAAATAGTGTTGTCATGGTAGCCATAGCCAAAAGCTACCAGGCAAAAGTATAGCTGACACTTCAATTGTCAAACTATACTAACTTGTAGGATGCAATGACATTAGGATGGGAGATTCATTAACTTTACATTTGTCCCCGTAAATGAATGCACCATGGAAGAAAGTTCCAAATGCTTGTTGATTTAGAGTAATAAATCAATAAACTGAATAGGCTTGAATCACGGAATGTTTTCCTTGAACATGGAGTTGAAGGTTAATTGATGAATAAGAAGGACAATAAATAAGGTATGCCTGGGAATAAATACCATGCTTAGCAGAGGATTCAAACCTGAACCTTATTTTACACACAATAAATTGTTATGCAATGTAGAGTCACAACACATGGAATTGACAGTTTGCTACCTATGTTCCCCCAAAATAAGACCCTGTCTTATTTTTTTGCCACTGAAAAGGTCACTAGATCTTATTTTTTTGGGGGGGTGGATGTTGTCCACAGACGCACCTCAGTTGCTCGCATTGCCCCCAGCCTCCTTTTCATTGTCATAGGCCTTCAGGAATTTCTTCAGCAAGCAAGGCAAGCAAGGCTTTCCTGAAGGCCTCTCCAGCCAATAACAGAGCTCCACATCAATCCGGAGCTCTGTTATGAGCTACAGAGGCCTTTAGGAAAGGCTTCTGAAGCCAGTAACAGACTTCTGGATCGATCTGGATTTCTGTAATTGGCTACAGAGGCCTTCAGGAAAGTCTTGCTGACTGCAGAAGAAATGGGCTGAGGAGTACGAGGCCTTCTATACAACTGTCCAAGGCTAAGTAGTAGGGCAGCTCTACCTCCCCATTCCCATCCTAGCTTAATTTTTACCTGTGTACCCTGGAGTGGCGGGGATCTTAATTAGGGCTTATTTTGGGAGATAAGACTTATATTGGTCACATGTGTGAAAATCAAGCTAGGACTTACTTTCTGAGGAGGTCGTAATTTGGGGGTAAGATAGTATGTGCATTCTGATAAAAATTGTTCCTAGTCAAAACAATTTAAAAAAACCAATCAATTAGCAAAAGTTGTCTCCTCTTTCAGCCTTCTAGTATGGTCTGTCTTGAGATAAGCCAGATATACTAAATTGTGAATGAAATATTCCTGATGGCATAGAACATTTCCGAATCACATTGGGTTTTATTTTTTATTTTTCTCAATAATTTCCCATTTAAAAGAAAAGTCCTAAGCAATAGTCATAATACTTTTTAATTTATGTGCCTAGAAGCTTTTTTAAAATATGTTTAAACTAATACTTTTATTTACATCATGCTGGTTTATGTAATACCTGCCACATAACACCCCTGACTTAACAATTGTCAATAAGAAAGTCAAAAAGTCTGAACAATGGACATGGCAGTACCTGGAAACAGCAGGTAATTAGTATAATAATAAAACAATAATTCTAAGAGAGGATACTGATAAATTTCAACAGATTAGCAAATTAATATTTTTCAATAGGTAATAAATACAATAGAGGCTTCTTTGGGAGGTTCTTTATTTTCTCTAGCAAAATACAATACATCCCTGAATAAAGAATATGATCAAAACCTTTTCTTTCTGGATTTTAATACAGGTCAGTTGAACTCATATCAGTGTCAGTTTACATTAGAATTTAATGAAGATATTGTGGTAGTAGGCAACTTCTGCCTTTTCAGATCAACCATCAATAGTAAAAGAAAGCAGTGAAGGGATATGTTGCAGACTAGCACTTAGTAGAGCAACCAAGAATATCTTTTTGGTTGCTTTGGTCTGACCTAAGCATAGTACACAAAATTATCTGCTACAATGTACTACCTGTAAATAACTACTTCAGCTTCAATCACAACAATACATGAGCACAAAATAGATACAAACTTAAGGTAAATCACTCCAAACTGCAGAAAATACAACTTCAGCAACAGAGTTGTCAATGCCTAGAATGTACTACCTGACCCCCCAAAACTTTAACCTTACACTGTCTACTGTTCATTTCACCCCATTCCTAAGAGGTCTGCAAGGGGCATGCATAAGCACACCAATGTGCCTAATATCCCTCTCCTAATCTCTCCCTTTTATTTGTACCTATTTCATGTAATCATAATCATGTTCTAATTATATTTGTTACCTAATATATGCTAGACAAATTAAAAATAATAACTAAATAAATGTATGTATGTCTTGGAAATTGTGTTCAAATGCCATGGTACGTTTATATCTACAAAGATCAGAATTATGAAAGCCATCTTGTTCATAGAGAAGCAAAATTTGAAGTTTGAAGAAGCAAGACAGGAAGGATATTGAAATTTCTGTGCTTTTCCACTAGAGAAGACTCCCAAGAATATCATGAACAACCAAGAATATAAATAACTGCATAAATTGCCCTGGAATTCTTACTTCAGGCACAAATCACCACACTCAAACTATTTTATTTGGACAGTTTATGCAAATATATAGCTCCCTAGAAAAGATTCTAATGCTGGGGAAGGTAGGAAGAAGGAGAACAAAAGGATGACCAGCAGCAAGATTGATTGACAGATACAATATAGGCACTATAGAAAAAGTTGGAAGACCAGGTTAGGGACAGGTCATTGTGGATAAAGTCTACTATGTGGTCACATGTGGACAATGAATTGATGGCATTAACAGGGGGATAGAATCAAATCACATAAAGTCTTAATATCACTTTATAATGCTTTGGTAAGGCTGCACTTTAAATATTGAATTTAGTTTTGGTCACCACAAAAAAAAAATGATGTTGAGTTTCTAAAAAGAATGCAGAAAAGAGCAACAAAGATGATTAGGGAACTCGAGGATAAAACATATGAAGAATAGTTGCAGGAATAGGGTATGCATAGTTTAATGAAAAGAAGGATTAGGGATGACATGACAACAATGTTCCAATATCGAAGAGGCTACCACAAAGAAGAGGGGGTCAAACTATTTCCCAAAGCACATGCAGGCAGAACAAGAAGCAATGGATGGAAATTAAACAAGGAGTAAACCTGCCTAGAACTAAAGAGAAATTTCCTGACTATTAGTCCCAGTGGTGGGATTCAAATTTTTTTATTACCTGTTCTGTGGGCGTGGCTTGGTGGGTGTGGCTTGGTGGGCTTGGCAGGGCAAGGATACTACAAAATCCCTCCCCACCCCATCAACCTGCTTTGCAGCTCAGTTCTCTTGTGCAGGGCAATGAAAGAAGACCCAAACAATCAGCTGGGACTAAGGAGGCAGAGAATAGATGTTGTGTGGGGCCAGTCAGAGGTGGTATGTGCCAGTTCTTCAAACGACTCAAAATTTAAGCTATCAGTTCTCCAGAAAAGGTCAGAACCTGCTGAATACCACCTCTGATTAGAACAATTAATCAGTGGAATAGCTTGCCTTCAAATGTTCTGGGAGCTTCATCACTAGAGTTTGTTAAGAAATGATTAGATTTGTCTGAAATGGTATAGGATTTCCTACTTAAGCAGGGGATTGGATTAAAAGACCTCCAAGTTCCCTTCGAACTCTGTTACTCTGCACGTAATGATAATAGCAAAAGCACTTAGACTTATACAATGCTTCATAGTGCTTTGCAGCCTTTGATAAGCAATTTACAGAGTCAGCATATTGCCTGCAACAATCTGGGTCCTCATTTTACCAACCCCAGAAGTTTGGAAGGCCAAGTCAACCTTGAAGATCAACATTCAGAATCAAACTCCTGGAAGTTGCAGTGAATTAGCCTGCAATATTGCATTTCTAACCACTGTGACACCATGGCTAATAATCACCCCTCATATTCATTAAGCACAAATAAAGAATTATGTTACTGTTTTTATAAAACACTGCTTCAAGGATATGTCTCAGGACATTCAAGTAACTCCCACAGAGCAAGCATTTGCTTTTAAAACTTTCAGGGTTTTTTTCCCCCCAGTATGTTTTCCTTAATTTATTTAGAAAAAGAAAGGGTGCCACAAATACTTATTGAGGGAAGGGTTTCAGGCAATATCTCAATATATTTTCATTCATTTTATTCAGTCACATCCCAATTCTATGTAACATAAGCATCCATTGCTAATTTGAAAATAAACAAATAAATAAATGGTGAAAGTATCTTTTCATTGAGATTAGTGTCTCAATGTTCAGGACAAATGTGTACTAGGATAGTGGTCATATTTTATGATGCACATGTTGATAATTCCACCACCACCACTACCCACATCTCAACCTCTAAAGCCACATCTCTAAATTCTAACCTGTGCCTGCTGCTCAATTAAATGTCTATATGTATATATTTTTTTTATTAAAAACTTTGATTGCAATAGTCAAATCCAATACAAAATAACATTAAAAAAGAATAGAGAAGAGTAAAAAGAGAGCAAGCAAGAAAGAAAGAAACAGGAGGAAGAGGGAAGGAAGGAGGGAGGCAGGGAGGGAGGGAGGGAGGGAAGGTTTTTTGTTATATGTTTTTAATCAAGATTATAGCCCGGTCAGAAACAGTATGATCAGTATGATCAGATTATGAGAATGATATGCTTCTGGCTATGAAACCAGATCAAGCTTCTAATAAACAGTTTGAGGCTGATGGAGATAATAACTGACTCCCAGACTGATAGATTTAAGACACCATCTTACAAACAAACAACTTCAGACATTTCCATTATCCATGAAAAGACCTGTCAGTTTTCCAATTCAAAGAGTGGAAGTTAAAAAGAAAATGCAGTAGTTTCCACCCTAATGTACTTTGAGAGATATTGCTGTCAACCCTTTCTTTTGAATATATCTTGCTTTCTGAGAAAATATTTCTCCTTTAGGCACTGGCCAAAATAACCTGAAATCTATGAGCCTCAAGTCAGAATCCTCACAAAAACTATTTTACCTTTGATAAGAATCTTCCATTTAGTTTCATCCTCTAATTCAATTTATTGCAGTTATAGGACAGTATTGACAATAAAGAAAATAAAAATTAAGACAGTTACCATGTATTTGTAAAGCAACCTAACCAACATTTATAAATAAGATCAAGGATACAGTCTATATTGAATTATAATGTAAACCCTAAAGTCATATTAAAAATGAAATATCTAAAATTGCAACAAAGTAAAAATATCTGAAATTATTAATATAATGAAGTAATGATATTTCAAATTCAATGAATTATAGTTACAAAGAATGCAATGAAGGATATTGGTCTATCATGGTTTGAGAGATCTTGTGCTGCTGCACAATTCCATTCTATGTTGCTAAACAGAACATTATTTCTTTATTATTAGATTTCTCCCATCTTTATTGCTTTTAAAATTAACTCAAGCAGCAAGGAAATATTCATTTCTCTTCTTATTTTCCACACAACAACAGGCTGGTGAATTATATTGAGCTGAAAAGAGTGAACCAAAATCACACAGACAATTTTCAAACCTGAAGAAAGACTAGAACTCATGGCTCCCAGTTTCAAACTGGTGTCTTAATCCGCAACTTAACTTGGTAAAGAATCACTCAGATAATCTTGTTATCAGGCTAGAAAATTGTATGTTTAAGGACTGACATTTATCAGACTAAAGAGCTGAACCTGAGAGGCAAAGCTAAATTGAGAAAGTAATATGTTATCTTCCTGGGTTTATTGCAGCAAGCTATGCATTTTCAATTATCTAAGCTACTAAGATACTAGTTCTCTGAAGTGGACAGGGCAGAATAGTCAATATTCCAATCAATTTGAAAGTGGCTACAGGTCAGTTCAAAGTCTTGTGTTAAATGAAAGTTATTCTGATTATTTTACGCTGCATTTGCTCAGAAGCAATTAAGATGCAGTCTCAATAAGCAATTATGTATCCTCTTAACAGTTATGTAATTTCATAAAAAAGGCCAAGGAATAAATATCAGAAAACAATATTACTCTTTAAATAAGTACTTTTGCATATAATATAGTTTCCCAAACACAATCAAAGAAATCCATTGCTTTTGCTGTACCAACGCTGAAAATATCAGTGACTCTAATGCTTTTCTTATTTAGACTTTCATAGAATAATTTGATGCACTTGTACATTCTCTTAAATGCCTTGCATATATTAACCTTTATACTGTGAACAACATTAGAATAGTTATTAATCTGGGAGAAAAGAAGCAGTGAACAGTTTGTTCATTGTTTATTTATTTGCAGAGCTTATAAATTGTTGCAATCTATCAGCTCTGAGCATCTTCAAGCCTATCATGAATTCACTGTGCAGGTTACAACTTTGATATCATTTGTATAATGACACTATGATGTATATCAGAATTCTGCAACTTTTCTAGCGTTGTGGATCAGCTGAGGGGAGAGGGGATGATTCTGCACGAATGGCAGGCAAGCCATGAATGCACAGCTCCATTTGAATGAGTGGCAGGTACATGCACCATCCACTTGTGTAAATGGAGCGCAGGTGCCCACGCTAGCCTGCTGCTCCACAAGTGGGGATCTGTGCACTCTCACTTCCGCAGCCCAGTTCTGAAGAGTCAGGGCCCAAGTGTGGGTTGCAGCCTGGGGATTGGGGATATGATGTTCAGAAGTGGTATTGAACAGGTTCTGACCAGTTCTGGAGAACCAGTAGTGGAAATTTTGAGTAGTTTGGAGAACCGGCAAATACCACTTTTGACTGGAGATTTTACAGTATCTTTCCCCTGCCATGTTCACCAAGTCATGCCCACAGAACCGGTAGTAAAAAAAAATTGAATCCCACCACTGGTGATGTTCATATGGATTCCATAGATGACCTCTGTGTTGCTAAGTGTAAGAAAATGGTTTCTGTCCATATACAAAACAGCACAGAGAGTTAAACTGCTTGGGTAGTGGGGTGGACCAGAAGAACTCTTCCAACTCTTTTATTTTAAACATAAGAATTTACAACAGGGGGCCATACAATCACTTTTCTTTAGTACTAAGACCCAACATTCATATTTCCAAGCAAAGTTACTTCTGGCTTAGTTGTAATACAGGTTAAATTGCACAACTTAAGTTTTCTATTTGAAAGGCTGGGATTTGGTGGAATTTGAGATGTGTGTGGGTGGGTGGGTGGGTGGGGGTCTTGCAATTTCTTATGCATTGGATTCATAATTTTCCCCCATTCCCACAACTGCAAACTCTAGAGCTCTGTAGTGCCATGTGCAGTGTACTTTGGCAGATTATTATTATTTATTTTTATTTGTCAAACAAGAATTACAAATTCAAACAAAGAAAATAAGAAAATAAAAAATGTGACAGAGACAAATAGGCATGCCACTGCACTTATCCATGCCTCTTAAATATGGAGTGAGGTCCACAGGAGTGAAGTTGTGAAAATTAATGGCTGAGACAGGTAAGAAGGGTAATGAGATATTCCAGACTTTGACAATTCTATCACAGCAATCAATTATTTTACGTTGGAGTTTAGAGCAGTTTACATTAAGTTTCAAGCAGTTGTTCACATGTGTTACATTATGATTAAAGCTAAAAAAGTCATTTACAGAAAAAGCATAACTATGTACAATTTTGTATGCAATACCTAAGTTTGACCGCAAGCATCGCAGTTCTAAACTATCCAAACCAAGAATTTCAAGCCTAGTAGCCATAAGATATTTTATTATGAACAGAAGAGTGCAAGACATTTCTTGTAAAAAACTGCTGAAGTTGCTCGATTGCATTGATGTCCAATATACAGTAAGGATTCCAGACAGTTGAATAGTATTCTAGGATTGGCTTAATGTATGCTTTGAAAACTCTAATGAACAATATTTAAAGAAAAAAAGAATTAAATTCACAGCATGTTGTTGTTGATACAAAGATGAATGTATTGATGTAAGAACAATACTGAGACTCAATTTTCTCCCTCATTTCTATGCTGGGGGGGGGCAGTTCAATGCACCTCAATGCAGCAAGCACTGGTCTGGAACATTTATTTTAGAGCAAAGTTTCTCAAACTTGAAAGTTTAAGAAGTATGAATTTCAACTTGCAGAATTGTGGTTGGGAATTCTGGGAGTTGACACATCTTAAAGTTGCCAAGTTTTTGCTGCCACAAATAAAGAAAGGATAGTGTGCAATTCAGTGCTAGTCTTGATAGAAGTAGAATAGTACGCTAATCTATGACTACAATAATCGTCTGGAAATTATTGTAATGTTGTAGGTTAGAAGCTTCATTGCAGATTTTTGGGAGGATATTGGAAGCCATTATTCTGTCCTCTATATGGCTATTGTTTATATGAAGCAGGCATAACTGCTTTCCCAAGCTGATACTGTCCAGATGTTCTGAGCTATTCCATATGAACCATCAAGCACAAACTCTTGCACAGTGGTACCTCAGTACTCAATTGCTTCAATCTTATCGATTTTGATAAACATTTTGATGCAAAAAAAAATGTTGTCCCAGTATTCATTGTTTGTTTGGTACTTGATACACTGCAAAAGGAAGTGGGAACAACCACAGAGGCAAACAGGTAATCAGCCATGCTGGGAAGATTGCTGAAAAAAGAAACGGAAGACAACCACAGAGGGTGGATGGGAAGTCAGCCAAGGTGGGAAAGTTACTGACATAAGAAAAGGGACAGATAGGAAGTCCTTCCCACCCAAAACAAAGGGTCACTTGGTAAGTCACATGGTTTGTTTGATAGTCATCTATTTTAGAAGAGTACTCATTGTGTCTCCCAGAACCAATTAAGGATGAATATTGAAGTACCACTGTAATTTAAACAAATAAAAGATAACAATTTGAAAGATAAGAGAGTATGTATGAAAATCTTGGAGCCAATATGAGAAATGACTAAATAAAAGTTAATTTTATACCACCTCAGTTATTTGCTTTCAGTGATATTGGCATACACGTTGGACCAAAATACTGTAGAGGTAACTGAACAGGAAGAAGGGGTAATAGGAAGATACTGGTAAAACGATGAGAATCCAGACACCCAACTAGATTTTGTGTCATTAGCTGAGCAAACAGCCTAGGACAGGGAAGCAATTTGAAATGAAAATGACTACCCTTGTCAAATTAGAACAATCCCAGCATTAATGTACATGCTTCAACAGAAAAAAGAACTGCAGGTTCAAAACTGAAATTGCTTGGAAACAGTTAGCAGGTAGAGGAGACAAGCTTAAAGATGTGGAGCTAAGACAGAGAAGGCATCAAATCTCCTCTGTCTTCTTCTAGAGCAAGAATAACAAGATGCCTGACAATCAGAAGTGAAGTACAGCATAATCTAATTGTCAGTGTTTGGAGACAGCTACCAGACAGCAAACAACAGCTACTTATGGCACTGTTTTTAGATGTAGTCTCTGTATTTAGGCTGTTGTAATGGGAAAATTTGTTACTATTGCAGTTTTTCTATATTAAAAAGACAACAATGGCTAAGTGGGTCATAGATCCATAAGCAAGTTGAATGCTTTGCCTCAATGTATCTTAAATAAGTCATTGTGTTTGGAAAGTCCTGGTAAAATCAGGTGAGGAACAGCTACTTTATAACAAGATGATTGGATTATTTTCTTTTTCAAGGAAATTTATCTTGATTTTTATATTTATCATTTTTGCAGATTCCTTTTTCTACAGTATATCTTTATTTAACCCTATTTTTATTGTTCCATGCTCTCTTCTTGGACAAGGAAAAATAATAATAACACAAAGTAATAGAAAACTAAGAATCTAACATGCTTTAGGACTTTATAATTCAAATAGACAAGCAAGCACTGCCATATGACATCACAGACTTAACAGTTGTGGAAAAGAAAGACAAAAATTCTGGATAGAGGATGTCATAGCATCTGGAGACAGCAAATTAGAAGAGAAAGAACTGAAGAAAACCACAAAGTATAAAAACCTTCAAATAGAAATAGGATGACTGTGGCAAAAGAAAGCAAAGAAACTCCTTGGGTACAATTCCAAAACATCTGGAACACTACTTGACCATGATCGGCATTGGTAAATTCACCATAAATAGCTGCAAATGGCAGCTTTACTTGGAACAGTTTATATCCTGAGACAATACTTTTAATATCATTAAACAACAATTTCTGCCTATTCCAGGCCCTTAAAAAGGACTCAAGGGATGGATAAAGAAATGCCTAATCTAATCTGAATATTTGGCTGACTGTGTGACCAATATTATAACTACACATTCATGGGTCTGAAGCTATATCTTTCATTTCCAAACTGTATCTTTTTAAATTTTCCCTTTCCATTATAGGGTCTATTTGTATATAAAACCTGAGAGGGAAAACAGTACCATTTTTTCCATGCTTCCTAGCTACCTCTTGTGTTCTTCCAAATGTTTAAACCATTTGAGAAGGGTTGGAACAATGCAGATTTAAAGGGATTTGACTGATGTACTTGATCTTTATTCCATTTCACCTGTAATGTCCTCAGAAGGTTTCATATTCAGGACTCTTTTGTATCTCATGATTGTACTTGGTGCAGGTATGCATGTCAAGGAACAGCATACAGTTGAAAACATAAACTTCCATAGAATGAATTAAGTTTGAGGTGATAAATATGACTTTTTTCCACCTGCAAGTCATCAAACAATAATTATCCATGTGTGAAGTTGCCCTCTTATTACTCGGCAGCTGAGGCACCATTCAAGCAATGCAGTGTAGATTTACTTAACTTAGATTTTATGGATCTAAAATACAATCATAATTACAAGTATCTCACACTGTGAAAATTAAGGACTTCCTAATACTCAACAGTACTATATCTGATTTTGACTACATTTTAAAAAATATAACTACTTCTGAGGAAAGCAAATGATGGGAAGAAGGAAAAACAATGGGTTATTTTGGCAGAAAAATCTTCACTCATTTTTTCCAGACTTACTTGCTTATCATCTAGAAATCTGAAAAGTGATTAATGTATCAAGTGACACATTTAGATTACAAGACCCATTTAAAAAGGGATCTTTTTAATTGTTTGTGTTTTTAATAGTGCAAAGCTGCAAGGTTTATGCATCATTCTTTTAGATGATGTGATGTCTCTACAACCTTCAAAGATCACAATTGTGCAGGGAATTGTTTTCCCTGTTACAGTCTATGGAAAGGAGAGCTGGACTTCAAAGAAGCAGGATAGAAAGAGCACCAACACTTTGAACTTTAGTGTTGGCAAATTTTCCAGCTCAGTCAATATCATGGACAGTTAAGAAAACAAAACGAAACAAAAATGAACCATCAAACAAATGATCAATGCAGAATTCTCCCTTGAGGCACAAATAGGACAGGGTTGTTATTAACAAATCATGTGAAAAACCTAGATGTCCTAAGAAGAAAAAGTAGAAGGAAAGAAAAAAAAAGGATGACCCACAAGGTAGCTGATTCCATTATAGTGATGATCATTATTTTTTGAATATCTGAACAACCAGGCTGGGGACAGATTGTCCAGAAGAAAATCTTTAAGGATGACACTGATTTAATGATGCATAATCAACAAAATATGCAATATACTTAAAATTATTTCTCAAATTGAGACACAGATAAACCAAAGCATGCTGACTACAAATAGCATTCAATGATTGAAATAGGATTATTAATGCAGAAGGTAGTATTTCAGCACCAAACACACTCAATTACAGATGGAGTCAAATGCATGTATGTATGTGAAGGCACTAATAAATACCTAGTAAGAAGTTAACACTGTTTGAACTGAGATCAAAGAGAGTCTTCCTATAATAATTGCCTGTCAGTTGGGAAAGAATAATCTGCCACTGAATAATAAGAAGAGGAGAGGCTACTAAATGAAAAATGGCCAAATATGCAAATCGACACTGACATATTGACACCTATGTCTGAAACTTAAGACTTGATTGGAAGGCATTATTTCCAGGTGAATTTGTCCCTTTTTGTAATGCCTAAACATCTAATGTGTTTCCATGCATGACGATGGTTGGCGTACAGTATGTAGATAAAATCAGTTAATTCCTTCATTTGGGAGAAAGGGTGTGTGTGTGTGTGTGTGTGTGTGTGTGTATGTGTGTGTGTGTGAGAGAGAGAGAGAGAGGGAGAAAGAGACAGAGAGAGAGAGAGAGGGTGGGGGAAGAATTCTGACTATTCTTTATTTTTTGTGAGAATCTATTAAATTCAGGGCTGTCTTCACATAAATATGGTCATTTATACAAACAAACAAAAGTTGAAAATTCACTTGCATCACTGATTATTGTTAACCCTGGCAAAATCACCATCTACTTCTTGGAACTGTTCAACTGCAAAATAATGAAATAAATTTCGATCAGTGCTGAAGATGATTTAGATTTCACTGATGTTTGGATAAACATCATAAACAGCCAGGATAGCTGATTCAGCTGTTGTTGGCTTAAAGATTGAACTTCAGAAAATACTTGAGACCAAGGGTCATTTTCAATGGGATTTTAACCCTCAAATCTATGCAGATTAGGATCCTGAGGGTCTCTCCCTCCCTCAAGACAGATTTGTGGAATAGCAAGAAACTTGTTTATTTTGAATAGTAGCATGTATCCTTTAAAGGAACATGGTGGCTCAGTGGCTGAGATGCTGAGCTTGTCAATCAGAAAGGTCAGGAGTTTGGTGGTTCAAATCCCTAGCACTGCTTAACTGAGTGAGCTCCTGTTACTTGTCCCAGCTTCTGCCAACTTAGCAGTTTGAAAGCATGTAAAAAAACAGGGACCACCTTGGTGGGAAGGTAACAGAGTTCTATGTACCTTCGGCATTTAGTCATGCTGGCCACGGGACCATGGAGACGTCTTTGGACAGCACTGACTCTGGCTTTGTAATGGAGACCACTCCTAGAGCCGGAAATGACTAGCACGTATGTGCGAAGGGAACCTTTACCTTTTATGTATCCTTTGGAATAGTCTTCAGCTCTAAATACAGAAGGCACCTTTGCTATTGATCTTGAGGAAACTCTTGAGAAACAGGGCTTTTTAAGGAGGGCCTTTATTTACAATCTAGTCATTGAGACACTGAACGTAATGTAGGAAGTAATGGTTGGATGAAGTGATAGCTTCAATGTTTTTATTATGCTTGTAAAATTGATTGATTGTAATTTAAAGTTTTTGCTACTTGATGTAAACTGCTCAGGGACATTTGGAAGCAGTAAGTAAATAAAAAAACATAATTGAACTTTTTGCAGAATGTAGCAATGTAACAAGAAAGGAAGGAAGGAAGGAAGGAAGGAAGGAAGGAAGGAAGGAAGGAAG
>NW_020769330.1:4681108-4705552 GCF_900518735.1 Pseudonaja textilis
AAGGAAGGAAGGAAGGAAGGAAGGAAGGAAGGAAGGAAGGAAGGAAGGAAGGAAGGAAGGAAGGAAGGAAGGAAGGAAGGAAGAAAGAAGGGGCCTTTTTCTTAAGACAATTTTGCTCCCATTTTCTTTCTTAAAACTCAAAGTCCCGGATATCCTTCCTGTCGCCAATGTGGAGCTTTGTTCAGCAGATATATTCTCATTATGGCCAGAGAGAGAAATATCTGCCTTTACTCAGGATCAAACTCATAGCCTCCTCATTGTAAAATAAGAGCTCCACTAATAGGCCATCACATCTTTAGCAATCACTCCATAGGGTACTGAAAATAATGTAACAACATTTTTTCAGATGTTTTTTTAATTAATAAGGCAAAGGGGAATAAAAGAAATATCAATAAATGGAGTCAGAAATGCCTTTTAGTGATCACTTAACTGGCCAATTCACTGCATTTGAAGAGATCAAAGAAAGACTGGAGAAGCTCCTTGAATTTTCTTGGACTCGCTACTAGCATCTCAACAGCAAAACTCCAACTGTTTCTTATAATCAAATTTAAGTCTTATTTTACTTTCTACAGAGCTCATACATCAAAATATTTAAAAAAACCTACAGAGTTTCACCGTTATGTGCTATTCCTTCTGTATCATTTGGAACTTTATGACCAAGAAAATTGCATTGTAAATGCTTACAAAATTGCAGCAGATATCTCTGATGTTGAATCTCTGTATATAAAGTTAGACAATTTCTTCCAACCTGGAGGAGACATCCTGACATATTTTATTGTTCCTGGAATGCAACCCCAGAGATAAATAATTGTTCCTGGAGACATTTTAATGGGCATTGTTACCTGCAAATGGAATTAAAGCTGTAGTCTATGTAAGCCTTAATAGTTTTTTATTCCATTACTATCATGCAGGCCTTGTTCCTGAATTACAGTGGTAAATAGGAACAAAACCATGGCTGCCAAAGAATATTAAAGAAAGGAACTATTTTACAAGTTCCTTAAAAAATAGCCTTTTTTTTTTTAGTTACAAAGTGGTTAATTGATATTTCATTTTCCCATTCAGATATAACCAATTTTCATGTGCATATCAGAAGTGGTATTCAGCAGGTTCTGACCAGTTCTGGAGAACCAGTAGTGGAAATTTTGAGTAGTTTGGAGAACTGGCAAATACCACCTCTGACTGCCCCCCCCCCCATCTATTCTTTGCCTCCTGAGTCCCAGCTGATCGGCTGGGTCTTCTTTTGTTGCCCTGCACAGGAGAACGGAGCTGGAAATCAGGTTAGTGAGGTGGTCAGGGATTGGGGATTTTGCAGTATCCTTCCCCTGCCATGCCCACCAAGCCACACCCATAAAAAAAAATTGAATCCCACCACTGATACATATCCTCCTTTAAGTGTTCTTTTATTACTTTTACAGCTGTTAATATCTCCTTTAGCTTCCTTGCTGTGAGGATATAGAAATGCAGCAATGTAACATTTGCATTGTGGCTGTCACTGATGCACTCCTCTAGAGCTCTGAGCTAAAAGGAGGCTTATCCTCAGAGCAGTAACCACAGTGTATTTGCTTAATAAGTAAATCAATTGCACTAAACAAATATAAAACCAATCTCCAAATTTGCTCCTTAAAAAGGAGTTGGGACAAGACAGAACATTATAGGTAGAACTAGTTACACAGTGGCATTGTCCATAAACCCTGAATGAATACATTTTCAACCTCACTAAAAGCAGTGTGAAGCCAACCCAGTCTCATATTCATAAAAAAAAAACATTTTTAGATGTGTCAAATAATTCTGGAGGTCCAAAGGACAACAGAGTTCTGAGGCCTATAACCACCTTGGAGGATAGTGAAACATACTCTTTGATGCCTCCTCTTTACTTCACAATCACTAACCTACTCTGATGCATATCACTTGGAAGATGTTGCTTTTCAGCCTTTTATACATTTTTAGTATACTCAGATCTGCTTCCCTCTCCCATGTTCATTTTCTACTATGCTATTCCACCTTTATTTCCTTCCAGACCTGGCTCTATCAGACAGAAACATCAGCCTGTCCCAGCTCCTTGGGAAGGACTTGACAGGTGGACAAACATCCCAAATGCAGTCTAAACATTTGGTTGACTGTGTGACAAATCATAATGATTATAAGACGTGGCAAAATGAAGTATTACGTGGCTAGAACATAGAAAAAGCAAAAAACAACAGCCAATTGCTAAATCAGTAAAGTTTAAGAAAGAGACAGGGACTAAATTTTGAAGGAGAAGAAGCAATGAGTAGAAACTAATCAAGAGAGTAGCAACCTAGAACTAAGGAAACATTTCCTGAAAGTGAGAACAATTAATCAGTGGAACAACTCGCCTCCAGAAGCTGTGGGTGCTCCAACACTGGAGTTTTTAAAGAAGGAATTTAACAATCATTTGTCTGAAATGGTATTGGGTTTCCTGTCTGACCATGGGATTGGACTAGAAGACATCCAAGGTCCCTTCCAACTCTGTTATTCTGGCTGCATATGACCAAAACTAAGACAAATTAATACAAAGCAAAACAGCAAGTACTTTAGATGATTTCCTAAAAGGGTTTTGTCTTCTACCCATTACAATATTAAAGTGAATAATTCATTAAATGCTGTAAGTGAAAAATAGAAGTAGTCAGTCTTTTGTTCTAAGACTGAAGCATATTCTTCAGAGTTTTCTTAGATATGATTTCAGTTTCATGTTGGTTGAATGATTTTCAACTAGTGTCGAACATGGCCAGCATGCTCATGAAGCACAATCTTTTGCATCAGATTACTGGCCGGGAAAAGCAGAGGATCAAAGCCAATTCATAACTTTCTTTCCTTCCAGCTTTGCATACAAAATAACTGCTTGTCAGTTTTCCTGCACTGATATTGCCAAAACACTGAAATGGGTGTACTCTTCTCTGGACCATCTCTCTCCCAATGCCACCCTCTGAGATCATCAGAGAGGGAGGCCTTTGAGGTAGGAACATTTTTCAGAGTGCTGAGCATATGTGTCATGACCAGGCAACAATTGCAATAAGCCACATCTTCCTCAGTAATTTCTTTGGAGAATATTTTAATATCAGCACATCATGGACAGCAGCCATTTAAGACCACCATTTCTTTCACAATGCCAAATGCCCTCAGAAAGAGGCACTGGGCTTGTCATGGATTCCACATAGCCCTGTTTCCTTTCTGCTTCAGTAGGAAAGCAGCTGACAATGGCCTCATAATGCTTTATTCTGGAAAGATCCTTATCCAAATGTTCTAAATTCAGAGCCTTAGTTATTTTATATTGCTGTTCATTGAATTATTTATACTTCAATATCCAACTTCTATTTGTATTCATTTAAAAATGCAATATATTGAAAACGTTACCCTCTTAAACAAAAGAAAGGAAGTTAGTGTTATAGTTGATTATTCTCTGCTTTACGATATCTGAAAGACTTATATAAAATAAAGAAAGAGAAAGGGGAAAAAAAACAGGTGAATTGACTATCGGGATTACAGTAGCCCATTATATTGCTATAAAGGACTTCCAAAATCTAAATAAAATGGATTCTTCTTCCTTTTACTTGAAGGTCTACAAGGAATGGTGAATGAAGAGAATAGAGGCAAGGACAAGGAATTATCCCTTCACAGAAGTGCTCCCCAAACTTTATGGCTTGGCAGCCTGGGGAACCGTGCCATGCAAGTGGTAGGTCAGCACTCATGCATGCAGGCCCCAGTCCACCTCTCACTTGCCAACCCCTCATATCCTGGACATAAACTGTTCAATTCCTACCCTCAAAATGACACTATAGAGCACTGCACACCAGAACAACTAGACACAAGAACAGGTTTTTTCCCAAATGCCATCACTTTGCTAAACAAATAATTCCTACAACACTGCCCAACTATTTACTAAGTCTGCATTAGTATCACTATTAACCTTCTCATTATTCCTTATCACCCATCCCCTCCCACTTGTGACTGTATGACTGTAACTTTGTTGCATGTATCCTTATGATTTATGTTGACTGTTTCATAGTATGATTCGATTGCCTATTTGTACCCTATGACTATATTAAGCATTGTACCTTATGATTCTTGATGAATGTATCTTTTCTTTTTATGTACACTGAGAGTACATGCACCAAGACTAATTCCTTGTGTGTTTAATCACACTTGGCCAATAAAGAATTCAATAAAAAGTTCAATAAAGAATTCAATAAAGAATTCATACAGACAGACAGACAGACAGACAGACCGACAGAATGGACATAAGAATGAAGAGGTTAATGTTGAAAAGATAATAAAAGTTGAAGGCAACTGGACTAGGAAGTCAAATAGTACAGAAAACTAATAGACAGAAGCTGACTAAATTCATGGAAGATTAAAGAGGAACGTAGGCTTCATATTTCAAAGTTTCCTATTAGCTGATCAGATAGACAGGGGATTGAAGGAGGAATTGTTTTCCCAAATGGCATTTAATCATTTTTTCTAAATAATTTATGCATTCTTTTTTTCTGAGTTTTATTTAAAAATGACCATTGGTAATGATTGTCCAGGAATCCATCTTGTAATGTTCAGTGGAGTTGATTAAATCACATTGTTTGACTTGCATTAATACCTTCGGAGACTGGTGAATTGCACTTAAAATAAAATGTACTGTGAGATTTTCTGTATGAGGGACATGGTGGGTTTAATTTGGGGAAAGCACTCTGGAATATATGACCTCAACAGTCATGTTATCCTGAGAAAAGACATAGCTGCTTTTATGACTCATAGACAGGCACTGCATTTATGTTCCTGTGCATTCTGAAGCACCTCTTCTGAATCAAACCTAGAGCATTTAATTAACTAATGCATGTCTTAGCAAGTGGCAGTGCTTGGCTAATTTAGATCTGTCTCATCTTGAAGATAAATAGGTAGTAGTTAATGGAAGACAATCGGAGAATACAAGGTTACAGAAAAAACTGTTGGGAAAACTAGAGCAAACTTATAATGCCAAACTATCTCTGCATTGTTGCTATGGAACTTACTTCTTACATGCATAAAAATTAACAAAATGACATTAAATTAGTGTGTGTCCAAAAACAGTTGAAACTTTACCACTTAAGAGAAGTCATACAGAGCAATAGAAATAGCAATAGCACTTAGATTTATATACCACTTCACAGTACTTTACAGCCCTCTCTAAGTGATTTACAGAGTCAGCATATTGCTCCCAACACCACTATTGACAGGTACAGAATTTGATAGGACACTCCCAACCTTGACAATTTGTTGTCTGGGTCCTCATTTTATCAACCTTGGGAGGATGGAAGGGTAAGTCAACCTTGAGCCTGTTGAGATTCAAACTGCCAAATTGCAGGCAGCTGGCAGGCAGCAGAAGTAGCCTGCACTACTGCACTCTAACCGCTGCGCCACCGTGGCTCACAGAGAGAAGACTTATAACCATAACTGAAGTCGAAATTTCCACTGCTAAGTAAGACAGTTGTTAAGTGAGTTGAGCTCCAATCTGCACTCTTTTGCCACAGTTGTTAGATGAATCACTGAAATTGTTAAATGAATCACTGAAGTTGTTAAATGAATCATGAGTCATTAAGTAAATCTGGCTTTCCCCATTGGCTATACTTGCCAAGCTGGCTGGGAAGTTTACAAATGGTGATCACATGACCCTGGGACAGTGAAACTGTTATAAATACATTCCACTAGTCAAGTGCCCGGATTTTGATCATGTGACCATGGAGATTCTGCAATGGTTGTAACTGTGAAAACTGGTCATATGTCACTTTTGTCAGTGCCACTGTAACTTCAAAAGATTGTAAGACTAGGACTACCTGTACTAATATTTTACCCAGAGCATGATGTAAAAATAGATGCGAGAAATTTCATGATTGGTTACTATAGAAAGGACTTACTCAGAAGTTGCTGGCATAATTTCATAATTCTTAGCTTTTATTTTATTCATTTTTACAATAACTTATTCCTGAAATCCCAGGATAATTCTGTGTCTCTTTAATTGGATTTTTACCCTACCTTGCTGGGAAAAAGCTGTGACAGCTGCCAAGAAAACTACATGGCCACATCAACTATGAGTTGAGTTCAGTGAAAACCAGACTTAGCTTGACATATAAATACATTCTTTCTATTCAAGAAAATATGAGGCCATTTTCAAATGTCATAAGATATCAAGAACCCTTCAGTGACATCTTAGAAAATATTTTAAAGTCAGTACATTGTTATGGTATAAGGTCACAATACATGGGACTAAAATAGATGAAAGAAAGCATACAGGAATGAAGGAAAATGAATACTAAAGACTTGTAAACTACTGGAAATATTTTCAGTAGTAAAAACTTAACAAATAGTATATTGTTGTGATTTATTGCTTTTATATTCCATATGAATTTGGAAGGTGGTTGTGATAAAATAAATATTAATACAACACAGATCTTCATATTTCTAAACTTTCACCCCCAGGCTTTTCACTATTCAAATATTTCTGTTTTATTCTACACTATAAAAAGTTATCAGGATTAAGATATTCATATTAAACAAGTAAAGGATGTATGCATAAAATAGCTTTACCTGCTTTTTTAAAAAAGTAGCAAGCACCAGGAATAATGTATGTACGGTGTGCTGTTCTTTAAAAACTACAATCATGGGATAATGGGTTGGATCGAGATTTATTCACACTAGGAATCGATCTAAGCTAAGTGCCATTTAAGTTTAATTGAGTCTAGATCCACAAGGATTATTTATTTGAGTTCCCCTCCCCAAATAATCTTATGTTTGGTAGTACAGACAGAATAAAAGAATTGATAGTGGTATCAATCTATCTATCAGTGATAGATAGGATATTTAATTTCTAAAAAGTAGAATGAGAATACAAGGCAGAATCTGAAGTTACAGGCAGTCCTCAACATGCAACAATAATTGAGCCTGCCCATTACAATTGTAAGTCACAACAGTCATAAATCATAAATGACTGACCCAATTCTACGACTTTTGTTTTTGCAGCACTAATTAAATGGACACCACAGATGTTGTGCAGCCATGGTTTGCTAAGGGATCAGTTTTGTTAGACATAACTAACTGCTAGTTTTTGGCAAAGTAGTCATAAATGCAATCTATGACCAGAAGACACTGTGGATGGCTATAAATGTAGCCATGTTGTCAAACATCTGAAGTTCAGTCATGTGACTGCAGGTTGTGCATGACTGTCAGAATTTTCAATTCAGGTTGTAGGTAGCCCTCAGGTAGATCTGTCATAAAAATGAGCAGTTACTAAGCAGCAACTGGTCATAAGTCAAGAACCACCTGTATATTCTTGGTTGATTGACAGGGTTTCTAGGGAAGGTTTTGCTGCATGAAGTTATTTATTATAGATATATCTACTCAGTGATGGCATCTTTCTCCTAGAATAATACTGAAATTATTGGGCAGTCTAGCACTACTATAATGTTTGTAAGCTGCCCAGAGTCATCTCCTGATGAGATGGAATCCTCTGAGGATTTTACTCCTTTGTTGCTAACAATAGGGATGGTGCTCATCTCCATTTCAAGGCCATTGAGCCAGCACTGTCTGAAGGTATTTTCACAGTCATATCACCAGCATGTCATCAAAGAGCATTGTTACTTTCCTATGAAAGTGGTGCCTATTTATTTACTCACAAATGCATGCTTTCAAATTGCTAGATTGACGGAAACTGGAATGAGGATGGGAGTTCACCCATCTTGAATCTATAAAATAATGAGGTCAGATTTCTGGCTTTCCAGTGAACAAGTCCAGTGTATTAACCACTAATCCACCATGCCACTCCTGGATGAGATGGGTAGCACATATATCCAATAAATAAATAAAATAAATCCCTTTTAGATGTCTGTTGAAGACTTACTATCCAGTTCTTTCTGTAATGAATGGTGAATAAATAGTTTTGCTTTATTTCCACCTCCATTTTATAAAGCTGGAATGTTACTTTGCTCTGACTTTCTACATTTATTATTGCATTTTGAAGATATTTATTATAACCCATTTTGAGAAACAATGGCATAAAATGCATTAAACTAATAAAGAAATGCTCTATCCATCTGACACATCTCTGAGGCTATTTTACAGAAAAGTGCCTCCTGAACTTTACAAAGTGTGTAATGTACAATGTACAACTTCCCTAATAATTTTATTCCTTACAGCCCTCAGTTGTATGTATTTGACCTTCATGAATTTTCCTTCCCAGCTGAGCATTTACTTTATTTCTTTGTCAGCTCTTACAAGCTGATATGAAAGTCATAGAAGTCATTGTGGTCATTATCTAAGTATTGACCAGAAGACAATCATCTCTTGAAGTGCTCCTCAAAAGAAGATTTCTTGAGAAATTGGCTTTCATCAAGAACAGGTATCTGAAACACTTGACACACAAATAAAAATAACTGGAAGCAGGGCTTAAAAACAAAATCAATCTTTAGAAACTTTCTATTGGTTTTTTTAGAAACTTTCTATTGTTCTTTTCAAGGAATAGACCTGCAGGCTTGATAGTCTCTTAAATTAGCCCCAGTGCTGCTTCTTTTTACAATATGGTACAACAAACAAGCAAACAAATAAAACAGAACTTGAAAAAAATAAGCAATTGTACTCTGGTTAACAATAATACAAGCATAAGAAGTCAGCAGTAATTTGGTGATGATCTCTTGGGATGAAGGATGAGGCAGAGTATCTATATGGAAGGGCCAAAAAAATAAAGTGAGTTTGGTGTAAACCAGAAGAGTATGAGCTCTAGTCCTCCTTTAGGGATGAAAATTGGCTGGGTGACTAGGAACCAATCACTTCTAATCTGATTATAGGCAGGAAAGCTGGATGGGTATCTTTGAGCCAGTCACTCTCTCTCAACCAAACCTCCTCACAGCTCGTTGTATGAAAAATAGGAAAAAGAAGGAGTATTATATATCTTTGCTGCCTTAAGTTATTTATAAAATAATGAGGTCAGGATGAAAAATCTAAAATAAAACTAAAAACAATAAACCCACGCCAAAAGAGACAGGGTTTAATCATGCAGTCATAGTTGCTATCTTGACTTTTTTTGAAACAGCCCATGAATGCTCCTGAGACCACTTCAGCTC
The DNA here is from genome assembly GCF_900518735.1 of Pseudonaja textilis. The sequence continues at coordinate 4,690,207 of NW_020769330.1, forward strand.
AGATATCATTTTATCTATAGCTTGGTAAGAAAGATGCTATTCATTTTAGGGCCAAATTACAATTCAGACTACATATATTTGGTAATCTTTAAAAAAAAAATCAGTTGTGTATTATTGAATGAATGAAATTAGTGGTAGAAAAAGAAGATAAACTTATGGGACCAGTGTTAACTTTCTCCCAATACAAATTCTATTTAAGAAAGACAGATGTTTTTTTCCCAGATTACCCCACCCCCATTAACTGCAAATAAAAATTTGAATTTTCTCTTCATGTTTACACTGATTCTCTTAGTTTTCTAGTCAGCTTCCCCACAAAATTCTAATGTTAAAAACTGCATTTATACAAGTCTTTGCAAGATAGTTGCAAAGATGGAGTTATTGTCAGGTACAGTTCGTACTTAATGCATCCTTGATGGAAATATAAATTGATAATAACCTTTTTTGCAATAGAAAAATATCATTTTTGTTATCACTGCAATTTATTGAAATTTATTAATTTTGTTATTTACATTATCTACTCTCAGTTTCAGTGTTTTGCTTAAATTTAAAATAGTTATTGACTGAAAATTTGAGAGTTAGATCCAAGATTTATAGGTGCTTCAGTCATGTTCTGGTCATATTTTCCACTAGTATACGAGAAAGATAGTGATTTGGACTAACCCAACCCTAATGTTAAGTTCAAGTTTTCAAAGGAAGAACATATAGTAATTATACATTATATATTTGTATGTAACACAAATGTGGAATGTGCTGTTAGCATAATTACATATAACATTTAATGGGAACAAAGGGAGAAGATTAGAATAGCCTTACTTCTTCATAAACCTACTCCACATTGTCTTATGATTGATTGAGTGATTGATTTATAAGCCATGATAATAAGTTCTTATTTTAATTCATAAATCACATTTTCTTCCTTCCTACTATCATACTGTGTTGTGTTATATAACTTTCCTAAGTGCAGTCTGGATACAAATACAAATAATATAGTTTAACATTTGGGTAATATTATATGAAAATGGAAAGAGAGAATATAATATGACCTATTGTGGGTATAATATTTACTCTTGGACCTTCTTCTTCTACAACTGCCACCAGGTGGACAATTTATTTGCAGCAGCTCTTACCTTCAAATTAAAACAGTTCTTCCACTACGTGTTATTCACAGCAATAGCCCAGCAAAGCTGGGGATAGGTTTAAATATTTGCAGTTTAATATCTGATTAGCCTAGAATGCTAACAGCAGCTCACATTTATATTGCAAACTCTCAAGCTTTCCCTAAATCACCTTTTTGTTCATTGTACCCATTTTCATTTTGAAATTAGTCTTTCTTATCTAATTCTGTGCTGTTAATTATCTTTCTTCCCCCTTCTTAATGACTCTGTGTCCTTTTAACCTTTTTTATTTCTCTTTATTTGGTTTAGCCCAATCCTCCAGCAATTTTTAACAAGGGGGAATTTTAGCAGGAGCAAGAGGAACTTGGATTGGAAAAGTCCAAGAAAGCTAATGTCCATGTTCTGCCAACTGCCTCAGTATCAATTTTCTCAGGGACCAGAGAGAAAATATTACCAGATGAGTGAGTGAATTCTACTCTATTGTAAGGTTACATTAAAAGAATTGTTGCAAATCTGAAAGCACAAACTCCCACCATCACTTTTAGCTCTGATACTTTAAGCAAATTCTTTTCAGCATTCTTTCTTTGCCTGGTAAGCAGTGACAGGCTCTTTCTTTTATTTGATCAATCTCTAGGCAGCATCTCTTCCTCTTGTCCATCAAGATCATTCCCACATACCATTACACTTATGAAATTCAGGTTCCACTCTATACTTGGCAAAACAATATGCACTTTAAACTTTCCTAAATTATGTTTTTGTCCTTAACTTCAAATAGTTTATTATTGGATTCTCTGTACCAGTTGTCAGGAATCAATCACAAGAAATTATCAGCAGAAATATAGAGGTTATACATGGAAGGTGAACTTTTTGTCTCATACAGGGCCACTCAGAAAAATAAAATGGTCTTATGAACTGGCAGAAGGTAGAGTTTAAGTACTGTCCCTTTATATATCAGCTTAAGTATCAGGAGCCCTGGTGGTATAGGAGTTATGATGCAATATTGCAGGTAACTCTGCTCACAGCCTGGAGTTTGGTCCAAACAGGTCTCAAATTGAATCAGCCTTCAATCCTTCCGAGGTGGGTAAAATAAGGGCCCAGATTATTGGGGGGCTTTGTATGTATTGTACATTGTAAACTGTCCAGAGAGTGCTTGGGTGGCATATAAGTATGTATAAGACTTATTGGTATGTAAGTCTAAATTCTATTTCTATTACTATTAATATCAGCCACAAACTGCTTGGTAATTACCAACTGTTTGTAATTGCTGCAATTCTTGAAATACCACATAGGTTCAGTCCCTACATGTGCTGTTCAAATCCCTGGAAATACTTTATCCTAGGTTTTCTATAATATAATTATATACTGTAGCTATAATATATTTATATATAGTAGAATGTTATTAGATGTGCAAACTGCCTTTAGAGTATGTGGAGAAACATGAGTCTTTATTGCTGATGCACACTTGATAATTGAGAAAACCAAAGAATATCAAATGAGATCAGTATCTGCTTCATTGATTATAGAAATGACTTTGTGTCAATCAGGCTAAGCTGTGGAAAATACTTCAAAAACTCCATAATTTTTTATTGCCTTGATGAAAAACTTATATATTAGGTCAGAAACTTCCAATACAGACAGAACATAATGAAATAGGCTGGCTCCTGGTTGGCAAAGGAGTGAGACAAGGCTTTATATGTTCCTGTTATCTATTCGACCTATATCCCAAATATATATTAAGGGAACCTGGATTGGAAGAAGATATGGTTTTAATGTTGGAAGATATGTGAAAATGCAATAGGAGAATCTCCAAAATCCTAGTAATAAAACTCAAGGAATACAGGACTAAAATTAAATATAAAGAAGATCAAACTAATGTCAACAAATGGAATATTGGCCTTGGAACTGACAATGAAGATATGAAAGCAGAGGATAGTTTCTGCCTTTGAGAATCAATCAACAAGAACAGGCTGCTGAAAAATACACCATAGCCTAGCTTGGAACAACTGTCATGAAAACCTTGGAAACACTGTACAACAATATGAATATATTAAAAATATGTTTTGAAAGTGTGTGAAAAGTTATAATAAGGGACTAGCAACAAGGTGAACGGAATTAAAAATAAAAGTCATCCAAATTATTTTGAGATGCAACTGAAGTGATGAAATGCTGGAAGGAATATTTATTTTAGACATTTGCATGGGAATGACAACGATACGTCTCCAAGAAAAAAAATGAAGCAAAGATGCACATAAATGCTGAAATAATATAAATGCAAAAATGGTGCTAGGTGTAACTGAAAGACTACATAAACATAAAATGCAGAACATTTGTAAAGAGGATTTATGCTTGGAATGTTGTGTACAGACCAGATAATTAAAACATGTATGAACCTGAGGAATGTCTTCTACATTTGTTGATTTAGAGCAGGGGTATCAAATGCACATTGTCATGGTGGTGTCACCTGACATATCAGGACTTTTCACCCCTTCACTAAACCAGGCTTGGGCATGGCCAGCACATGATCTATCCAGCCCATGGGCTGGGAGTTTGACAACCCTGATTTAGAGAAATAATGTGATGAAATAAGCAGATTTGAATATATAGGTTTTCCATGAGTATGGAATTCATGTTGGTTCCATGAGTATAGAACTCATTCTTCAGGTTGCTTGAAAAATCAGAAAAGAGCAATGTGTGAAGGAAGTAAAGTATGTAAGAAAATAATATGGCTGCTTCATTTCCTTTATTTCTGAGCTTTCACTTTCCTGATGGTTACGCCAAAATTTAGAGCTATCTATCTATTTTTATTTTGTGTCCTGGCCCACATTGCATTTCTTGTATGAGTCCTTTTTGAATGTTTAGATCTTTGTTGACTTCTTTTGTTGACTTTCTTCTCTCCTCACTTCAGTGGTTTCTTTTCCCTTAAGTTTTGGTTTCCCTTACTGTGTCATTAATCACTTTCCCTTAATGTTTCCCTACTTGTACATCTTCAGATAACTCTTCTTACCTGAGACATGAAAGGAGCACTTTGGGTGTCCCCTGCACCACAGTGATATTACTTTCAACCCCAAAATGCCTTGGTCGGTGTTTCCAACACAAATGTACCATTGTAGTAGTTAAGTCTTTTTCTACATATGTTAAACAATGGTGAAGTTTTACATGTCTTGAGTGCTTTATACATTGGCTATTGTTCTGGTAGTGTCAGACTCATACTAAGATCAAGCGGTACTGCAGTGAAATATATCCAAGATTTTACTTTAGCATGCTATTTGAATTAAATTAGCATCATAAATTTGGAAAGAGCACAATGTGCAACTTCAAAACATCTCTGAAAATTTTCTACCTAAAATGTGTTTGACCACACAGTAAACAGAAGCCATGATATCTCCAAGTAAAGGTGCAGCAGTGAATCCACATCTAACAGCCTGGGCATATGCCAAAGCCTCACGTAGGCAAAGGAGTTTTGATATATGCCAAGCCTCACGTAGGCAAAGGAGTTTCGATACCTGCAAGACCTCACGTAGGCTGAAAGCAGGTATCAGGAACAAAAGGATGCTGCCCTCCTTGGGCTACTGGCTGGACTGCAGGCGCGGATTGGTTACTTTGTATCCCTTAAGCACTGTGATTGGGTGCTACAATGTATCCACTGAGACCCCCCCCCACTCTTTTAACATGTAAAGTAGACTGAACTTTCTCTTTTGTGACGTTTAACAATGTGTGTTCAATAAAAGAGCTTCCCTGAGCACGTGTTCGGGGCTGCTCATCCAAGACTGAACCGGCTTGGTCTCTTTCTTGATGCATTGGACTCAATGAGAAGCCCTCCTAATGCGGAGCAAAGCCGCATAAAGGGTTGAACTTGGCATTAAGAAACTGTTCATAATATTCAAATAGATCTTACCTCCATATACTAGAGGCCACTGTTTCTCAGTTGCTGCTCATAACTTATGGAATCACTTCAGTTTGGAATAAAGGTTTGTACCAGCCCTCTAAATATTTTGGCAAGTGCTTAAAAGAGAACTCTTTTATAGAACATTTTGTGACTTTTGATTTGTTTAAACTTTAGTTTCACTGTTGTCTTTCTTCTTTATTTTGCATTTCAGCTATGAAATTTATTTTCTTTCATTATAATCATGGTTATCATTTTTATTCTAAACAGTTTATAATTTTAATTTTAATGATGTTCCCCGTGGATGTTTTAACTGGTTCTATGTTTTATTGGATTGCTGCCAATTGCTGAAAGCCCTGATTGATTTGGCAGGATACAATAAAATAAATATTCAAGTATCCCTTCAGGCACTTGGATGAACACTACTCCTCCCCCTGCCCCCGCCAGAATGCTAAACCTACTCAGTTCCTTAAAACTCTCCTCTCAAAAAGTTTCTAGTTTCCTGATCAAGTTTATTGCCTTTATTTTCAAACTGCCCTAGTTTCTCGAAAATGATCTCTGTACCTAAGTTTGGATCTCACCAATACAGAAGAAAATGAATTCTTATTGGAAAGTATATTTCTGTTCACTCAGCTAAATATATATTTATCTTTTCTATAGCCATCTCACTTTAGAGTCTCGTACTTAGCTTGTGGCCAACTGCTATTCCAATAATTCTTTTTCATGAAAACTTTTACCAAGCTTGGATTACCTTTTCCTTTCCTGATCTTTTTTCCCAAGAAATGATTTAGCCAGGAAACCATTTTTTTCTCTTAAATCAATTCTGTAATTTTCAACCTGGTTCTTATTTTGTAACTGTGCACTATTTTCTAGAGTAAACTCAGCCTGTTCTACAAATATCTGCAGATCTGATCAGTGTTTTCTTCCTCTCTTATCTACAAGATTAATAAAAAGGGGGGGAAAGAAATTAAAAAGTGGAAAGAATGAAACCTGTGGCATCCCACTTGAAGTCATTTCAGTTTGATGTGTACTGACTTAGGAAGTCTATTTGATCAATGTTGCAGGAATCCACCAAAAGCATAATTAAATTAGCTTTCTAATCATAACCTTATGGTTTATTTTTCCAATGCTTGGCAGAAATCAGAACTGAAGACTACTTCTGCTGACAGCTGATTACCAGCAGTTCCGTAGTTCAAGTCTCACTGGCTTCCATCATTCTGAGGTCTGCAAAATGAAGACCCAGATTTTTGAGGGCAATATGTTGACACTGTTAACTGCTTAATAGAATAGAATAGAATACTTTATTGGCTAAATGTGATTGGACACACAAGGAATTTGTCTTGGTGCATATGCTCCCAGTGTAGATAAAAGAAAAGATACATTCATCAAGTGTCAAGAATCATAAGGTGCAACATTTAATAATAAGTAAAGTAAAATAAGTAAAATAAGCAATCAAATCATACTAGGAAACAGTCAGTAAAAATGGTTAGGATACAAGCAGCAAAGATACAGTCACACAGTCATAAGTGGGAGGAGATGAGTGAAATGAAGGATGGGGGGATTAATAGTAATGCAGACTTAGTAAATAGTTTGACAGTGTTGAGGGAATTATTTGTTTAGCAGAGTGATGGCATTCGGGGAGAAACTGTTCTTGTGTCTAGTTGTACTGGTGTGCAGAACTCTGTAGTGTTGTTTTGAGGGAAGAAGTTGGAACAGTTTATGTCTAGGAGGTGAGGGGTCTGTAAATATTCCCACAGCCCTCTTTTTGACTCATGCAGTATACATGTCCTCAATGAAAGGCAGTTGATAGAAATTGTTTTTTCTGAAGTCATAATTACTCTCTGAAGTCTGTGTCTGTCTTGTTGGGTTGCAGAACCAAACCAGACAGTTATAGAGGTACAGATGACAGACTCAATTATTCCTCTGTAGAGGGATGTAAAGCACTATGAAGTGGTATATTAGTCTAAGTGCTGTTGTTATTCTCTGAAGGAATTATTTTTGGTTTCTTCTGCTTCTTTTACTTTTCCAACTATTGGCATTGTTCATGATTGTATGTATGCATATATACATACAACATACATACAATCATGAACAATGTTGATGGATATACAGTATACAGTACATATGCAAGAAGCTAAAAGAACCATACATGACGTATGATGGGTCACTTAGTGACAGTTCAAAATTATGATGACCCCCCTCCCCTCCAAAAAAGCTATTTACCATCATCATACATAATACATACATAATCATGTGACTAGATTTTGGACACTCAGCAACCAGCCTGCTTTTACAGACATTTGCAATGCTCCATGGTCATATAACCATGATTTACAATGGCATTTACTTTCTGTTTCTAACAAAATTCCGCCCATAATGAACAATGGGTTCACTTAATGACCACACCATTCACTTAATGACTGCTGCAAAGCAGGTCATAAATCGGGTCCAGTTACATAGTGACCCAGTTTGCAACTTACAACTGTAACTGGAGGATTCATCAATTTCCCCTAAAGTTATCCTATTTTCTAAAAGAAAATAAAAAATAAAAAATTCTATTTACATGAGATTATTTTTCTCAATTTATGATTATTGCTAGAGTTATTGTACTCATGTTGATGACTTTTTATATTAAACTCAAATTTGACTTTGAATAAAAAAATGAGGATACAAAGAGATTTGTAGCTTTTTCTTAATTAAGCATGAATTTTCAGCATTGTAAGTAATTACTCCATGATCAAAATATCTGCTGATCAGATAAAAAATCATACAAATCAGGTTAATAGAATAAATGTTACATTGAGTTAAATAAGGTATAAACAGTATAAAATAAAATAATTAGTTCTGTGATTATTAATTTTTAATTATACTACCAATTGACCTCACTGTTACATTAACTACAATACAACACAAAGGAATATTTTTGGGTGGGGAAAGAATCTAATTAGAATTCTTTACACAAGCTGAAAATTACAGTCATTCAATACTTAATTCAAAAAGTTATTTAAGCCTTTGCCAAAGGTCATAATATAGTAATTTGAATTTATACTAAAATACAAACTAAACCACACTGAAAATTAATGGACAATCACTTGTGTCTTTAACCTTAATGGAAACATATCTTTTTTTATTAGACTTTGAAACAACTTATTCATTTCATTATTTTTGTTGTTGAGTAAGTGTGATTTGTTTTGTGAAGGTGAAGTGCTAAGACACTGGCCAAGAAATGTAGGTAGCCTAAAAGCACTTCAAGACAGAAGAAAGTTATCTCTTACCTCCTCCACAACTGTTGGCCAAAAGATTTCCCTTTTAAAAATGCTGTGGAAATATATGGATTGAGAAGGAGATATATCAAACTGGTTTTATTAAATAAATGCAGGCCTATATTCCTTGAGTATCTTAGAAACTACAACTTAGGACATCTTGTTTTATTTTATTTTACTTGTTTTATTTTATTATTTTATTTTTTAATCAGCTGGGTCAAAAACAATTGGAGACAGAGTAAAAATAATGCAATTTGTATTATATGATTTTCTTGCAAGATAAAGTAAAAGTGTAATTCTATCCATATTTCCTTCCAATGATATTGGTGGACTTACTGATAAGAAATATACACCATTGTAGTGACTATAATGGAGATTATCTCTAAAATAAATATGTTTGTGATAATTATATCTTAGTTATAAAAACTATGCAAGAAATAATGTTTTTGTTCTCTAAATAATTTCCCAAAGAAGATATTTTATAGGACATTGTTCATATTTATTTGTCTACAGATACTTCTACTAGATTCATTTTTGATCCTGTTTTTCTTCCAGGACTTCGAACTGACAGCACTTTGAGGGTTGTTGGACTAAGAAAAAGAGACTACCACTTTACACATTCCCCATGATAATATATAAATAGTGTTCCTGTTTCAAATATCATATCTGAAAATATGTTTTTCCATGTTAAAATCTATAAGGAATCCTAATGAGCATTATAGTATTTTGAGACAAAAATTGAACAAATGTTTTAGAAGCAATAAGAGAAAATAAAAAGTAAATAAAGGGAAATAACAGGACCATAAGCAATAACAACAGATAAAAGAGATCAAATGAGATCTCTGATGAGATGGAGCACACAGTTGCTAGTTTGGGTGAAAAAAATACAAAATTGCAATAGGCCTATGCCTATGAATGATAATACAATCACAACTGTTATCTTCATGTATTAACTGAAATATCAAAAATATACCTCTTAATGATACATTTTGAATTGTAAGTTAGCATTAAGATTCATACGGGCTGAAAGCAAGATGTCAACTATGATAGCAATAGCAACAGTACTTAGACTTATATACCACTTCATAGTGCTTTACAGCCCTCTCTAAGGCGCTTACAGAGTCAGCATATTGCCCTCAACAATCTGGGTCCTTGTTTTACCGACCTCGGAACGATGGAAGGCTGAGTCAACCCTGAACATGGTGAGATTCGAACTGCCCAATTGCATCCAGCTGGCAGTCAGCAGAAGTAGCATGCAGTAGTGCATTCTAACCACTGCGCGACCACGACTCTTATGAGAATGATATGAGAAGCACTTTTATATAAGAATAGTAAATAGATGCTTTGATTAATTTGTTTTCTAATTTGAGAACAATCACTCTCCAGTTCATATTCAATCTTCTTTGTCACTTTTTGATATGAATCTTCTTTCAGACACCTATTTTATGTTTTCTGTTTCCTTTTAAATATATAAATATAGTGCTTTTTCTTGTGTTTTTTTTCTTTTTTCTCATCTCAGCCAACTGAATAGAAATTGTTACTTCTTGCATTTAAAAAATATCAATGCACAGAGACAATATTTTTTCTATCCATTTTGTTTCTCTATATAATTCTGATTGTATCCCTCAGCCAAATATAGAACAACATATAGAACATTACAAGAAGATTATTGGAATTATGTCAGAATAAATCAAAAGCAAAGCAATACATACATACATATATATATATATATATATATATATATATCTTGATTGGTTGACAGGACCTAGACCCCTAGCCAATCAAGATGAGGAAAAAACCATTCAAATAAACCAGAAAGCGAGCACCAAATTCAAACAAAAAATGGCTGCTAAGCCTGACACACAAGATAAAAAAGAACCCAATACACAAGCCTGAGGATGGCAGATGAGATTCTGCCGAAATTTCGCTATAATAAAAGCACAAATATTAAGATGTGGGAAAATACCCGAAGAAACCTAAATACCATACATACATACATACATACATACATACATACATACACATACACATACACACACAGACACACACACAGAGACACACAGAGACACACAAAGACACAGACACAGACACAAACACACACACACACACTGTGTGTAATTACTCTGAGAAACACAGAGCTGAAGACACAAGCCTGAAGATGATGAATGAGACTTCATCTAAACGTTGCCTAGATACTTCCAATTTTATGCAGGAGAAAACCCAAATAACCAAAGATCCACATACAAATACCCGCAAGAACTTTGGAATATATATATATATATATATATGGATCTTTGGTTGTTCGGGTTTTCTCCCGAGTAAGATTCGAAGTATCTAGGCAACGTTTCGATGAAGTCTCATTCATCATCTTCAGGCTTCTGTCTTCGGCTCTGGGCTTCTCAGAGTGATGTGAGATTGCAGCTGCTTCTTCCTTTTAACTGCTAGTGAGGGTGTGACTTGATTGGGTGGGGGCTTGGCTGTGTTCTGATTGGGTGGTGGTGTGTTCTCATATATATATATGTGTGTATGTGTATGTGTATGTGTATGTGTATGTGTATGTATATGTATATGTTTATATACATACATACATACATACATACATACATACATACATACATACATTATTGGAAAATTACTACCTCTAGTGATATGCTAAAGAAGGTGGACTGAAGATAAATCCATAAGAAAGAGTGATATCTTACTATATTTCGCCTTGACATGATTATAACAGGCTCCAGACACAACAATCCTGCAGAATTGAATAGATGTTCAGCATAAAGTTTCTCAAACATTTGAACAAGTTGCGGCTTGCATTTGAAGGGACAAAGGTACTTCAAATCATATTTGAGTGTGCTTGTGGTATGGATGTTTCTGAGTCTTTAATGTGGATCCTGAATAAGAGGATGTTGTGAATATATAGCTTGGAGTTCAAGAGATTTGTCATTCAGTTGTAAGTGATGAGTCTGAGTTAATACAGGAGGCCATAGATTCTAAGATCTTATGGTCTGACCTTGTGAAAGTGCCAAGCCCTAAATCATACTTTATTACATTGTTGGGTTAAAAAGGTCTGAGCAGTGAAGATTGACCCAGCTCCTTAAGAGGAATGATTATTAACTCCTGTAAGAAGAACATGGATTCTGGGTACTCAAGATATTTCCTTTTTGAAAGCAATTCTCATCTTCCAGACCTATTTTCCTGTGACACATTGCTTCAGGTACCTCCTTCTCCTTGTCTTCTAATGAGACCTTAGACTTGGCTTTTGGACAGTCATTTGTGAAAGGTTCTAGCACCTGACATAAGGAGTGCCTTGAGCTAGTCTCCTGAGCTAGTCTCCTCAAAATTTCTGATGTCAAACTTGCCTGGCTAGCAACTTGCAGAACTTGGCATGATCACAACTTCTTTTTTTTAATCTGATTGAATATGCTTGCTCTTTGAAGAAATGGCAAGCACTTATTGCTGCCTCAGGATTTACAGTACATCAAAAAAAAAAAAAAAGCTCTCAAGCTTGTTATTGCAGATCTTATTGTCTGCATCAATCTCAAGTTTGTCCAGGACAACTTGGCCTTTTTTTTTTTTTTTTTTTTGTGTAGCCAAGTGCATTTTTTTTTCCCCATACATTGTCCAGTAGTTGTGGAGGGTAAAAGGGTAATTCTGGGGAAAGATGCAGTTTCTTTAATCAATTGCCAATCAATGTTATATCAGTACTCTGAAGTATCCATTTTTTAACTCCAAAACACTGCACCACTCCAATGCCCACACACATTGTCTCAAATGAACTAATCTTTCTAACTTTCTTTCTGACTTCGTATTGATTTTCTAATTTATCATTTGATACTGTGCTTAAAACGCTCTCACAGGTAAACATACCTTATTTGGATTTATGGCTGTGATAACCCAAACACATTGAGCATTGCTGTCATACTGGAAAGGAAAATTGGGGGATGTGAAAGTGCCACCTGGTCCTTGAAGATTAGATCCACATGTCTTTACTGCAAAAGAAAGAATCAATGTTATATTCCAAATGAGGTCTTAATTACATTTTTGTTTGCATTCATCTCACATGTCTTAAAATGTTTAATGAGTTGCACAATTGGGCAAGGTGAAGTTCAGATACTAATTGTGAAGACCCAATCATGGATTCATCAGGACTTACTCAAACAGTCCTTTATCTATCAAAGAAATGCTTTCACAATAAAACACATTTCTTACACTGTCTAGAAAAGCAATATCCACACATTTCCCCAACAATATTTTTTTTCAAAATATGCTCCTGCCTGAAATGGATGGGGAGAATGAAAACAAAATATTTTGCATCAGTCAGAATGACTATAGCTGAAAAAAATGCAATATAAGTTTGTAGCAAAACCTTATTTGGGCCACTTGGCACATTTTGAATAGAAAGAGATTCTAAAAAAAATAAAGAGTTATTAATATACTTCTATATATAATCCAAGCACTGTTAATTATATGGAGTGAAGTCATGGAGGATTTACATGAATTCGTTTATCAATATAAGTGTATTTGTGACTAGGATTATGGCTATGTATACTCATGAATTCCAGAAGCTAGAGAAGATGAACAGAAGTGAACAGAACAGAATACAATAACAGAGTTGGAAGGGACCTTGGAGGTCTTGTTCAAGCAAGTGACCCTATACCATTTTAGACAGATGGCTGTCCAATCTCTTCTTAAAAACCTCCAGTGATGGAGCACCCACAACTTCTGAAGGCAAATTGTTCTCCCTATTAGGAAATTTCTCATTAGTTCTAGGTTGCTTTTCTCCTTGATTAATTTCCATCCATTAATTCATGGCTTGTTTTCTGGTGCTTTGGAAAATATGTTGACCACCTTGTCTTTGTGGCACTCTACAAATATTGGAACACTGCTATCATGTCACCCCTAGTCCTTTATTTCATTAGACTAGACAAACCCAATTCCTGCAATGTTCTTCATACAGTATGTCTCAGCCTCCGGACTCCTAATCACTTTTGTTGTTCTTTTCTGCACTCTTTCAGAGTCTCTACATCTTTTTTTTTTTTATAATATGGTGATCCTTCTTGCTTATAATTTGTATTCTAAGTAATTGTCTTATTAAGACTTTATAAAACAGTACTGGAACTTCATGTGATCTCAGTTCTGTCCCTCTGTTAGTGTAATCTAAGATTGCATTGGCTCTTTTTTGACTGCTGTTACACACTGCTGGCTCATATTTAAGTGATTGTCCACTAATGAGAGAAGTGAGATATTGGAATCAGTAACCTAAATTATCCTTTCCAATTGATTGCATAAGCCATCAAGATTCACTTATAAATATATACAGTGATGTCCTTGGTACTCAAACTAAAAGTGAAATAATCTAAGACCTCTCACTGCAATAAATAACTAAAAATACTGTAATGGCATCCAATTAATGGCTTGAACTTAGGAACATATCCATGTGAGAATGATGTAACTGCTGTAAAAGTAGAAACTTAATCTGGAGAAGACCAAACAAGTGGAAAAACCAGACATTGAAGCCAGCTAAGTTTTTAATATGTCTTAATTATATGCTTTAAAATTCAAGGAGTCCCTGAGATTTTACTCTGCTAGTCATTGCTGACTATAGGTGGGAGTGCTCATCTCAATTTCACTGCCATTGACCTAGTGCTGTCAGAAGATATTTCAGTGGTCATGTGGGCAGCATGATGTCATAAAGCTCTGTTACCTTCCCATCAAAGTGGTACCTATTTATCTACTTGTGTTTGCATAGTTTCAAACTGCTAGGCTGTCAGGAGCTGGGCTGAAGATGGGAGTTCACCCATCATGTGGGGTTTGGATCTCGAACCTGGACTGCCAGATTTCCAGCCAATAAGCCCAGGGTCAGCATTCCAGCAACCCTCCATTCTACCCAATAACTCCAAGATGGACATCTTCTCAAAAGTTGCTTTTTATTTGAGTAGTAACTGGCACAACTAGGGAATCGCGAATCTGAAAGTTCTGGGCTTCCTTACAATAAGTAAAAATTACAAATCCATCCCCTGCACCCTCATCAAATCACATGGCCTAAATCACCATTTGTCCCACTTTCCCAGGCTCCAATATGGTAGCGTGAGAGCATCTGATTTCAATATGGCTTCCAAAGCTGACACCCAACATCTTAACCACTGAGCCATTTAACATGCAAGGGATATGGACTTTTGGTAAACACAGTAAGAGTGTCAATAAACTAGTAAGAAAACAGTTAAAATTATATGCAGATAACCCTACTAACTACCATATGTTATTTCTGACATTTAAAAAAAGAAAACTATTCAAAAGTAGCTTACTACTGCCAGAGAACAGAAGGTGTTTTATGTTCATGCTTTGTGCTTAATGGTGCATGTAACTAACACCTTGAAGCCAATAAACTTCTTTAAAGAAAAATATTGAATAGAAACACAGATTTTAGAAATTTCATAGAACACCTTTGAACCATAATTTCATTCCAAATTCTACAGTGGAAACTCAGATATTCTTCTGAAAGATTTTTTTTTTATATGCATATGTGACAGCTGTTTCTATTTATAAAGCATTTAAGATATTTTATGAAGTAATATATTCAAAAGTCATGTCCCATAATCACTTTTGTCACTGCCATCTGCTAGATTATAGAGAAATGGCAGGTTTTAATTAAGGAAAAAATACATTGTATGAGTTCAGAGATTAAGCACCAAAAATATAATAATGAAACTCATGTTAGGGTAAACAGATACAGTTTTATATAAAACCTTAGCATAAATTATTCTGATTCTCTTGCATTAAATCAAATGTTTTAACATTTCTTTAGTGAAAGTATAATGGAGCAAAAGTGCAAAGACTCTTGCACAGGTATCGGGTGAGATAGATGAAAGAGGGTGTTGATGTTTCTAGCTAATTTTAGGGGGGAAAATTTAAGTAGTTATTCTGCAACATAATTAGACTGCATAAAGAACAAAACTACAAATGAGGCCCAGTATTCCTTCCCTAAATGAAAGAAACAGACATAAGAAAGATTCAGAAAAGAATGCAATTTCAAAGAAAAAATAGCATTTGTTATTAAACAGGGTATATTGTCACTATATATATAT
>NW_020769330.1:4711946-4724335 GCF_900518735.1 Pseudonaja textilis
CGATAACACCCATATATATATATATATTTATGAACCAAAATGTTAGCATTTCCAAATAATTGTATGAAGATACTTTCCTTCAGCCATTATTTTTTTTATGTCTACTAGAGCAACAAAAATGATTAGGGGTCTGGAGGCTAAAACATATAAAGAACAATTGCAGGAATTGGGTATGTCTAATGTAGTGGAAAGAAGGACTAATAATAACATGACAGCAGAGGGAGTCAGCCTATTTTCCAAAATACTAGAAGGAGAAGAAGCAATGGAGAAAACCAACCTAGAACTAAGGAGAAATGTCCTGAAAGTAAGACCAATTAATCAGTAGAAGGGCTTGTCTTCAGAAGTTGCTAGTGCCCCATCACTGGAGGTTTTTAAGAAGAGACAACTATTTGTCTGAAATGGAACAGGGTGTCCTACTTGAACAGGAGGTTGGACTAGAGGACCTCAAATGTCCTTTCCAATTCTATTATTCTGTTCTGTTACTCTTCTTTGATTTTGCAGATTCATTCCTTATATGTTAAGGATAAACGCTCCAGTGGCATACCCTCAAATCCCTTAGTAAAAAGCTTATTGAATAACACTTTGTTCTACTTTCAGGACTCCAATTAAACACGTGTACACATTTTATAGTTGTCATCTACATTTTTGAAGCACAATAAATGTGAACTTTGATAACAGTTGCCATACACAGATACATTAGTGAAATAGATGGTTTTATTAATTCAGTTGCTTCAATTGCCCCATTGGGCATACCATCTTGATTTTTCTTTGACCATACCCTACAGAAACACCAGAACTAACTAAAAATAAATACAGAATAATTAAAAAGCTCAATTTAAATGATTTATTAGATGAATGTGATAATAAGATAAATAAGAATCAGAATCTATCTTGTAAAAAACATCTAATCTTATAACAGAGAGCAGTTTGGTGTAGTGGTTAAGTCATCAGGCTAGAAAGCCAGAGAGCATGAATTCTAGTCCTGTCTTAGGTACAAAGTCAATGTGTCCCTCAGTCATGCTTGGTCCTAGGAAAAAGAAAGCAATGGTAAACAATTTCTGAAATCTTTTCAAGAAAAGTCCAGGGATTTGTCCAAACCATTCCCAGGAATCAAGACTGACTCAATGTTACATGCAAAAAGTCTTATAGCAACAAGATAATAATAGGCCTATTGGTTTGCCAATAGACATCTCCACTGTAATTCTGGAAATTACTGTTTATGCAGGGTTTTTTTTCATAAATACAATGTGTGATCATTGCTAATTGGCATACAGCCAAGACAGGTGGAATCCAGCCAGCAGTTGTTACCTTCCTTGTTGAAACTGTACCTGTCCTTACTGGAGTTGATACTGATACTCTATCTCAATTGTTGGAATGTGTGTGGATCTAGCTACTCAAAAATGAAATAATCCTGATTTCAAAGAGGCATACTCTCAAGTAGGTAGTATAGCAGGCCCATCTACATTGGTTTTGATGAAATAATAACATCAAAAATATAGGTTTTATGCATGATTTGGTTTGATTCTTACTTATGCCCACATCAATATTGTCTTTGAAACTTCAAGCATATTGCTATAGAAAATGAGTGATTCTGATGATAAAGAGTCAAAACAAGGAGCCTTCTCAAGTATTATTTATCTGTCCATCTTTCTTTTATGATAATAATATAGTTCTATTTCTTGTGTTGTTTTTTCATTGTTTATTTTATTGCTCTATTATCTTACTTCTGTTATGTGTACACTCTTTTCATTTCTTCCTTATTGTTGTTGTAAACCACATGGAATAGCCCTACAGTGAGATAGGCAGCAACCAAGGCCAACAAAATAAATAAATAAATAAAATGAATTATAATGGGACAGATGGTAGCCAGACATAACTCCTGACTAAAAGCAGTATAATATTCTACATAAAATAATTACTGCCAAACCAACATGAACTACTCCTTTACAGGTCTACTTTTATGTAGTGATCTCAACTGAATGTGAACTAGGGATAATCACTTCTTGTTCTTTGGAAAAGAATGCAAACTTGAAGGACATGAGGAGCAATATATCCCCTGAACATGCAGTTCTCTGTACTGTCATTAATTATTCATTTCACATTCTTACAATGAAGGAAAATATTATTTTATAGGCTTTACTCTATAAGCTTCTACATATCCTGTTATTGAAACTATAACAAGCAGACATCTTTTAAAAGTTTCTCTGTTGCATGTAGAAAGCTTCAACTGATATGAATGCAAACCTTCTCTTCCAAGTCTGTTATGCTATGCTATGCTATGCTATGCTATGCTATGCTATGCTATGCTGTGCTGTGCTGTGCTGTGCTGTGCTGTGCTGTGCTATTCAAACCTGCTTTAATTCAAGATTACTATTTTTCAAACTTGGCAATGTTAAGATATGTGGACTTCAACTCCCAGAATTCTCCAATTCTGAGTGTTCAACTCCACACATCTTAAAGTTGCCAGGTTTGAAAAAGCCTAATCTAGAGGGTAATAATTTTGGTTCACTGAGTCCAAAAAAATGATCTTCTTATATTTGAAGATTTCAAGTTTCATTACCACAAGCATCACTACATTTAAGCTCCTAATTGTAGATAGGAGGGAGTTGGCATTAATATTTTTTTTTAATATCCAAAGTCACTGTATTACTTTTTTTTCTTACTTTTATGCCTTTGAACTGAAATGAACTCAAATGATGAATAACCGGTTTTTTGGCTTTTATGGTGAAAATTTGGAACATTAATTCATTTCTGTTGTTACCACTGCACTAATTTTGTTTTTTGTTCTCTTCTTAAGGATGTCCTGTTTGTGGAGAGATCAAGGCAAAAAAAAGAGGCAGTTTTTATATTTCCAGTGTTCACTTGCCAAATCTGAAGTAATCTCTGGAACTGAATATGTTTTTATACAGCCGAGAGGGGCAACTGCAAGAAGAATCAATAATAATCTGTTAACATTGCTTTCCTCCCCCTTTTGCTTGCAGAAAAGAATAAATCTCTATAAATAGAAGGGATGATTAATTTAACTTGCTATCTTTGGTGCTTTATATATCACTAGCACTCTAAAACTTTTGTGGGGAAGAGAACATAATTTTGAATTCCTAAAACTGTGCAAACTTTTTTAAAAAAAATTCCCTTCCCCACTTTTAAATCTTTACTTTATAGAATTGGTGAATCCAACCAATTTCTTTGAACAACTTTCAAACTCTGCAGTAAATGAAAATTGAAATTAAATTAAATTTAATACATGTTCTGCACTTGTTATTTTATTTTTGCCCTATGTTTTACTATAGAATATGATATAATTCTGCAATATAGGGTTGATGGATGCTTCTGAAAGTGTTCATACTTTTTCAAGTTATATAGCATCATTTTCCTCTTGTCCTTCTTTTACACACTTTATTGTATGGTTATTGTTGTTTTCCCAGCAATTTGCATCTAGCAATCTAAAAAGGGAGATATTATTATGCAAACTCTCTTTCATCTACACATATCAAGTTTCAAAGTGGAACAGTTATGATCAAATTAATATATTTATCAATAAGTAAAATACCACAGTTTCAGTTTTTTGACAACTAGCACTCTTGGATATTAAAACATATGGGTACAACTTTAAGGAAATTAGAAAAGTAATTGTTCAAGTAAACTAATCAATACCTTAACAGCACAACCAGAAAATATCCTTGTTTCAATTCTGAAACTATAGTTTCTACTTTTCTAAAAAATGAAACAATTGTGTATTAGGTTGAATACCAAAGTCCAGTATAAATCAGATGATATAACTATAAATAAATAAGTTTGCACTGGACATTGATCATCCATTTACTTGGAAATGTATTTCAACAGAGCTAAGGAATAATGTTCTTTTGAAAGTGTGTATAAGTTTATAAAATAAATACATATGCAAAAGTTTTACTAACAAACTTCCGTATTGAATAAATCAACTTCAAAATAAATCAGAATGTTTCTCAAAGGAGAGATAGACTTTAAACTTCACTGTTGTGATCTAAGAAAAAGGAGAAACTGAAGCCAAGAAAATTTTAAAAGTGACCTTCACAGTCAATACATTTCTCTCAAGAATCAATGTTCTTCTATTGAGATAGCAAGCTGAAAATAATAAGTAGCACATGTTTCTCCCAATTACTACTCAATGTAGTTGATTTCTTAAATATAATCTAAAATACTGAACAAATCATTAAGCGTATTTGGTTATTAGCTCTTTGATGATCTAATATGGTGGTGAGAATTACTGCCCTGAAAACACTGCAATCTAATTTCTTAAAAAAAAAAAAGGAATTAATCCATACTTTGTTTCAGCCAGAGGGGGAAAATGCGTATCAGTTTCAATGATTTCAGCAGTTTGCTTCAAAAATGGAGAAATTAATCCACTCTTTTCTGGTAACGTTTGTACTTTTATGGTGCCAGAGCAAGCAAGGAGAAACTTTTGGGGTTCAGGTTAGGTTAAAATGTTGTAGAAGAGAATGCTGAAAACTATAAATTAGAAACAGCATATCATGCCATTGAGTGGATATTTGAAACTCTTTTTCTTGCTTTCTTTCTCTCAGAATTGTGATTTGAATTCTTTAGAGTGAATGTTCATATATTTTCCATTTCATAGGTTATTCTGCTATCAGTTTTCAGCAAGCATGATCAAAATAGATTCTGAATGCCACGAAACTTCAAAAACATTGCCCCATTTTTGTAGATTTGTCTTAAGAGATTTAAGAGTCTTTTACATTTATTGTTTGACTTTTGAAATCATTTTTCCCCAATATGGGAAAATTCAACATTATAAAGCCCAGAACAGAACTGGTTTAACCCATCACCATATATGGGTTAAATTAAAACTGCTAATGCGCAAATCTCAGAACTCACCACTTACTTTCCAATAATGAGTAGATACAGATTAGTTTGAAAGTTGGTATATTCTTTCTCAAGGCTTGTAATAGGAAAAAAAAATTCTTGTAATATTACTTTCTACTAACAGTCTGCAAAACCTATTGTTAGCAAGATACTTAAAATGTTGGGTCAAACTGTTCTTCAAGTAGAATTAAAAATTTGTATGGCCAAAGGCTCCAGTTACCCTTAGATAAACCAGGTAATACATAACTTTATACACCACTAATCAAATTTCAGTAATGTTCATATATAATAAAATTGTTCTGTTTAGCTTTCCTGGTATTCTCATTCATCTTTGAGAATATATGTATGTATATATTCTCTCTATGAGTACAAATATCATCCTATCATTTTAGTATATCAACCATCTTTGTAAGCGTAATTCACTCATACTACAGAATGCCATATACAATCGTTTGTAGGAACAATAAATCAATATCCAGTCCTATAAAAAGTAAAGAGCTCACACAAAACATTCTTACAAGATTAGAACATATGAAACTTAATAGAAGGTTTTTAAAAATATCTGTAATCATGGCTTATAACTGCCAGTTGGGTGCTATGAAAGAAGCAATAATACTGCAGGATGTGTTATCAAATGATAAACTAAAATCAAGCATACAGCTGAAATATTCTGTATTTATAATAAAATAGTGCTTCAGAATATTAACTGCTGCCACTCTTTTAAAATTTGTTTTTATATCATTTTAAAAGTAACTGATGAGCACTGTATTATACAGCCATAATTTTTTTACTAGAACTGATTTATTGAACATACAAAAACGAATTGTGTTAAGGAACACAGCATGTTTCTAACAAACCTGCAAGGTTTTAACACAGGAAAATAAAATCCTGTTTCTGCATAAATAGAAGTCAATACCATGGAAAATTGTATTTTAAGAACACTATCTTTTTATTAGGAAAAAATACAGGATATGTTTCACAAAAGAACATGCTTCTATTTTTTGTATATGTTCTTGGTGTTGTTATTTGAAAAAAATATTCTAACAGTTATATTTCTTAGATTTTTTTAAAAAATAGGGAGATAGCTGCTAATTATCATAAGTATTATTGATTTATATACAGTAAGTGAATCAATACAGTATGATTTTTATGTTAAGTTAAATCTTAAAATGAACATTTAAAAAGGACTATATTATGAAGGTTTCTGCATTGCACAAAATATAAATTTGTGTATGCAGGTTAAACAAAGATTCACTGGTTTTCTTTTAAGATCAATCCTGCTGTTTTTTTTTAATAAAAGGAAGAAGTACTTTATAACAAAATAAGTGGGGTATATTCTCCAGCATACCATAAAAGCAAAAAATTATTTTTTTACTGGAATTTTTAAAGGAATATATATTTCTGAAAAAGTATGTTCAAGAATGTCCATTTAGTCACTGTAAATGTGAACAGCAATAGCATTTAGACTTATATACTGCTTCATAGTACTTTACAGTATTCTCTAAACTCACATGAGTCAGCATATTACCCCCAAAAATCTGGGTCCTCATTTTACCGACCTCAGAAGGTTGGAAGGCTGTGTCAACCTTGAGCTGGTCAGGATCGAACTCCTGGAAGTGGGCAGAGTTAACCTGCAAGATTGTTTTCTAACCACTGCACCACCACGACTCCCTGATTAAGGTAGGAATGGGAAATAAATCAATGTTTGGAAATGAGATATTATGCATTGACTATATCCCAACTTTGGAAAGCAGAAGGGATTGAAGTAATTCTAGAATTAAATCTGAAGTTAAACCTTTTTTTCCCCACAGCCTCCCTTATAGCTATAGAGTCTCTTCACTAAAGAAGATATGTGATGGTATTTACTTAACTATATGACCTAGCTAAGAAAACCTACTAACCATCTTGCAAAATTCCTTATACCTAGAAGACATGAGCAATACAAATGAAACAAAAATGGAGCAAATCCTCTATTTTTGTTTTGTTTGGGAAAAATCAAACCATAATATTTGAAGGTGTGAAGATACTTCGACCACTCAAAAGTACAGAAGGATTTATTTCAACTATAATTTTGTAGGAGTGCTTTCATAAACTGGGATATGTGTCAGAAAATTCAAGATGGTATCCCCTGTCACTTGTTAATCATCCTGTCAATGCCCCAGCTTTAAAGATATCCTTCTTATTGCAAGATGAAAGAAGTACAGAAAACTGGCATGAAAGTATACAGATTTTCATATTTTACCTTTGCACACTGGTCTGTGATCACTCCATGCTGCAAAAACTTCTGCTATCCTTTGGCAGGTTATGCTTTTTGCCCCCTGTAGCACATAGTCTTCATCACAAGAAAACTGCACTGTTGACTCCAAGCTAAAATTGAACACAAGCAGATTAATATGTACTATATTTTTCAAAAAATATTTGTAGGTTTTTAATAATCACTTATTACATTTATTCAATAAGTATTCACTTTACGGTAAAAGTTAGTTCTGATTTGTCTTAAAAATAGAATTCTTTATTGGCCAAGTGTGATTGTACACACAAAAATATTGTCTTTGGTGCATATGCACCAAAAAGGAAGGCATGTCTAAAAACAAATAAAGGTATGTGAAATTTGTTTCATTTTTTTCCCTTTTCTGTAATTATGGTTAATGTTACATATTCAAATGGATTCATTTCAACATTCTCTTTTTCTGTCATTGTTTAATTTATTTAATGAGAAACTAAAAACATGTTCCTCTTTTAATCTGTATGTTTAGTTTAGTGTATTGTCATTGCACCTCGTTCAACAAAATCAAACACCATCTTCAGTGCACATCATGACCATGACCATGAAACTAAACACAAACACACATCCTTCACCCTTCACACATTGAACTGAAAACCCACAACACCACACCAATACTGCACTATACAGCAGAATTCAAAAGAGCTACTGCCCTGGGATAGAAGCTGTTTTTCAGCCTATTTGTCCTTGTTTTTATTATTCTGTACCATCTGCCAGATAGTACTAGTTCAAAAAAAGGGTTTCCAGGATGAGATGGATCTTTGAGAATGTTTTGAACTTTCTTAAGGCAGCAGGAGCTATAAAGCCCTTCCAAAGAGGGGACAGAGCAACCAATGATCTTCTCGGCAGTGATGTTAACCCTCTGGAGTGCTTTCCTATCTGCCACTGTGCAATTGGCAAACCATACAGAGGTGCAGTATGTTAAAATGCTCTCTATGGTGCAGCGGTAGAAGGTCACCAGCAGTTTTTCATTCAGTTGTTGTTTTCTGAGAAGTCTCAGGTAGTATAATCTCTGCTGGGCCCTTTTGACCAGAACTGCAATGTGAGCACCCCAGGTCAGGTCCTCTTTTATAGTAACACCCAGAAACTTAAAACTGGCCACTTGCTCCAATTGGTCTCCATTGATAAGCAAGGGATGTCTGGTCTGTTCCTTCTATAGTTGTCATGCCCCTGGTGAAAACTGACTCTGAGGAAGAGGAGGAACAGCCAAACAGGGAGTGGGAGTGTGGCTCCAGAGGTGGTGGAGGAGGCTGGGGAAGGGCAGAGGCCGGCTGAGCAATCAGAAGAGGATCCAGGCCCATCCCCTATCCATCCTAGGGCACACAGAGAGGAGAGAATCAGGGAAAAGCGAGGTCTACTCAGGAGGAGATTACCATGATCCTCCTCATGGCTTGCAGCTGGGAGCTATGTATAAGTTTGTAACTGTGTAGTCAGAATTGCTGGAGTCAAAGTTTAGTGTTTCCTTTGAAAGAGGTTTATCTTTGTTGGCGTTCTTCCATGGACTCTCCTCGGTTATCTTCCTGGAGTACATGATTAATTATCTTGGCTTGCTTCGGAACTCTCGTCAATGTGGTTTGCTTTGGTTTCCTTTTGCCTCATTATTTACTTTTGTGACTTTAAACTGTGCCTAATAAAGCAGTGAAGTTAAGTTGAAGGCATTACCAGACTTTAATGTATGTTTTGGGTTTTGGCTTATTTTGAGACACTACAGGTCATTACAATAGTCCACTATAAGCTTCTTGGTCTATTGGTGTTGAGGACCAAGTTATTGTCTCCACACCACAAAAGCAACCGGTCCACCTCATCTCGATAGGCAGACTCATCCACCCCCACGCCCCCCAGAGATGAGTTCCACCACTGTTGCTGTTCATAAATAATTTTATGTTATCTAAAAGTTATCTCATTTTTTTTAATGTGAGATAGATTTATGATGCTCGTTCAGTTATGGTAACCTTTTAATTAAGTGTACTTAAAGGTCTCATATTAATAAATACAGCTTGTCTGTGACTATAGCATTACTTCATACTGATCTGATGGGACTGTAACACAAGGTGGAAATGTGAAGGTCTCACAGACTGATCTTCCATTAATATCAGAGTGATCCATGTGCTGGGTCTTTGCAGATATTTAGAGACACCTCTTAAAACAAAACCATGACAAAATGTTTTTGAGCAATTTCCTGGATAATAACTTATATTGGCTTGTTTACTTCCTGAAACTATAATCATCCTTGTGCTTTGACAGAATGAAATATATATTTAGAATTAACCTGAAAGAGTATTACTATATTACCCTATTTAAAGATATAAATAAGCCACTGATATTGCCATCTTAGACTAATCTACACAGGAAGAAGTGCTAATATAAACTAAACTTGTTTCCCCAATGTGGATGCCTAAATTAGGTGATTTGGAAGAAATAGCCATGAACAAAAATACATGAAATCTGAAAATTTACACTGTGACAAATTAATTCCTTTGATTAACATTTCTTTCCAGATGAATAAGTTGAGATCTTGCATTTTCAAAAGCTGTTTCAATCTAAAGCTATATTTCTTGATGAAGCTACATATACATGCATGCTACATAACCATTAATGCTAAAATGAATGACCTTCAATTGCTATAACCAATATGGCTAGTCTGACTTACAACCAACCATTTAGTGACAGTTACAATGTTACAGTGGCACTAAAAAAAGTGACTTATGATCAATCCTCACACTAAACAACCATCTCAGCATAGTCACATGATCCATTTCATCATAGTCACTTGTAGGCAATTGGCAACAGAATATATTTAAAATGACTGTAGCATCCTGCCCATTGTAAATACAATTGTGACCTTTCAAGTCAACTTTTGACAAGCAAAACCACTGGGAGGAAGTTGGATTTGCTTAAATACTATATGATTTAACAAGGCAGTGATAAGCTTAAACACGGTGGTAAAAGGTTGATAACATTGGGCATAACTCACTTTGTTTAGCAACATAAATTCTGGTCTCAGAATGTGGTCAAAAGTCAAGGACTACCTGTAGAGCAACAGATATTTAAATGCCTGCATAGATGAAAACTTAAGTACAGCATTCATGATCATGTTCAAATTCATCTTTGGAGTGGAATACATCAGACTAATTTTAAAGGTAACACTAATGCAGGAGTGGCCAATTATGACCCCTTTATGACTTGTGGACTTCAACTTAGAGAATCCCTAAGTCAATTCACCCCTGCTAATGCATGTGAAGTTTTGGTTAGTAAATATTACCTAAAGTCTGAGCCTATTCGTTTTCCATTCTCAGGTTCTCCAGGATCTGGACACAAATTTGATGCCTGTTTGATCCCTCCTTCGTTTACTGAAAAATAAAAACAACATAGACAGCTAGGAATTATTTTAAAATATCAAAGAAAAAAGATGTAGGTTATTGTTGCAGTTTCTCCCTGCTACCTTAATGAGCTAGATTTTTTTTTAGTACACAATTTTTACAATGGGAAAGAAAAGCCAAATGCAAGTTTGTCTTTGTTATTTCTTTGAATACCAAAAAGCTAAACATTGGTCCTAAACTTTAATTTCCATCATTTATTATGAAACAGATGGTATTATTAGATACCTAATAGCAATAGCATTTAGACTTATGATTTACAGTATAATATTTTTTTTTAACTACTGGTTCTGTGGGCGTGGCTTGTGGGCATGGAAGGGGAAGGATACTGTAAAATCTCCATTCCCTCCCCACTCCTGGGGGGAAGGTTATTGTAAAATCCCTTTTCCTCCCCTTCCCACAAACCTGCTTTCCAGCTCCTTTCTCCTGTGCAGGGCAACAAAAGGAGACCTAGTCAATCAGCTGGAACTCAGAAAGCAAATAATAGATGGGGGCGGGGCCAGTCAGAGGTGGTATTTGCCAGTTCTCCTAAACACTCAAAATTTCTGCTACCAGTTCTCCAGAACTGGTCAGAGCCTGCTGAATGCCACATCTGATATTGCCCCAACGTTCTGGATCCTCATTTTACTAACTTGGAAGGATGGAAAGCTGAGTCAACCTTGAGCCAGTGAGACTCAAACTGCTGAATTGCTGGCAGCCAGTAGTCAGCAGAAGTAGCCTGCAGTACTGCATTCTAACTACTGTGCCACCATGGCTAATAGATGATAAAACATTACAAATCTCCTAGATTCTGATATTAGGAATAAAAAATCGGACATATTATTGGTATCCAACTTTATAGGAGTATTAGTTTGCTTCATATTCAACAATGTGGTTTTCCTTAGGCCAAATGCTGTGCCCAGTGTTCTAAAAGCAATTTTGAGAACAGTTGTTTTATGTCAGATGTTTTCAGTTCTAAATGCTTATATTCTGCCAATGCTATGTTGAAGAAACACTCTTAACTGAAGTGGCATAATTTCTGATAATATTCTTATTTTAATATTTACTTTTTATAATGTATTATTATAATGTATAAAATGTTTATCCTTTCTTAATTATTGTTTTTATTAGCTCATTGTTTTAGTCAATTGCTTTACACCCCTGCCCAGTTTTGCTTTGTGTGAGATGGGCAGCCAGAGAAATGTGATTAATAAATAAATAAAATAATACACAACCCATTTATTTAAAATAATATTAGCAGGGAACATTTTCTCAAATACACATTTTTTTTTTATAATACAATTTGGTTTTTTGTAACTTTATGGAAAGTCCATGCATTTGTCTTGGATATAATACAGGCTGCTTTCCTATTTTCTTCTGAGAAGTTTATTAACTGCCGAGCTCTGGTTTTCTCTGGTTATCTTCCATCCAATTATTAATTGAACTCTCCCTCCCTCTCCCTCCCTCCCTTTCTCCCTCTGTCTCTCCCCACCCGTCTCTTTGGTTTAGATGCCTCATGGCAGTGGGAACTTTTGAAGAACTCATTACACTTCAGTGCTACCCAAGAAAGAATGAGGTGGCAAATGGTAAGGGTATCGTTCTGTTCAGATACACATTACTTCCAAGTAATTTCATCATTTTAAGACTATTTCTGCATATGCTGAACAAGGGCTATGAAGTTTTTTTTCTTTTCTTTTCTTTTTTTCTTTCATTTCCTCTTTCTACCAGCCCTGGAACTATCCCCCCTCCCTCGGCAATTTCAGGGCTGCCACAGCGAAGTGAGTCAAGCTTGGAGTTTTTATTCCATTGGGTGTGTTACTTGGAACCCTGACACTTTTCTTTTAGATAGATAGATAGATAGATAGATAGATAGATAGATAGATAGATAG
>NW_020769330.1:4724624-4755711 GCF_900518735.1 Pseudonaja textilis
GAGAGAGAGAGAGAGAGAGAGAGAGAGAGAGAGAGAGAGAGAGAGAGAATTTATCAATCACAATGGTGTTGATTCTCACTGACTGTATAGATTTTCCCGCCTGTACAGTCTGTTCCCAGGCTGGTTCTTCAGATCCTTCAATGGTGCACTAATGATTAATTAACTTATACTTTACACAAACACTATGGCTATTTCTCTCTTATTCTGAAATAAAATCAGAGATATCACTATGGAGCAAATCTATTTTATAATTTATAATTCAGTCAATGACAAGAGTAAATTGTGTTTATATCTATATCTATAAAATATTGCTGGGAAAACAAAAAGCTCATGATGTAACTTTTTGATCACATAGGTGACAAGTTACTAGGACCAAATTAAGATCTAACAAATAGTGATCTAATAAGGTATGATATACTGGGAAAAGAATAGCATTATACATATGTACTCTCAAATTCCATTGCCCAATTGTGCATTTCCCCCTCAATGTCCGAAGTATAGATAAGATTCTTAGGGTGTAATGTCTTTGAGCCAAAGAGTCCAAGAGAGAAGGATTGTAATGGTAGCTTAGAAGATCAAATATAATGGAGAATGATGATTAACTAAACAGCTAGTATTATGGTGCATGAAGATGGAAGGAAATGATATAAAGCTTTTTGTTTATTTCCAATTTGGAGTGAGAACATTATGTCTAAGGTTGAGATTACCTTTGATCCTGAAAGATAAATAATATAAACATTTTAACATTATGAATTATTATTTTGGTTCATCTTTGAAATTGCAGAACCTTTCATTTTGCAAGTCTGACCATAAATGAGAATAAATATCATTTTTGTCCAGCTTATCCAATTTGTATTAAATTAGTCTCAGTAATCATTTATTAGGAATTTAAACAAACTTCTACCCTGTTTAGCATTTTATGGTTTAGGATTTCAGCATCGCTGTGCTGTAGGTCTGAGTCTGGGTGTTTCCTTTGAAAATAACTTTGAGAACAGAGAAATTGCAACAGACAAATAAGGAGTATTTTGAATCTTCCCTGCATTACTACAAGAACTGTAGATGATCCCATGTAACTGTACTTTTTTGAAAACAGAATTGGATGGCTTATACCTACACTGTAACAATGTATGAATAAAATCATATTTTCTATAATTTATCTATTATCTTGCACACACAAACAAACAGACAAATATACTCACCTCCTTACCCCCCAAAAAATCTAATGTACAATAGGACAAACAGGTGGTACACAAAAGTTTACAATCTTCAGTGTACTCTTGTTCCATTCTATTCTATTCTATTCTATTCTATTCTATTCTGTTCTGTTCTGTTCTGTTCTGTTTTGTTCTATTCTATTCTATTCATCCAACATTTTCAAATCTGGGTTAAATTTAAAAAGTGGAAATTAAACTTCTTAATTTTGGAAAACAAATCCAAAATGCCTGAATATTTTCCCTAACTTTTAAAAACTCAAATATTTCACTTTTTTTTTTCTATCTGGTATTTACATGCATTTATATATGTTATTTATATGGATTACTATGTCATACCGACAACATTTCTATACTAATAACTCTATTATCTTTTATATATATCAAAGTATATATTGTGCTGTAGCCCAGAATTATACACATTGTGAAAGTATTGCAGAAATTATTTTTATCATTTATTCAGTTACTTTTCATCCTTTGATAATATGTATTCATAGTCTTTGTATTATATACAGTAATTCCATAGATTGACTGCTTGGCTCACTTTTTAAGTATCAATTTTCCAAATAGCTAATATAAAATTGGTCAGGCTTGTCTATGAATTGGCAATCTTTACCGCATTTAATTCAGGTACAGTGAAGAATATTAAGTATTATATTTTGCTTGTATTGTTAAGCTTATGGATTAACTTTCTTCAATGAAATTTCAGAAACATTCTTAAAATAAAGGCCAATGCTTCCTTTAACATTTAAAATACTAGTTTGGTCTTTTATATTCTTCTAGATTTAAGTTTTAGGCCCTAGAATGTTACTAGAAAGAAAATTGCATGGTTTTTAACGGCTCATCAATGAGTGGATAATGTCATAATCTAGATAAATGCTGGGGGACTTCACTGTATGTTCTTATTCTCCAGTTGTGGTAGAAGAAAGAAGATATTTTGATATAATACTTTCTGATTTGTGAATCTTTCTGTTTAATATTATTATTACTGGATATTCTTTTGTTAGACCCAGAAAGAATTAGAATGTACATGCTCCATTTCATGCCTGCTTTGTTTCATTGTTTGCTTCCTTCTAATTTACCCCATTATTGAATGTTTAGAAGCAAATTAAAATGTAAATAACAAAAATGAAAGCATGATGTCCTTTTAGAAATGTTTCTTTTAAGATGTTCTCCTTGTCCACAGAGAGCTAGGGAAAATATTTTGCTTCTTGTTGTACTTTATGAAAATTGAGATAAGATTGTGCAACATAATATGTTCAGCTGATCAAAATTGAGAAAACTGTCACATTTCGGTGATGGGTTAGGTTTCTTTTTCTAGTAAAATAATTTAAAATTAAAAGTAAAGTGACTTCCTCTTTGGCTCCCACATTTGCTCTGAAAATAGATTGCTCCTAATGGAAGAGGAATAATAATAACAACAATGATAAAAATATATTATGTAGATATTATAATGATTGAAAGACAAAACTATTTTTAAAGAATAGGGTAAATATTAAGATCAGAGCACAGACAAAAAAGAAAGGTTTTTACTTTCTGATTAACATTTCTGTTTACTCATTTTTTTTATATGCATTTGTTTGATAATTTTGTTAATTAAAGGCTTTGGGGAGATAGCCACAATTTCAAGAGATATATTCCCTGATTTTAATTCATTGATCAAATATATCTTTGAAGTTTTCTTTCTTTTCTTGCTTCTCCTGGTGATTGTTGAAATAGCATAAATATGCAAGCATAGAAATAAGACTCTCTGACTTTATTTCCTGCTCATGCATCTGCTGTTCCTTATTACCATTTTTTTGGCTATATTCAATTGAATTAATTAGGTTTAAATATGGCCTTGTGTGAAAACTAGTGTTATTGATACTATGTGTCAATATCATTTGCATTTTAATTCCAGTTTTTTTTTCATTGTCTAATTTTGATCCTTTTTATCTT
Organism: Pseudonaja textilis; assembly: GCF_900518735.1. The sequence goes on from NW_020769330.1 coordinate 4,727,774, forward strand.
TCCTCCTTCCTTATATTTTTACCTTAATGTTTTTGATCAACAAAAATATGACATTAGTGTGAATGTAAAATTAGGATAGACCATTAGTGGAATAACTAATGGTTCATTATTGAACACTAATAACTGTTCATTTTTGCTGAACAGTTTGCGGGAAGAAGGCTTATGCCAATGATATTAATTTGATTTGATACATCTGAAATTTTGAGATAGACTTCCTGTAAATATTTAGAAACTTTTAATATGGAAACTTAGGGCTAACAATAGTTTTTAAATCTTCTTGGAGTTAATGAACCCTTGACATATCTAGTTAAAAATAGAAAACAAATGACTTCATAAGCATTAAACAGAATATCATACATACATCAAAATATTATCCTTTACTAAAAATAAGGTTGTACACTATGTATTACAAAATAATTGTGGCTGCCTATGTTCAATTAGTTGAAAATACAGTTTTCTTGTCTGCATGGTTGCTACATTTTAATCAAGACCCACTTATCCATTAAATACAGTAAGTATTTAGCATTAAGTCAGGAACTTTGATAAGAGTAGTAGTGTAGCAACATCAAAGTTAAACGTTAGTAGCAATGAGAGCAAATGAAAACGTTAGTCACATTAAAAGAACCTTAGTAGCAGCATTATAAGAAATAATATGTAAACTAATCAAACACATTGCATATTAATTTTCCAAGAAAAAAAAAAGCAGTAGTACATTACCTTCACTTCGTGCTTAAAAATGATTCATCCACCTCTTTCAATATAAAAGCAACTGAGTTTCACATTTATTTATCCCCTATTGCATTCTTATGCAAAAAACAGGAGGGAACTGATCTCCTATACTCAGCATAACAAATTCATTTTCCAATATTTTTCTACTTTATTTTTCTTAACTGCATCTTTTTGCTCTCTCTTTCTTCTTCCCTCTTTCTCGCTGTCCTTTTTCTCCAAGTTATCTAATTCTACCTCTCTTTCTCTCTCTCTCCTCTAACTTTTGTGGGTTATGGGTGTCTATGCATGTAACTTTGAATTAATGTTGACTCTTAGCAATTGTCTGAACAATTCTTTTGACAAGATCCCTGAAATGGCTTGCCATGGCCTCAACTGCCATTGAGAATGACTACTCCATGGTGACTCATCTGAATTTGTGCCTAAGATTGGACTAGAAGCCATAATCTCCTGGTTTCTAGCCTGATGCCTTCACCAGTACATTAAACGATCTATATATCATGTGCATCAGTATCAAGTTTATCTACCTCTAGATAACAAACTTCTTTGAAAATCAAATTAGTATAAAACACATGAAAGTATAAACTAAAGTTAAGTGTGTCTGAGAAAGCACTTCACCGAATGGGGTTAGCTCATCCATTCACTCCAGTAGAAAGGGCATGCTGTGGACTCATTGGCTAAGTAACTTCAGCTAGCAGGATCCAGGAGAAGAGCCTTTTTCTGCTGTGGCTTTAATCTTCTGGAATATCATGTCCTTCAAAGGTGAGATTTGCCCTCACCCTCTTTGTCTTCCAGAAGGGCCTTAAAACCTGGTTCGGCCGATTAGCTTGGGATCCCAACTGCAGTCCCCCTTGCAGGAGATGGTTAGTAGATGAGAAGAAGATCCCACCTCCATCCCATTGATAAACTGGTTCCTGTTTGACTCAAATTTTGTTAACATATAATGCTCTTCTTTTTTTAATGTTTTAATATTTTATATTACTCTTCTCATGATGTTTTAAGCCACCCAGAGTCAATAGACAATGGCATGACCAACATATAATTTTAAAGATAACAATAATTTAAAAGGTTAGAAATACTACCTTCATTGGAAATATTAGCACTTTTCATGCATGAACTTGAAAATCTAAGACCCCCCCCCCCCCTTAAGGAATCTTAATCAATATTGATATTTGAATGATGCAACATGTATCTGTTTTATAGTTGGAGTGCAATATTTTGAATTGCATGTATTCTAATGCTGAAGTTTAGGGGGTGGGCAGGTTCTGTGTAAAACAAAACAAGTGGAAGATTAATTTCACTTTGTGAAACTGCATAGGCTTGTGGATGTACAATATTTAATAATATTAAATATTAAATACAATATTTAATAACCATTAAATATTCTTTTGAAGCTTGTGATAGAAAGTTCTCATTAACCTAAATATGGGATATGAATTCCAATACAATCATTATGTATGGAAATAACCCCCTAAAATTCACAGATAAAACAAAATTCATTCTTTGAGGCAATACATTTTATGCATATAGAGAGTATCTAAGTGCTTTGAAAGTAGTTCCACCCTGAAAAATGACTGTAATAATTATACACTTTTACCAATACCTCTGCTCTTTTAAAACTTTTCTGACTTCATATAATGTATAAATGGTATTAATTTCTTAATGTTGTATATTCAGCAGAACCTAAGTTAAAAATATTGTTCATCCCCATTACTCTTATCAAAAATAGGCATGTAGATTTTACTTGCATGTTGTCTCTAAGTAGATCAAAGAATAGAATATGTTAAGAAATTGAAGAGCTGCTCTCCCTTTTTACATCCACCGAGCTCACCATAACAGGAAGGCAGATAGATTATGGGTCCAATATATTAGGGATGTACCTCTGATGGGAACATGATAAGGGCGCCTTCGGAGCAGTGGACCCTTATCTGTGGAAAACCATTTTCCCTGAAGTTCCACTGGCCTCCACCATGTTCCTTTTTTCCAAAGGCCCTGAAGATGTGGACTGGAGACCATGAATGGAGACGGAACTGATCAAGTGATTGATTTGATTGTGTTGCTGCTGTTATGTGTAGGATGGAGTTTCATTGGTTTTTATGTTATGGATTTTAATGTTTAAGTTGCTTGGAGTCACCAGTGTGGACAGCCATATAATCTTTTTAATATATAATACAATTTCCCTCCAGGGAAAGATTAAAAGCAAACAAGGTCCAGGCAGAAGAAGAACATAATGGCTTTAAAATCTAAGGGACTGGTTTGGACAAAACTCAGCAGCACATTTTCGTGCAGCTGTTGATAAAAATAGGATCACCAAAATGATCTCCAATATCCGATGGTGAATATGGCGCAAGAAGAAGAATATAATACAATAAATTGCTCTGAACAAGCTCTTTTTTAATATTGAAATTAAATGTCACAATGCCCAGACTAACTTAATTGATTCAAGACACTTCAGACATGGATGTCACTATATGTGATATTTTTAGGATGAAGGCCAATAGATACAGGCATTTTATGGTAGATCAGGAGAGGTCCAAATATATGGTGGGGCACGTGGATCAAGATAACCAATGTTTGAGAAGTCAGCTCAACCTCTGTACCTTCTAAATGTCTGAAGGAGTTATTTGATTTTTAATGACATATTTTTTATTTTATTTGTATTGCCCAAGATCATAAAATTCTGAGGTCAGAATTTGTCACAAAATTGTTTGGTACTGTTCCATAATTGAAAAGGGGCTATTCAGAATTTTTCTAGCTGTTTCTTTCCTTTTGAAGAGTGGAAATGGGAGGAAAAGTCTCATAGAAGTTTAACATCACTTGACCCCTTCCTCAAGCGTGAGATTATAAATTGTCATGTGACTACTGACTATCCTATGTGTTTTTCCAAAGCTACCCCCCCCCCCGCCATAAATAAAATCTTACAGTGAGTGAAGATGTCAACCTCTTCCCTATGCAGAATCTGATGCAGGTCAATTCAACTGCAACCCCAATTACAGAAGTGTAGGAATCTAAGTCATACCTAATATTCAATAAAATCTGGAGCCAAGTTTTATCCTAACAGAGATGTGTAGCACTTCAAAATGTTTTAGAAAAAGTATGAGCACACAATTAAACATCTATTAGTGATCTCGTAAAACACCATGTCTTTTCCTGAGATTGCCACAGCTGTCCTTTGCAGAAAATGAAGTTCTGCTACTAAAATAATAACTATAAAGTGCCTGGAAAACATACTATATTGAAATAATCTGTTAAACAATAGAACTAGCATTGATGATGTTACCTAATTTGGGTAATGAAACATCTTGAAGAAAATAACAAAGCTAAGAGAGAGCCAACGATCCCTCATTTCAACCCTGAGCTACAAATATTCTCCTTTATCGGTATTCCAAACCTGGGTTGCAGAAATCTGAAGGACAACCAGGTAATAACACATGTAGAGAAAATTCAAAATTTTGATGTGACCTAGTTTTGTCTGAAGCCCTTATCTAGTAGCAGATGTCTTGTATTCTCCACAAACTCTAGTTTTTGCATAAATGGTATAATATTACTGTACAATTATACAGATCAATTTCCTTCAGGTTCCAAGATTCAAGAAGACTTAGTCTCTCAGTTCAGTTTTTCTTCTCCAACGGCAAAGTAGTGTACACTATCCATTTATTTTAGGTATCCTTTTCCCTTATCTTCTTTAGAGAGGGAATAACTGAGTTTGTTAGCTTTCTAATACCAACATTTCATGTCATTGTATAATCATTACATCAACCAAAGGGAAACTAAGAAAATATTGGAAAAAAATTGGACTGGATTTTTAAAAAGTTAGAGTTTAATATTTAGGTAGACTGAAAAACCTGGAGAAAAAAAGTCTAAACTAAGCAGAGCATGCTTCAACATGGGCTTGGAGGTGTTTTATTCTTTCTAATTTTTCATCATTTATTCTCTAAATCAGACAATGGAACCCATTGGCAGCCTTGGGTGGGGGCGAGAGATCATATGACATCCTGTTCAAAATCATTTTTCTATTACTTTCTGCCAGCCCATAAAAATAATTAACAAAGCTTGACATTTCAATCCTTTGTGCATTGCTAAATATTTCTCTGAGAAAAATAATACAAAGCAAACTCTCTACCACTGCAGAATAAATCTGTTTATTATACATAATGAAGATGTTATTTCCTTGTATGCATCAATCAAATTTGAAAGGTTGTCATCCTATATATTAATGGAAAAATATGTTTCTTTCAATTCTTTTTATGAAGACATAAAAATAATGCATAGTTACTTATATTAACGTAACTTCCAACAAAAGCAGAAGAGGAAAATAGCAATAGCACTTAGACTTATATACCACTTCGCAGTGCTTTTACAGCCCTCTCTAAGCTGTTTACAGAGTCAGCATCTTACCCCAACAATCTGGGTCCTCATTTTACTGACCTCAGAAGGTTGGAAGGCTGAGTCAACCTTGAACTGATCAGGATTGAACTCTTGGCAGTGAACAGTGAGTTAATCTGCAATACTGCATTCTAACCACTGGCTCTTATATATATTTAAATTTATTATAATTCTTAATTTAAACTGGAACATTAACAGTGAAAGAAACATATTCTGATATGCCAATGTTATACAGAGTCACTCTTCACAGCACATCTACACTTTTGCATATTCATCATGCAGACCGGAGCATAAAGATTTCATACACATAAATGCTTAAATATATGTGAAACAGTACAACACACAAACAACAGAGACAGCACAAACTTCACTCTTGCACTAAAAAAGTAACAAAAAGAAGTACACTCACAGATAGAAAACTTGTTGCTGTTGTCTTTCCCTGGAAACAATTTAAATCCTCTAGATTTAAAATCTATGGCCTTTTTCACTAGTTAAGAAAACAAACAAAAACACATATCAGATAAAGCAATCTAAAAAAAAAATTCATTTCAATTGACAATTATTTTTAATCATGGAAGTACAAATTAAAAGTAATTTATTTCCAACAGCATCATGGACCCAAAAGACTTGAAAAGAATATATATTTTTACACAAAAGGCAAATATTTATAATGTTTCTATACAGTAGCTACAAAGGCATACACAAAGGAAAAACATATATTTTCTTGAAATGAATGTATATTATGCCTTTTATGCAAAATATTAAAATTAACTTAAATATTTTCCCATGTGCCATAACTGGATTTGGGCAATTTCACTGTGCAGTTATGGAACTTGGAAAACTGAATTTAATTATGGGGCACAGCAGACTTGGCAATCCTTTTCTTATTTAATGTGTGTTTATTTCCCTTATTAATGGGGACCAACATTTTATCTTATTTTTCCAAGAACTTTACTATGATATTTCAAATCCATTATGGCATTGTAAAACACAAAGTTGATACTTCACCGATCCTTTAGCACAATGGACTAAAAATTCTACCCATGAGGATATATGGGAAGACTTTGAATTATCATCAAATTATTTTCCAACCACAGTTCAAGAAAATAATCATAGTCAATAAGAAAGTATTATATAGACTTGTTTTTCCATCTCATTTAATTATAAAATTTTAAGTAATTTTAAAATGTCTAGGGAAAGAAAATTACAGCATTAAAATAGTATCCACATTTGTGATGAATAGATAACCTTCTACCAATCTATCAATACACAATCAGCCACTATATACAATTCAATCACCAGGATAGTATACTGAGATTTTAACCAAGTGAAAGAGATTGATGATAAAATTAAATAATATTGTTTGATAAACTACTGTATTATAACTTAATCATAGATTCAAATTAAATATGGAAAATTGAACTTAGAGAGAAAAGGCATGGTTACAATGTTTAAAGTTTATAACTAATCAAATAAATGATTTTTAATCTATGAATCACAGTTCTCTGCTTGTAACAACAGTCCCTATTGTTGTTCTCCTGTATTGTTATTCTATTACATTGTTACCATAGTCTCATTTTTATAGAGCTATTCATTTACAGAATGACCATTTACAAAAGTGAACTAAGTATATTCATCTTTAGTATAACATCCATTTGATTTCTGCAGCTGGAATTCCTGCTTCTACACAAATATTAAAGATCCAGAAATCTGACATTTTCCATCTATGAATGCTTCAGAAATAATGTTTACTGCCCATCTGTAGCTAGCACATCCTCACAAAGTATTTCTAAATTTATTACTTTGTTTTCATCTCTCAAAGAAGTGCAGTGTTTCATTTTGATATAAAAATATTTTACAGATAGATCAATTCTATATCCTTCAAAAGAGGGGAAAATCATATTTGCCCAACTGTCCTAGAACAAATCCTAGATATATCTTAAATATTGCAGTCCAAGTTACTGAGTAATTTTATGGCTGTATCATTTCCAGATTTCATCAAGAAACTCACCAAGCAAAATACACAACTCCATCAGTTTCCTCAACATTTTCTACCACTAAACCTCCTTTTTATAGCATCTTTTCTGACAAAAGTACCTAACTATCTTCAATTTTCCATAATTATTTCCCATGTGAGTTTGCCAATAAAGGAAGTGTCTTAAGATGGATTTCTGGAATTCACATTATATATATTATGTTACTTAATAATCATGTTGGAAACATGGTTCTTCATTCCATGATTTAAATGATTATAAAAATATATTACTTAGCTACTTGCTTTCAGATCATTTGCTGTACACATTTATGCTGCATTTTGGCCAAATAACAAAATTATGTGTTCTTTTTTATTGTTATTATTATATTTTAGAGTACTACCTGAGATGCAATAGAGAACATAAACTAAAAGGGAGAAAGGAATCAGAATTCATGAAGCAAATGATAAATGTTTGAATGTGAATAGAAGAGATGGAAGTCAGAAACAAGAGGCAGTATTTCAGGGTATTTGACTTCAGAAAACCATTTTGTATTCTTCCCATTTTTCTTCTCCACCAACTACCCAAATCATGATCCTTGAGATATCTCCCAAGCATTTAGGATTCCTAGGCAATAATAATAATAATAATAATAATAATAATAATAATAATAATAATAATCCAAAAAGTGATTTTGTTTTACTCTATTTGCCAAAAGCTGAATGGGATAGAAGACTTCTACAGGCAAAGCAGGAAGAAAAACATGGCCTCAATGACCATATTAAGAAGAGCCAAGAATGCTTGCTAAGGACGTCAATCAAGGAAAGCTCTTGAAAATAACAAAGATGAAGGCTGAATACAGAAAAGAAATAATTGGAAACAAATTTGTTAATTAGAAGAACAAGCTGCTGCATGGTTAATACTTGATGGATTAAAATAGCTGATTAAAAAACCCACATGGAGTTGGTTAAGATCAGAGTTAAAGAAGCTGAAGTCTCTATTTTAGTGGCTCAGGAACATACTTTGACAACTAATTATGTGAAGGCAAAAATCTTACAGTAATTGACAACAGCAAATGCCATCTTTCTAATAAAAAGGATGAAACAATTAATCAGTGGCTGCAGCAAAATTTCACAAACTGACTACAAGCAGTCACAACTGAGTTGCCAAAATTATTAATTGGAAACTTTGCCTGAAGTTTGAATTTGAATATAGTAAAAACTACTGGAATCGAATAGGGTTTAGAAAATGAGTGGGTTAAGATCTTATGAACTTTATGCAAACAGACAGGTATTTTATTCATAACATGCCTGATAAAACAGTGATTTAAAAGAGGTAAACCTGGTTCACTGATGTTGCTACTGAGAGTGATTTTAGCATCGAAGAAAAACAATGGGGAAAATATGAAATATAAGGACTTGCAGATCAAAGTTGAATATTTTTTTTAAAAAAAATGTTACACCAATCTTGATTGGAGTCATTGGAGCAATACCAAAAGGACTTCCTCAAAATCTGGAAATATTGAATTTATCCGATTTGAGCACTCTAATGTTACAAAAAAGCCCCCTGATTGAAACTGCCTCTATTCTTAGATGCTATCTTAATAATAAATGCAATGGCTCAGCAGTTAAAGACTATGAGCTTGTCAACTGAAAAATTGGCAGCCAGGGTTCGAGATCCAAGTGCCCTTTGATGGGACAAGCTCCCATTGCCCACCTAGCAATTCGAAAGCATGCATCTATTTATCTACTCATATGCACTTCGATAAGAATGTAACAGTGTTCTATGTGCCTTGGCATATAGCCATGCTGGCCAGATGACTATGGAAAGGGTCTTCAGACAACATTGGTCTCTCAGCTAAGAAATGGAGATGAGAACTGTCTACTAGACTTAGGAACCTTTTCCTTTTCCTTTATCTTAATAATATTTAGGTCCTTTGTTAGTACTTGAATTATTACATTTTAAGACTGTTGATCTAACAGTAGATTACTTACACATAATAGTAATAATAGTAAACACCATTCAACAACATCTGCTTATCCCAGGTCCTTGGGATAGAATCAATAGGTGGATAAAAACGCCAAATCGAGTCTAAAAACTGGCTGGCTGTGTGATCAATCACAATTTAACTACAACAAGAACAACAACAACAATAATAATAGAACAACTATAACAAAAGAAAGCATAATAGCACCAATAGTAATAGGCATCTTGAATACAGTCCCAAAACAACTAGAGCACCCATGAACGCCATCAACATTAATTAAAACACCATTAATCAATTGCAAAAGGCACTAAACTTGGAAAAGCTTACATCCTGAAATGATACTTTTAATATTATTAAAAAACAACATCTGCCAATCCTTTAGAAAGGACTTGCTATGTGGATAAAAATGCTAAGTGTGATTTTTCTGCATATTTCCAGCAATTCTTATTCTGATCCCCCTCCCCCTTCTCTTACATAATGTTTAGTATTCATCACTCTCATTCAATCAACATTTTCTTGGCTGTTAAAGGATCATTGGCTATTTTGGAGATTTTTAAAATTTATTTGTGGGATTTATTCCATCTGCCCACACTGCTCATTTCTGCTTCTTATACCTGTGCGTTACAATTTAGCTAATTAATTATCTGAAATAGAGGAAATGGTAACAGTGTGTTAAAACAACAACAATAACAACAATAAAAGGTTTTAGCTAAAAACTTTTGCAATACAAGTGGAACAATGCCCCAGACTTTCAAATAACTAATTAAGCATCTGACTTAGGTTGTGATTATAGATGCTGTAATTTAGATATAAATCTTTGCAAGATTTCATGCTAATTCCTGTATGTTGAATTTGAGTACATACAATACAATTATATCTCCTACGGTATATTAAAATCATAGTGACTTTCTTAATAATTGGTTAGATTGTCTTTCAAGTCCTTATTACAAATATTTCTTCTCTTATTATACAAATGGCGCATCTCCAATGAGGTGATATCAAATTATATTACACAACCTAAATAAAATATTTCATTTATCAGTAGTAAATGGGTAGGTGGAGTGGAAATGGTGGAATAAACTGATAGTTACATTATAGGATAGTATTTCAAAGCAGAAACAAACATCAAACAAAAATGAACCAAAGAACCTATAAAATAGACACTAGAATTTTGATGTTAAGGGGAAAAAACTTCTGTTTCTTCATTTGTACTGATATTATAATTATTATATTAGAGCTAAAGACAATCATTAAATGTAAGAAAACACTCCCTCTCCTCCTCCCAATCATATGATGAAAAGGAGAAAATGAACAGAACCAATCAAGAGGTAGTCAAAAAATGTCCCAGTTGTTTTAACTTGTATTATTAACACAACGGCTTCATCAGGTGGCATTGATGGGAAGGATGGGACATGGACCACATTCATTCTAAGCTCATGCAGTAATAATGGGAGAAATATGGTCTTCAAATTACTAGGCTTTTGGCTATGAAGGCTTCATAAATGGGGAAAAAAACAATGCCTTGAATAGTACTGAACACTTACTGGAAATTAGTATAACTGGCACAGCAGAGATATAACATGTACAAAAGCACATCCTGACTTTTCCATTACTTTCAATACCAGCTGGATAATTTGAAGACACCCATGCTTTGTGTTTTGCCACAGTCCATCTGCAAGATGATTAAAGCATGATTGTCTGTGATAAGGATTCTATAACAAGACAACGTTGGTGTACATGAATTTGGGTAAAGGTCTTTCTACTCACAGCTGCTAATGGCTCTTTGAGAAGGAGCTATAAATCTTGAAAGTTGCTTAAATAGTTCCTGTCATGCCCCTGTCAAAGTCTGAATCCAAGGAGGAAGACAAACAGCTGGCAGGGAGTGGGAGAGTGGTTCTGTTGGCTGTGAAGGAAACTGGGGAAGGTAGAAGTCCAGCCGGGCAGAGCAGGGAAGAAGTAGAACAAGGGAGAGGGAGTTCAGAGGAAGACCCAGGCCCAGGCCCTTTCATCCTAGGGCATGCAGGGAGGAACGGAGAAGAGAGCAACATGGATTGCATGGCTTAGAGGGGAGGAAAGAGCCCTGATTCCCTTCATTAGCCACAGCTGTGAAGAAAGTTTAAAAGAAATGCATGTTGCGTGCGACAGCTGCTGGGAGCAAATGTGACTTTATCTTGTGTTGACTTTGCTTATCTGTGTTCCTGGCGTCTTCCCAATCATGTTGAGTTTTGCCATGTGTTCACATCTAGAATTCTTGGTCCTGCCCTGCCAAACTCATCATTTTGCCTTGATTGGACTTATAGTTACAGTTTTTGTTGACCAGATTTTGGACTTGATTCTCTGAAGTCAAAGGCTGTTCCTGGGAGAGTTTTTCTCCAGCTAGAAGGTAACCAGGATATTGGGGGCAAAGTTGGAGCTAATAAAGGGACTCTTATTGATTATCTGACTGTATTGCCTTTGTGCCATGCCCCAGATCATCACAGTAGCCCAATTCTGACTGGGACAATAAACTAATAACAACAATAGCAACACTTCGTCTTATATACTGCCTCAAAGTACTTTACAGCCCTTACAGAGTTTACAGAGTCAGCATATTGCCTCCCAAAGTCTAGGTTCTCATTTTACCAATCTCAGAAGGATGGAAGGTTGAGTCAACTTTCAGCCAGTGAGAATCAAATTCCTGGCAATGAGCAGGGATTTAGCTTTCTATACAACATTCTAACCACTGTGCCACCATGATTCCTAATTCAGAGCAAAAGATGGAAAATACACTGCTCAAAAAAATAAAGGGAACACAAAAATAAGACATCCTAGATCTGAATGAATGAAATATTCTTATTAAATACTTTGTTCATTACATAGTTGAATGTGCTGACAACAAAATCACACAAAAATTATCAATGGAAATCAAATTTAGCAACCCATGGAGGTCTGGATTTGGAGTTACACTCAAAATTAAAGTGGAAAAAAACACTACAGGCTGATCCAACTTTGATGTAATGTCCTTAAAACAAGTTAAAATGAGGCTCAGTCTCCACATGCCTGTATGACCTCCCTACAACACCTGGGCATGCTCCTGATGAGGTGGCAGATGGTCTCCTGAGGGATCTCCTCCCACACCTGGACTAAAACATCCCCCAACTCCTGGACAGTCTGTAGTGCAATGTGGCATTGGTGGATGGAGCGAGACATGATGTCTCAGATGTGCTCAATTGGATTCAGGTCTGGGGAACAGGCGGGCCAGTCCATAGCATCAATGCCTTCATCTTACAGGAACTGCTGACACACTCCAGCCACATGAAGTCTAGCATTGTCTTGCATTAAGAGGAACCCAGGGCCAACCGCACCAGCATATGGTCTCACAAGGGGTCTGATGATCTCATCTCAGTACCTAATGGCAATCAAGCTACCTCTGGCAAGCACATGGAGGGCAGTGCAGCCCCCTAAAGAAATGCCACCCCACACTATTACTGACCCACTGCCAAACTGGTCATACTGGAGGATGTTGCAGGCAGCAGAATATTCTCTATGGCGTCTCCAGACCCTGTCACGTCTGTCACATGTGCTCAGTGTGAACCTGCTTTCACCTATGAAGAGCACAGGGCGCCAGTGGTGAATTTGCCAATCTTGGTGTTCTCTGGAAAATGCCAAACATCCTGCACAGTGTTGGGCTGTAAGCACAACCCCCCACCTATGGATGTCAGGCCCTCATACCACCTTCATGTTTCTGACTGTTTGAGCAGCCACATACACATTTGTGGCCCGCTGGAGGTCATTTTGCAGGGCTCTGGCAGTGCTCCTCCTGTCCCTCCTTGGACAAAGGAGGAGGTAGCCTTTCTGATGCTGGGTTGTTGCCCTCCTACAGCCTCCTCCACATCTTCTGATGTACTGGCCTGTCTCCTGGTAGCACCTCCATTCTCTGGATACCATGCTGACAGACACAGCAAACCTTCTTGCCACAGTTCGCATTGATGTGCCATCCTGGATGAGCTGCACTACCTGAGCAACTTGTGTGGGTTGTAGACTCCCACTACCTGAGCCACTTGTGTGGGTTGTAGACTCTGTCTCACTAGAGTGAAAGCACTGCCAGCATTCAAAAGTGACCAAACCATCAGCCAGAAAGCATAGGAACTGAGAAGTGGTCTGTGGTCATCACCTGCAGAACCACTCCTTTATTGGGGATGTCTTGCTAGCTGCCTATGCTTTCTACCTGTTATCTATTCCATTTTCACAACAGCATGTGAAATTGATTGTCAATCAGTGTTGCTACCTAAGTGGACAGTTTGATTTCATAGAAGTGTGATTGACTTGGAGTTACATTGTGTTGTTTAAGTGTTCCTTTTATTTTTTTGAGCAGTGTACAAGGCACTGGAAGAATGATGAAGATCCAACCATTTACATAGAGAAAAAGAGAAAGATAATAATACCTATCTTCCACTCCCAATCCCCACATATAGCCCATAGAATATCATAATTAAAGGTTCCAAAGATAAGGAAAAACAGATTCAGGCATCAATTTATGCTGCTGTATTTCTCAGGAATAATAGATCCTTTTCTGTTTTGTAGTACTTTCCTTCTCTGAACAATGAGTTAATGCTTTACTTAACAATATTTGAACTATGGACTTCAAGTAGTGTTTTTGTGTATGAAAAATCTCTCCCCAATCCACTTTTCATTTCATAATCTTGATCTTGAAGTTAACTTGATTCAATTTGGTCTTCTCTCTGCCTTCTTGAGTTGTGGGGAATCAAGCATAAATTGTGACTTGTTTTCATGATGTTGGGGAGTGATCTGTACTTTGAGTTTAAAGTCCTATGCACAAGACTGAAATGCATTTTTGGTGCAGCCATTTTTTCTCTATCTATCATAATTACAAATGTGTTTTACTATATAGCTGCAAAGAAACAAAATCCAGCAGTCTAGTGTGAATCTTTTCATTATTGTATTAAGTCAAACATGCTCTTTTCCAGTATTGTAGATGTCAACACCTTTCTAAAATCGTCTTTGCCAATGAAGCTAGATTAGCATTCCTTATTGATAGAGAAACCTATTGCCCTTCTTGTAGCAAGAGTGACCATTGTTCATTTAACTGAGATGTTTAATATTTGTATCACATGGTTGAAGCTTCTTTAAGGTTTTTAGCAGAAATAGGATCTGTAGCACCAGTTTATAGCATTATGAAGACATTATTATAGAAATATATTGTAAGGCTGACAGCTCAGATACACTACACATTGGTAATAAAAATGTGCATGGGTGATTCTATTTATTGCTTCTGTGTGCAGTAATTTCACCCAACCAACATCAGAGAGCACCAGCAGAAAAATGATACATTATGCTGCAAAGCAACCATCTTTGTACAACTAAGTTTACTAAACTATACATTAATATTTTTTGCCTAAGGCTTCGTATAGAAGATATTGTCTCTCGGGGTTAAGTATTTTTCAGTCCAAAGAGTGGAAGACGTTTAAACTCTTTCTTGTTTTTCCTGTCAAAATCAAAGGAAGTTAATTCAAAAAACAATTACTTTCAAAATGTAATGTATTAAATGGAAATGAAAAACAAACCTCTGAAAGATGTAGCAGCCAATATTTTTTGTCTCCTATGGATCTTGTTGTGAAAATGCATGTGGTTTTGGAGATAAATGGTCAGTTTTAAGCAAACTTGTATTCAAGAATACATGTACTCTATCCTTGGTACTCCTTGAATGTATTCTTTTTCATCCTGCTTATTTAATATGTATTGTGAAGGCATTGTAAGAAAATAGATTACAAAGTAGAAAGATTTTGCAGTTCATGAATGGATAATGGGCATCCATAGGACTTTACTGCTTTTGTCAAAACGTTTAAAGTACAATTGTGGTCTTCCAGAGGAAGATTGTTCTTTTTTGTTATATGAGTGCAGTGTCACCATGCACAGACAAAAGGGGAAGGGTGTGCATTGTTATGCTACAATGCTGATTTTGTCTATCTATTTCCTTGTTCCCTTCCTTGTGGATGCTGCTGCAGATAGTTCAGCCAAAATAATATTACATGCTTAAAAAGAGAAAATAAGAATGGGTTGTATACATTGTGATCCGATAATAAATGGGACTTTCAAAGGCCACATATATAATTATATTCCTAAACTGATAAAACACTATATTTTACAGAGAGAGAGGGAGAGAGGGAGGGAGGCAGGGAGGCAGGGAGGGAGGGGGAGAGAGAGAGAGAGAGCACTATCAACTAAGAATAAATTATCAAGTATTCTTGCCTGAAATACTTAGAATGGAATAAAGTTTTTTATTAAACAGTCATTTTTGCAGCACTTCTGGAAAAAACAGTATGAGACGAATGTTAAAATAATAAAATATATTGATTCTTACTTATGGAGGCAGTGTGACTAGAAACTTATGGGGGCAGTGTGACTAGTTCTGCCTAACTTTGAGAATTAACTATATTTACTACTGTCAGTAAACCTATCCATAAATCTAGAATATGATTCCAGGAGAAAAGAAAAACACCATCCAATAATTTGTAACTAGCTTTTCTGTTCAAGGTTTTGATTTGGTTTCATGTTTAAAATCTTGAAGTGTCAGCTTTTTATTGATTCCAGCACCCTTATTTTTCTACTGAATGTATGCCAAATGCCATATGTGTAAACTATATTTCAATCAGTATATTAAATTCATATTGTGAAGTTTTGAGGCCTTGTATCCCTTTGAAACAAAGTTCAGATAATACGCATCTCAAGGCTAGTCCCTTTTTAATAAATAATATCTCTGATTTTGAGCACACCTCAGTCTTCTTCATGCTGATTTTATGGCAGAACACTAGAGGAACTTCTTTCAGCAAGAAAAGGACCCTTCTCCAGCAGCACTGATTTAAGGAGGTTCCAGCTGGACTACTTTAGGAAATACTGGAATTCTTCAGAATCCACATGGTCAAGGTACTAGCCTAGAAACCAGAAGATTATGAAATTTAGCACTGCCTTAAGCCTGCCTTAAGTTCTACTTTCACCTTAGGTATGAAGGCTGGCTTGATGTGCTTGGGCCAGTCAACCCAAATTCAACTCTCAGCTCAACGGACCTCTCAAGGCTGTTGTTATGGAGAAAACAAGACGAAGAGAGAGTATTAGGTATGTTCACTACCTTGAGTTATTTATAAAAAATAATACAGGTAGGATAAAAAATGCCTTTAAAAAAAATCAATGCCAGGTACTCTTGGCATTTGCTAATGATCTTTCATGCTGGATGTCAGTATGGAATGCTGTGGGAAATCAAGATTGCTGTACTGCAGGCCATTTCTGATGACTATCAGCTGCCTTCAATTTGGCAGTTCAAATCCCACCAGGTTCATAGATTCACAGATCATAGAGATTCATAGATCATAGAGTTGGAAAGGACCTTGGAGGTCCTCTAGTCCAACCCCTTGCTGGAGCAGGAGACCTAGGACAAATTTGATTCAGTCTTCCATCCTTCTGAGGTGGGTCAAATGAGGATCCAGATTGTTGGGGGGGAAATATGCTGACTATGTTAAAGAGGACTGTAAAGCACTGTGAAGCAGTATATAAGTCTAAGTGCTATTGTTATTAATAGCCAGCACTGGGAAAGGCTTAGTGAAATATTTTCCTGCAATTGTGACCTGAAATATTTTTTCCGAGTTGCTTCATCAAGTTGAAACAAACACCTCTTTACTTCACAATGTTACTTCAATGGCATTTATCTATTATCATGTTAATCATGTTATCTCAATGACATTGATCTCTTTGTTAACTGAATCTAAGTTTGTCTGCACATGCCTACTTTATATCTGTTGATTTGTTATCACTGTGGGCTTTAGAGATTGGAACATGATATCTGGGATCCTCAAAGTGATCATGTTATCTATCAATCATTATAGTTAAATGGAAATATGAAGTCTTACATTAAGATCAGCATTAACAAACCCAGGAAAATCTAACGGCCTGTTTCAGTTAGCAAAAGCAGTATTCTGAAGTTAGCAGGTGGCAGTTAGCAAAATATCCTTTTCTGAAATGCAACATTCAAATAGCCAAATAACAAGTCTTTATAAGAAGTTGAAAGAAGCAAGTACAATAATATTATTTATGCAATACTTTTTAAATACTAATCTTAAATGCCCCTATATACTTACTTACTTACTTACTTGCTTGCTTGCTTGCTTGCTTACTTACTTACCTAATGTATGTATGTATGTATGTATGTATGTATGTATGTATGTATGTATGTATGTATGTTTGTATTTCAAAGCAGCAACAAGTTGTTGCAAAAACTGTGAAACTAACTTGCTTTGATCTAAAACAAATATATGAGCAAATATATGAGCAAATGTACTTTCTATTCCTTTGCAATATATATGTATGTTGAATTCAGTATTTTCAACATGGGATATTTATAATGGTTTGCTTTTGGATATGCAATTGAGAATTGAGCTTCTTTGTCTTATCTTGCAGTTATCAATATTAATATAGTGCAATAGCTGTTTATAAAGGAGAAAAATAATGTTGTCTAGTGGACCATGATCCCTGTACTTGAAATTTACCAAGTTATTAAGAATTGTGAAATAGCAAACACAGGGTGAAAGGGAGAAAATATATATTAAAATGGGGAATATATTTGCTGTAATGGTTTGCCAATCAATTTTATTTACAAATCTGTAAATAATATTTTATTTGACAGAGAGACCAATAGAAGATTTTTGACAAATCTGACCGTGTTTTCTTAAATTTCCATTTAATGATGGAAATTAGTGATATTTTATTTTTTAAAGAAGTTTCATGTTCATATACATATATATTGTGTATGTGTGTGAGAGAGAGTGAGTGAGTGAGAGAAAGAGAGAAAGAGAGAGGGGGTGGAGACAGTGAAGTTATAAAAAGAGGGAAGAAAGGAAAAGTAAGTCTTAGTGTATTAGAGAAAAAGTACTCCAGGCTATCTCATCTTCTGCATCACAAAATATCAAGGAAAAAATTATAATGGTAGAACTAATAAATATCTTATTTATAGAATGTTGGAAACCTTTATTACATGAAACAAAGAATATGAAATGGTATTTTTGATTAGGTAACAAGAAAATAATTATAACAAATGTGAGTATTTAAGGTCAGACAATTATTTTTTTTTTAAAAAAACTGATTTGTCACATTATTGATATTCTTTCTGTAATAATATATGCCATGTTCTGAAAAAAGTGCTACTTTTTCATTGATAAAATAACACAGTGTGTTTAATTGGCATTCTTTGTCTACAATTGTGCATAGTAACTAGAAGTGCATTTTAAAAATCACTATTCCTGAGGTGGTAGGCAACAACTAGCTTTTTTTTTCACAGCATGTAAATAATGATTTATTAGTTATTTTTTTACAACAGGAGATATTGTTCTTTTTTTAGAAGGATGTACATTTTCAAAGATACTCAGGAGATGTTAATTGGCACATAACATACTGTACCAGCACTGGGATTAGTCTGTCTTGCCTTATTCATGCAGAGATTATGTGAATGTGACCTAAAGCACATTAGACATAACAATATTCTATGTAAGAAAAGAATAATTTCACTGAAAGTCCAATCTACAATGTTCCTTTTATTATTTAAATAAAAGAATTTGATGATCTTTTTTTGAAGTCTAAGTAATGCCAGAATAAAACATAAGTATCTTAATTAAGCCAAACTTTGAGTGTTGTGATTTAAGCATAATTCTAGCACTGAGAACAATAATTATTCAACCTATAACTATTTTTTTTTTCAAGTAACTTAATAATTTGTCAGGGATGTATCTGACAGGGATAGTGATGAAAAGTATCTACAAAGAAGGAAAAGAGATTTTACTCTCCTTCTCTATCTCAGGCACTGATGGATCATGGAAATATCTCAAAAGTTTAAGAAAAGGATTTGTCCAAATAGGAATTAGATTTATCTCAAACTTTCTAAGTTGTCATTGACAGTTGTGAGAAGGCTTAATTGTTAGATAAGCAGATATCAAAAGGATTGGGGAAAAAAAAACTGGGATTGGGAATGAAAGGAAAGGAACTGGATAAGTTTTTCAATTTATAGGCAAAATATAGGCAACCCAATATAGAAAGATATATTCTCTACTTTGGAGAGTGAGTGATAATTAAACTTTTTGAATTCAATGCAAGCTATGGTTGGTCAAATTAAAATGAATACATACCTCTGACCTACACAATTTGAAAGAATATTTCGAAATATCAATATAGTTATAGATCTACCCAACCATAACAATGCAAACAGAAACTTTGATTTCTTTTTCTTTAAAAATTGTCATTTTATTTAGTCCAATATGTCTCAGCAGTAAATATAATATGGAACTGTTCTTGGGCACTTCTCCAATATCAGGAATATATGAATGCAGAATTGAGCAGTTATGCTAAAAGATTTTATGGATATATGAGGCTTTTACTTAAGCTCTTAAGAAACCTTGGAAAAAAATTTTTCATTATTACTTTGCAGGAGGAACAGGTGCAAACAAGCAGAATTGGGAATAAAGTGATCTGATTCCTTTGAGTGTAGAAAATAATTGAGAAAATAAGAGATGGCTAATAAATATAACATTATTTGCACATATTTGAGTCTAGAAATAAGGAGACTGAAACATGCACATAACTCTTGGTACATTTGATCCTTCACTATAAATAAATACAAAAAGAAAGTAATTAAAAAGCAATAATGAAAAGTTATACCATAAAGCCAGACTAATAATAATAATAACAACGACAGACAGACAGACCACAACACACCTGATATCAATATTGCAGAAAATAAAAAAAAGTCTAGTTCACTGATATTGCAATACCAGGTAATGCACAAATTGAAAAGAAACGACTAGAAAAAAATAATGAAATACCGCAATCTGCAAATTGAAGTTGAATGATAGTGGAGGAAGAAATCAATGGTTGTTATTAAAAGTAATAGGAGTCCTTGAAGCAGTACCCAGAAGGTTGCCTAAACACATGGAAATTTTGAACTTATCAGACTTAAATATTCAACGTCTGAACTTATCAGACTTTGCACAAAAAAAAAAAAAAAACCCACCTTACTCAGAACTGCCTATATACTCAGACTTTACCTTAACGGCTCTTAGATCTCTGGTTAGGAACTGAACTGTTAAGTTTTTACCAATCCCAGACTGTGAATTGAATTGACAATTTCATTATTATCTCTTTTATTCATTAAACATGAAACTCAGCCAAATGAACATTTAAAAATGTATCACAAATATCATTGGCTGGTGCTGATGGTTGATACAGGTTGCTGTCAGCATCCTAGGTATCAACCAAGTATTATTTTAAAATGTATGATGAGTAGTGCAGTTTTTTTGCAGTTCTGGTATTACTGCAGGAAGCTGCAATTTCTTGATGTATTATATTTATCATTGTTGTTGTTGTTAATCGCACAATCAGCCAGAGGTTCAGTCTGTATTTGGCATTTTTGCCTACCTATTGAGTCCTCATCAAGGACCTGGGATAGGCAAATCTGGATGATTGATTGTGTTACAGTTATCATTGCAGTATGAAAGCTGTTTCAAGTAAAGCCACCTTCTGCAAATGACTGATGGCAGATTTATCAATGCCTATCATGTTCAAGTGGTGCTCCAGTTGTTTTGGAATCGCACCCAAGGCACCTATTAGTATTGGTACTACCCTTGGTTGCCTTTGCCACAATTGTTTCTATTTCTATTTGTAGGTCTTTGTATTTTGTTATCTTCTCTGATTCTTTTTTTTTTTCTATTCTGCTGTGTCCAGGCACTGCCACATCCAGTATCCAGACTTTTTTGTCTTTCTTTGTCTTATTAAGTATGGGGGTGGCAGGTGCCTGACTGTCTGAATTCTGAAGTCCCAGAGCAATTTAACTACTACTACTACTACTACTACTACTACTACTACTACTACTACTAGTGATGATGATGATGATGATGATGACTGGACAAGACCAAGCCTTAAGAATATACAAAGCAAGAATTAAAAAAGACAGCTATAAACAGCAAATGTTATCTCTGAAAGAAGGTGAAGAAACAGTGGACCGCCTAGTTAGTTGCTATAAGAAGATCAAACAGATCAATTACAAACAATATCATGAAAAAGTAGAATAGTACACTGGAAGATTTGCAAGTAATACCATTTGTCTGCAAGCAAAACCTGGTTAGACTGTCAAATAGACAAAATAATAGAAAATGAAGATGCTGAAGTATTCTTGGACTTTAGAATCCCAACAGACCCAATAAGACCCAAGATTTAACAATTGTCAATAAAATAGGAGGGAAAAGAAGTCTGGAGAATGGGTATAACAGAATAGAAGAGAAAATACAGGAGAAAAGCACAGAATACAGACTTGCAAATAAAAATAAAACAACTGCGGCAAAACAAAGCAAAGATACTACCAATAATAATAGGCACCTAGGGAGCAATTCCACTTCAACACCATTGGAATTGACAAATTCACATTCAATCAATTGCAAAAGGCAGCTTTATTTGGAGAAGCCTACATCCCATGACAATACCTTTAATATTACAAAAGAGCATCTGCCTATCCTAAGTCCTTGGGAAGGATCAGATAGGTAGATAAAAATGCCAAATCCAGCCTAAATTTCAGGATGACTGTCTGACCAACCATATAATAATGTACATATATTGCTATTGCTACGCAAATTTCACCACACAGATAATTGAGAGGTATTCTGCAAGAATCCCTTTTCATTAGCAAGGAATTGAAGCTTTCTCATTGGTGCACTGAAAGTCTGGAGTGCCCTCCCCATAAATTTTTGTCATCTACTTCTATGATCATTATATTTGTTAGTTTTCTCACTCAAATTTATGCTCTAGTCTACTTCTTTGTGCTATTCATGTAATTTCCAACAATAAAATCACAAAGTAAATGTAGAATTTCAAGGCTTTAAAAGAACCATAAAGCCTTAAAATATGTTTATTACAATTTTAACCCTGTTTGAAACCCTATTTACATGCCAGTGAAAAGTAGTTTCCATTTTCAGTATATTTAATTTATTCCTTTTAGTGAATGTGGGCATTTTAAGATTGGACAGCTTTATTTGCTGGTGTTTTATTGTGTCTTTAATTTATCCATTTTTCATAGTGCTTGAGTATTTTTCTAACATATAAGGTTTAAACTCAATTTATCTTGAAAAGTATTTGATGTCTTAGCCCTAAAAGGTAAAGCAGATTAAGAACCAACTCAGATTATACTTTATTGAGGTATGCTGCATTAACAAAACCTTGAAATTCTCCCTATTATACCCCAATAAGTCAGGAAGAACCAGTCTTACTAATACTAACTCCTTTCCAAGACTTAAAAATGCTTTTGTCCTTTTGGTTACATAAGCGTTTCTGAATATTTACTTTAAAGCTATTTCTATTACTTTCTACATGATGAGTCATAGCTATATTTAATTGGTCTATCTTTTAATAGGCAGGAATTAATAAACAGCATGGGGGTTAGATGTGCATTTAAATTTAGAGATCAATGTGGCACATATTTGGTAAAATGTCCATGTTATTAATAAATTCATTACTGAAAGTGTATTTTCATAGGCATCTGGTCCAAAGCACAAAAGCAGCAACAACAAAACAGACAGAATACGAGTCACATTGTCACAATGTACATGTCTTTGATTCTCATCCTTTGATTGGATGGAAATACAGAAGTGATTTTTTGCATTGTAAGATCATCATTTAACACCCCTTTCCTAATATGGATAGTTATGAGAATATTTATGAAGTCACAAATTTATGGAATATTAGCATACATTAATGTTAATGACAAACAAAGTGTATACAATTTGAACCATTTTCATTTTAAGTGAATACTAATGCACTATTAATACTGTTTATTATCTGTATATATACTTCCTTTTTAAACATATCCAAACAGGTTCCCAAATACCTATTTTCAGCCTTTCTTCACCAAAATTGGTCAGAAAATTTAATAATTTCAGTCAAAGGAAATCATTGCATTTATTCCTGTTGGGAGATGCTCACAACTTAGGGTGTTTCCCAAATTTTATTTAAGCACTTTTTGTTTTTCAAAGAATCTTGGCAAAATGCTGAAATTTAACAACCTATTGAAAGTCAATTTACTGAATATCTATACATTATTAAACTCATTGTGTTTAGACATTGTCTGTACCCACAAGTTAGCCCAAAGCATTTCTTACACTAAAACTATTTTGGAACCAACAACCTTAAAATCCACTAACCTAAAGAACTTGTTAAAAAAAAAAAACCCATTGCACTTGTGAAATTGAAATTTTCATGTTCAGGCCAGCTTTATTTGCAAAGTTGCACTAGTCCCTGCAGTTGTGTGGTTGTGATTTTTGACCCTGCCTGCCAGCTTTCCACAAGCAAAATCAATGGGGAAGACAGCAGGAAAACAGAATTTGTCCCCCCTTCATGATCTTTTCATGATCTTTCTATTTACCTTATTAGGTAAGTAAATATTAAATTATTATTGAAATTCATTTGTCACTACGTTTTTTTAAGATACATACTTTTCTTAGATTTCATTTTTATTTATTTATAATAGACAAAAAAACAAATAAAATTTATTGGCTGGCCATCTTACAATGGGGTACCTCTGAGCAGCCTACAGCTACATCTTAATTAAAACAAAAATGTTGAAATCAAAGCTTAAAACAAAGTCACATGGGGAGGGGAAGGGTGGAGTGGCAGGGGAGGTAGGACCTGTTATTACTCAATTAACCACCTCCATTACACTGATCCTCTACTGGGCTCCAAGCTGACTGGCACAGCCACATCTTTAGGTGCTTATCAAAAGACAGGAGAGTTGGGGCCAACCTCACATCAGGAGGCAAGATGTTCCATAGATGATCATTGGACCATCCAACATTGGGGACAAAAGAGTTGCCTCAAACTTTGAGATGGGCAACAAATAGATTTAATAATAAAAAATAAATAATATGATGAGTTTAAAATGTAATGTTTATTCTGGTCAAATCAGACTTAGTCTCAAAGGATGATCCAACCCAAGGTCACAGGTTTGTCATGCATTCCATAAACCCCAGAATATATTCTGCTCAGTTCAAATGCATATTCTACTCTTAATATTTCTTTCAGTTCATATTATACTTCTAGGCAAATTGTATCCATCACAATTTACCTAAATCAGATAGGAAGCACAACTAAATATGTTAAATCTATTTGATTGTAAGGCTACATTAACAGAATCTTGCAGTTTTGAAAGTACAAAACTTTCTGCCACAATTTTTAACTGCTTGATCTATTAGGACAGGTCCTTTCTGTTTCTTTCTCTAACCATTAAGCAGGAGAGGAAACAATGGATGGATATTAATCAAGAAAAGAAGCAACCTGGAATTAGGAAGTTTCTCCTAACAGTGAGAACAATTAACCAGTGGAACAACTTTCCTTCAGAAGTTGTAGGGGTTTCATCACCGGAGGTTTTTAAGAAGAGACTGGACAACCATTTGTCTAATGGCTTGAGCAGGGGATTGGACTAGAAGATTCTGAAGGTCCCTTCAAACTCTATTCTGATTAATTGTTTGATAGGAAGCTTCTCCAATTGTTTCTTAGACAGCATCTCTTCCCCTCACTCCCCAAGATCACTCCTACTGTCAAGGCTCCGACATGCATCCCTATTCAAATCATTTCTTTGGTCTTTTTAGTTAGCGCCTACATCTAAGATGGAATCCTATCCTTATATGTGAAACAGAGCTGAACAACCCATAGACTGCATGGACACAACCCCCCCAACCCATTTTGTTTTCCTTAATATGCTAGCTCTTTTAAGGAGATATAACCCAAATATAACTGAATATTGGTGGCATGGTTTCATTCCAAATTTCAGCGGGAAAGAAAAGGTGGAGGCGTACTTGCATTTGTTTTTTTAAAAAAGTGCAAAAAAAGTCAAAAAAATATCAGTTTTATTGTATCTGGGCAGGGGAGGGATCACTTGTCACTGCTATACTCCTGGATTCTGCAGCCTTCCTGTCCCACAAAAGTAAACACACCCAAGCACACACACACACAATGATGGCTAATTACCCCTATTATATTGACATTGTGTTCCCCCATATTTAAATAACATGCCACTTAGATAACAGTTGTGACTATGTTCATATTATTTACATACTGGTGAGGTTAGAAGTTACAAGGTGTTCATGATTTTGTCAATAATCTAATGTAGCCAATAAAGGATTGTACATGATTTAGCCATAGGTTGTGGGGCTATGTCTTGATCCAACAAGAAAGAAATGGATTTGTGAGGAAAGGTGTTCAAGGGAAATTAGGACAAAGAATAGAAATAGCAAAACCAAGATAAGCAGAAGCACAATTTTAAAAAGTAACTATATAGACCTTCAGATAAATGAAAAATTTTCCCCAGTTATTTCTTCTGCAATAATATCAGAACTAGAGAAGTTTTGGAACCATTTTAAAATGCTTCACAGACATAATTGCATAGTTTACTAAGGTAGCCTATCTTTAAAAAAATGATTTCCCCTTTCTATTAACATCTAATATTGAAGCCATATAATAAGTTCTGATAGTAAAGGTATATAAAAACATATAAATATATGTCATGTAGAAGCAAATCAGCCAATCCATTAGCAGTAAGGCCAGATCAATAATAAAGTAACAGACTATTTTTCTTGTTCTCTTGCCATCTTGAGCTAACCTATGGTACATAAACAAATTTGTATGCAGGGGAAGCAATTAATACATTTTATTTATTTAATAAAATTATAGCAAAATTCCAGAAGTGACATTAAATCTTGGTTTGTTGAAACAAGTTAGAAACAAGTCAAATTCAATCCTGCAGTAAAACCATGTAACCTATTTGACCAATGTTTTATTATAATTAATATATTTCTTGTCTTGCACATTTATGAATTTAAATAAGACAAACTATAAGCTAGAAAACTGCAAACTAATGAATGCCTTTCATATTACAGTAATTGACATAACTCTGTGTTTTCAAACTATCCTTATTTGTTGACCAATCTTATATTCCAATATTAAACTTAAGCTACAAAGAAGCAAACACTGTTCCTATTTTTCTTTTAAGTACGTGGAATTGTACCTATTTTCATTTCGCAATTAAGAGAATATAAAATGTTCTTAGAGATGATGTCTCCCAGCAAAGTTACATAGTCATATACCAGCTATTTTGAACTGTCTGGCAAAGAGGCTTGCATTTTTGATTACATTTTAATTGGATCCATTTTTATTTTAGTAGTGATTGTAAGCTGTTCATTTTTTAAAATGCCACCCTATTTATTTTAATAGTTACTGCAGTTTGATTTTCCATTAAAAACAACTATTAAAATTTCTGTAATGAATAAGTAATAAGTTGAAACAAATATATTTTACATTAATATACTTAGCTACAAACTAAATAACATTTAATTAGTTCCTGTTTTCAATTAGGGCAACTTACAGCTTTAAATAATTTGTTACAATATTGTACAAATATACAGAAGCACACGAGTGTGTACTCATGTGTGGTGTAATGTACACACATGTGTATGTATATTCTTAGATCACATTGAACTACTTTTTTCAGTTCAAATTTCAGTATTTTACCAAAGCTATTTCAAATGCTAAATTTGGATTGCATGATGCAAAAATATATAATTGGAATAAATAACATTACTGTTTTGAATAAGTTTTTCATTTTGAAACTTCTCATTGATTACCTGTTCTTTGTTTATTTCAGTATGCAGTGATTAACACTATAGTTGTAAACCTCCACAGGACAATTTGTTATTTTTGAATTATTGTTATTATTATTCTGATGATGCTTTAAGATAAATGTACTGTGTTATGTTGGAAGAGGACGTTATTTAATGGAAATGGGGGTTGGTGAGAATCACTTGGAAAGAAGCCATGCAGGAAGTGAATTGATTCTCATGGTTGGGAAAGAAAAAAGAATGAAAACAGGTAATAGATGCCATACAGATAGAATGAAAACAGGTAATAAGATGCCATACAGATATAAATGTTTCAGTTGCCCTCACATTATGAGAGATGCCATGGAAATTATAGGTCTATATTTCCTATTCATGACCAAGATGCATATTAATCTGCATTTGGTTGACTCAGCCTTCCATCCTTCTCAGTTCACTAAAATGAGGACCAAGATTGTTGGGAACAATATGAAAATAATATTTCCATAGTAAACTGCCCAGAAAGTGCTGGATAGTGCCAGATAGTCCTCAACTTAGAACAGTTCCTTTAGTCACCATTCAAAGTTACAATGGTACTGAAAAATATGACCATTTTTTCATAGTTATGATCTTTGCAGCATCCCCTTGACTATGGTAGATGTTTGGAACTGGTTCATACTTGTGACCATTGCAGTCTTCCAGGGACATGCAATCACTTTTTGCAACCTCCTGACAAAGCAAAGTCAACGGAGAAGCCAGATTTACTTAACAACCAGGTTACTAACTTAACAGTTGCAATGATTCGCTTAACAACTATATCAAGAAAAGTTGTAAAATGAGGTAAAATTCACTTAACAAATGTCTCTGAAATTTGGGATGGAAATTTGGGGCTCAATTGTGGTCATAAAGTGAGGACTACCTGTAAAGCACTTATGGGGCAGAATATAAGTCTAAATGCTATTGCTAAATACTATTAATCTTAATTTGCAGGACACAAGTATGTGCCACTTGCTGAATTCTTGGGCTAAACATGGTGAATCAGTCATTTCTAAGCCTTGCATATCCTACACAAATTATAATGCTGATCTTGTCTCCACCCCTTTACTTTCCAACTCTCCTGCCCTCTCATTAGTGGAATCAGGAAAATATATATATATATTTGGGAAAATACCCGAACAAAGCTGAATAATATATATATTT
>NW_020769330.1:4759079-4778556 GCF_900518735.1 Pseudonaja textilis
TTCCTTTCCTTTCCTTTCCTTTCCTTTCCTTTCCTTTCCTTTCCTTTTCCATCCCTCTCCTCTCTTTCCTCCCCTTTCATTTCCTTTCCTCTATAAATGATGTTTTAGAATTTATTCAGAATGTATAATGAATCATACAAGAACATTAGCAATTTTCGTTATGCGTAAATGACAAATTCTGAAATTTTATCAAAAATGCTTACAGAAATACTGTATTTCATATGGTATAAATATCCAGCAAGAATCCAATTTCCATTTAGCCTTACTCCAATAACCACTGAGCCAAAAAAGTTCTCTTTCTCTGCCACGCTTCAAATAGTCTGCGTGGAAAAAAGCAAACTTTAAAAAACAATTATTATTAAATTATTACTACTAAATTACTATTACTACTTGCTATAGATAAACAACATACAAAAACTAATCTCCCCTAATGATAGTTCAATAATGTAACATATGTAAAGTAATATGTCTATTTCAATTTTTGATTGTTTCATAAAATGTCAAAATTAAACATTTTTTTTCTCATTAAAAATAATCAGTTCATGCAAATCTTTTTCTAAAAAGATATTTTCAACTTTGCAGCAAGTACACAGTGTTCCACAAAAAGCTTTAAGTATATTATTTAATAAACCATGATCCAATATCTCTTTGATCTGCATTTCCAAAGCTGAATGCAGCTTGTCACTCTGGACCTGCTAAAATGAATGGATGGTCAATGATTTGGCAGGCCATAATTATATAATTGTGTTATTCTTGGTAAAAGATATTTTTTCCCCCTTGGAACTATGTAATGTTTATTTCAGGCTGACAACAGTTTAACAGGTTATTTATTTTAGCTATATGACCTTCTTAATGGTAGATACTTCAGATTGTAAAAGTTCATGGTTTTAATCAGTTCAATCAGTAAACTATATGCCTTCAGTTACAATTATCATATGCTGTATGACAACAAAATTATGGAAAGGGAAGACAGGAAAGAGAAACAACTAGAAATGTTGATGCATAGCACAATGACAAATTAAAGTAGTAATAGAAAGGGTGGAAGAGAAAACCTAGAACATTTTTGTTTTTTGAAAAATCACATTCTAATAAAACAAGTAAAGTCACAGTTCCATCAAAACTCTATCATAAGGTCAAAGAGAACTCATCTTCCCTTAAGTTCACAAAGTAAAAAAATAAAGATGTTACAGTGTTTTACAATATCCACAGACTCTTTCTCTCTCGCACACAAAAACACACATCCTTGGAAAGGAGGGGGAAAATTTAAGAATCATGCAGATTCCAACATCTCTTTCACTCACAAAGCAATGACATCTGAACAATGTCAGAGTGCTGTTAAATTAATTGAACCAAAATTCCAATTGACCATTCCATTCAGATAACTGGATTCTGATTTAGCAACTGTGCTACTGAAGCCGTTGAAAATGTCACAAAAGCACTTTGCCTTGTTCTAGTCAAAAAAATCAGATTCTTGGAGAACAGCTTTCATGACCTAACGAGTAAAATTATTGTTTCTGTTTGGCAATGTTCATTAAAAACACGTGGTGGACACACAATAGGTACTATTTTTGTCTGCTAAAAATATGATTGATATTTGAGTGTCCCTTGGTGGAAGGAAGGAAGGAAGGAAGGAATAGAAATGGTTATTTATATTATAAAGAATTAAGGTCTTGCACAAGTTTTAGTCTTATTATCCAGTTTGTATTTAGTATGTATCCATAATGTATCAATTGTGGATACATTATGCATTAAATCTGAAATAAGAGGAATGTTCCAACTATTTCAGGAAAAAGACTAAAAAGGAGGGTAGGAAAATACACTCTCTTTTAAAAATGTGCTGAAGAACTAAGTACTCTACTGTTAAGTTATGTACATAAAATATAACCTATCATCCAGAGACAAAGCATTAAATATGCAAATATGTTGATGACTGAGGAAAAAATTACCCATAAATATTTCAATATATTGAACATGTTTACTTAATACATACAGAGTAGAACATTTTAATGGCTACACAACTGAGAATATGTTCAACCAGAACATGACTGTGAAAGAAAAAGAAGGTAAGGAACATTCCATGCAACAATTGCAAGAGGATGTTATGCAATAAAATAAAGAGGGACATTTAATGAAACAATGAAGATGCAAGAAGTTGTGTCCCCAATGAAAAATGAGTCAGGATAAGAATGTTGGCTGATCACCAGTGACTTTGAGAGATATTTTGCTACTCCCTAATTAATTATATCAATTAGTATTTCCCTCAGTTCCTTGAAACAGAACTATATTATACAGGTTTAAATTAGGATGCAAAAAAGATGTAAAATGTGAAATTTGTGTATCTAGGGCATGTTTTTTTTATTACTTTGTCTCTTAGATGTTAATTTAAACCACTGAGATTCCATGTCTATGCTATTTGCCTAAATTTACTGTTCATTTAAATAGCAACTGTGGAATTAACTGAGATTTTAGGACCACCATATTGTCCTTTTAGGACCAATGAGTCTTACAGTGCGAATGTTGACAAGTATCCTTTGAAGGGCCAAAGTAAAGATATATAACAAGAGCTTTTATCTTTATCTATCTATGTATTTATTTATCTATCATCATTTTTGAAAAAACTTAAAAGAGCATAAATAACAATTTTACAATAGCTTTAATAAAGAGAAAGAGAAAAAAACATTGCAGTCTTTGAATTCTCATACAAAGAATAAATGCCACATCACAAAATTTTCATCGTCTTCTTTTTTGTGACTTTTTTTCTTTTGTCACTGCTGATTAGTGTCTAGGTTCTTTTTCATTTGGGATACATGGAAAAAAATTAAGACATTTGTAATCTGTTGCCAGTTGCTATTTCAGAACATGAAACTTATCACAAAAAGTTCTTGTCTTCCATTCCTTTATGCAATTTCTTGCCTTTTTGAAACCACCTTCATCTAAACCTCTGCTATTCAAGGAATGGAAATAGGCATGGGAATGTATGCATACTTACTGTGTAAATCATATTTCTTCCCTTGTTTTTACTGGCAGACTTTCTGCTATCATCATGGTATAAGAATAGTTTTGATTTGGTTGTGTGTTAGAACAACAGATAGGGCAAAAGTTGCCTGCAGCTGCACACTGTCAAATACCAAAGAGGTTGAAAAAAATGGCATAAATGTCAAGCTAGTCTTACATCCATCAATATTTGCTCCTTCTCCTTTGATATATTATTTTCCTAATTTCTTCCCTATTTCTTGTTGTGTTTTTAAGGGAGAAAGTCTTCATTTACTTCATTAACTGTTCATCTTTCTATCCTGTTAATTTATTAATATTTAACACTCACACATAACTACCTAGATAAGCACCGTTTCTGGCGTTGATTCAAAATCATTGCTAAATGCTCTCCTGGGCCTACTTAATATGTGCCATTGTTCTAATACATTCCTTATCCTAACACCTGCTCACCATGAGGTATATCCAGTTAATGATGCAATACATTTATTTATTTATACTTTATATTTCTTAAGCTTCCAACTCCTTCAGAGATAAATACTTCTATTCATTTCCCTTCCACATTTCTTACATTCAGTATGGAGATGACTAATTGGTAATATTAATTGGTCATATAACAGAGCAACACTATGTTTGCTGCAATATCTCCTACATAATTCCAACCTCTGCTTCACAACTTGCAGTGAAGGAACATATCACAGTACAATGCAATTGATTGATAGCTCTTCACATTAGAAAAGTCCTTCTAATATCTAATCTGAAATTACTTTCCTGCAGTTTCCAGTGAGTGTGTCATTCCTCAGCATGATGCACCCCTTATAGGATATTCCATTCTTTTAGAAGGTAATCATCAAATGCCTATCAGTATCCTTTTTGGTTTCTTGTTTTAAATATCCAACTATTTTTTCCCCTGGAAACAAGTTAAAGCCTCAATGAAAGGTGCTGTTCTCATCACACGACATTACAGATAGAGATGGTATTCAGCAGGTTCTGACCAGTTCTGGAGAACTGGTAGCGGAAATTTTGAGTACTTGGAGACCTGGCAAATACCACCCCTGACTGGCCCTGCCCCCATCCATTCTCTGCCACCCGAGTCCCAGATGATTGGCTGGGTCTTCTTTTGTTGCCCTGCATTGGAGAACGGAACTAGAAATCAGGTTAGTGGGGTGGGGAGGGAATGGGGATTTTGCAGTACCCTTCCTCTGAGACATCCACCAAGCCACTCCACACCCACCAAGCCATGCCCACAGAACCAGTAGTAAAATAATTTGAATCCCACCACTGATTACAGAGAATCATGAAGGACAGATACATGAAGAATAAGAAAAATCATCCATTATTATCTTCACAAGAATAAATGCCATATTTTTTTTAAAAAAAAGATATGTTAGTAATAACATTTTTTTAAAATCCTGAATCACTTTACATAGTACATAATATTCTTCCTGAGGACTCCAGTGTTGTATGAGTTATTGCTGTTTTTGCTGTTCTTGTTGCATTTTGCTTGTTCCCAGATCTTGGCTGTTTTCTTCCACATGTTTCATTCCAGACTATGTAATATTATCAGTGTGAGAGACAGTGGGATTTATATGTAATAGTGTGATCTACATACACCCCAGTCTTGGTTGAAGTATGGTTTCTTCATTATTGGTCCCATGATTGGGGTCTTGAGTCTTCCTTTATTAAACAACGGTTTTACTTTCTACTGCTCTAGACACTTGTCCTTTAAATAGTTTAGAGATGAAATAAAATTATATATTATTTTAATTCTCCTCATTCTAGGAATATATTTTATTCATCTGATGTTGATCTTAGAGGTAAATAAATATTTAATGACTGTACCCCTTATTTCAGCTGAAATTGTAAACAATTTCTTCCAGAAAATTGCAAAAGACTTATCTCCAGAAGTTGTGTGTGCTCCATCACTTGAGATTTTTTTAAAAAAGAGATTGGACAACTGTTTGTCTGGAATTGTATTGGTATATGGTCTTCTATTGGATCAGGTGGTTAGACTAGAAGACCTCCAAGGTCCCTTCCACTTCTGTTATTCTGTACTCCAATTTAGAAAGGATGAAAGTGTGCCCTCTGTCTGGTTGATATCTGAACCTTTTACATCTGGCATTTCTGGAGATTAGTAGTGACAAATATCCTCCATGGATCTTTTCAATCAGGAGTACTGAATAGGATCCAATTACAATTGGATAATACTAGAAGCTTCTTCATGGAAATCCCTGATGTCAATTGAAAATGCAGTTAAAGCAGCCTCTTCTCTGGGAATAAGGCTGCATAACCGAGCAGAGAAAGATGAAATATAATCTCAGTATGTGACTTTAATATTCATTGCAAACAAAAAAAACTCATTATATTGCCTAAAGTAATTGAAGCTTTTGGAGACTCGTTTCATAAAAAAGCAGAGCAAGCCAAACCAAAATCCTAACATGCAAATAGGAGCTGTGTAATTACAATTGCGTTCAACAATTTGAAGCAAATGATAACTGACTTCAGGATTCAGTTGTTGGCTATAGCCGGTTTGAGAAGTAGCTGTGCTTGGATTTCACTTTTCTTATACACAGAAAAGCAAGATATTTTCTATGCATAATTGCATCCCAAATAAAAATAGCAGTAAGGAGCCAATAACAAGATTTTCTCCTTTGCACATATAATTGGATTGGGTGAGAGTTTGTAGGTCACAGCATTTCAATATTATTTTATGCGGTAATACAGTCTTTCTTTCTCCTTCACGCAAAGGGTTCAAAAAGGCTATGGATACTACAGTTCAATATTGCAAGGAAAATAGGTTGGTGCAAAAGCTCCAAAGCTCCAAAGTCATTCTTCTCCCCAAAAGTTAAAATTGATAGAGGCAGAACCCAACTGAAGATGTTCACACCTTCTAATACCTGGCAGACATTTTTTTCACTTCAAGGAAACATTATTATGATATGCTGTCTGAGGTGATTATGTGTCCTAGACAGCATCAAGACCTGCACATTCAATTAAATGGTTCTATTTTACAAAAGAAGAAGAATACCAGCTGCTTTGAAACAGTTAAAAGCCTTACACCAAGTACTTGAATAGAACCCAGATGGGCCCTTATGCTCAGAATAATGTCCTTGAGGTATGGAATGAATTTGTGCATGCAGAATACAGAAAATGCCAGTTACTGATTTAGAGTTCTTCAAAAAGTTATGATCAAGTACAGAATTAGGGATATGCAACCTTTCCAATCAACAGTGTGATGGCACAAACACATTTTTAATTTAAAACTGCTGTTTATAGTGTGGCCTTTTTGGTTTTCTTAGAGCCTATAATTTTACTACCAGTTCTGTGGGTGTGGCTTGGTGGGCATGGCAGGGGAAGGTTACTGAAAAATCCCCATTCCCTCCCCACCCCATTAACCTGCTTTCCAGTTCCATTCTCCTGTGCAGGGCAATAAAAGAAGTCCCGATCAGCTGGGACTTGGGAGGCAGAGAATATGCGGGGGCTGGGCCAGTCAGAGGTGTTATCTGTCAGTTCTCCATAGTACTCAAAATTTCCGCTACCAGTTCTCCAGAACTGGTCAGAACCTGCTAAATACCACCTCTGGCCTATATGTATATTTTAGGTAGTAAATAGGGATATACGAATAACTTGAATTTTTAAGGATGACTGGCATATACAGTATTTATTTGTCATTTTACAGATGGTTCTTGACTTGTGACTGTAATGGAGCCTGTCCATTATGATCATAAAGTAGGCCACCCATCTGACTGACTCAGTTTTACCTTTTTTGCAGTTGTTGTTAAACTACCACAATAATCATTAAGTGGATCAATTGTTTGCTATGGATTGGTTTTGCCGAAAAATGGAAGTAAGTACCAGTTTGGCAAAAATGTCATAAAACACAGCCATGTGACTGTGGGACACTGGAATTGGCCATAAATGCAGGCCAGTTGTTAAGCATCCCAAACCCTAACCCTAATTGTGGGGAGTGGGTGGGGAACAATTGGAATTTCAGAACCCAACTACCTCTTAGAGGTCTGTTGTAACTTCAAAAGGTTCCTAAGTGACTACTTGTAAATTGAGGGCTATCTATGAAGTATTTGAATTGCACAGTTTTGCGTGTGGGCATGCAAACAAAAAGAAACAAACCAACCAAAGCACAAAAGTAAAGGAAAAAAAAATACTTGTTCAAATTAATTCAATTTAGCTAAAACTGAAACCAAATGTACAAAAGAAGACCAAAGAAATAAACCTGCTTGAAAACTGGATTTTCTAATAGAAGTTGTTTTTATCAGCAAGCACATAAACTATTTATAGAAATAAATAAAAACGCTGCTTGGTAATACTAGAAAGAATTTAAATATACTGAAATTTGTACTCAGGGGAAAATATAACAAAAAATGCATCAGATTGTATCTCTGTATGAGGATTTTGAGATTCTTATTCTAAAAGTATAATTACTGGAAAAAAGAAGTCAAGAAACTGTATTGTCAAATCATATTTTGAATGACTTTAGTAATGTCAGTACACTTTCTTAGTCTAATGATGCTAGGAAGATATATATTGCCAACAGAAACTATATTTCCAAAAGAGGAAGTTTCTTATAATATTCTCTCTAAGCAGAAAGCAAAATAAAATCAGAAACCAAAATAGTTGGTAAAAAAGATTTTTAATAGAGAGGTTAAAAAATATCCCAAATCTTTCCAAGTACCCAAACAGTAAGCCATAACCCACTTATTTATCGCAAAGTGCCAACATGGCAATTTAATCTGAATACTGAGGTTTCACTACCTAAAATAATGATAAATGAGGAAGAGTTCAGCTAATGCTTCTAAGAAAAAATGTGATAAATGAACTTTTATTCCTTTTCATTTTTTTCTGATTTTGAAATATTACATTTAGCAACAATAAAAAAGGAAAACTTTGTAATATCTTTTCATTCTCCTCCCCTCCCTTTCTCTCCCCCCTCTCTCTGTCTCCGTTTCTCTCTCTTTCTCTTTCCTTCCCCTTCTCTCTCCCCCTCTCTCTTTCTCTCTCTCCCTTCCCCCTCTCTTTCTATCTCTTTCCCTACCTCTCTCCTTTTCCCTCTCTCTTTCCCCCCGCTCTCTTCCCTCTCTCTGTCTCCCTCTCTCGCTTCCCCCTCTCTCTTTCCCCTCTCTGTCTCCCTTCCTCCCTCTCCCCCCTCTCCCCCCGGGGGGAAAGGAACTCCTGAACTGGTGCAGGGTGGTGGGAATCCCAGGAGCAGTGCACTGATGATCAGCGGAGAGAGGCAAAGGCAGAGCATCACAACATTGGCACCTCTTCAGGAAAAGCAACTGACATCCGAGAGGCAGAAGCAAGCCCGTGATGACACAGGCCTGCATCATAATGGACTCCAGGAAGAAGGGACCCTATCTCCCCCATTAGTGAGATGGTGAGAAACAGAACAGAGAAACATAATGGAGAAATGTGATGGAGATGGGCTGGGGTGAGGGTGCACGTGCCCACAGAGAAGACTCTGAGTGCCAACTCTGGCATGTGTGCCATAGGTTCGCCACAATGGACCTATACAGTAGATGGAATCCATGTCCAGGGTAGCTGTCTTTTGGATCAGAACTTTTTGACTTTTGGATAATATGTGGGTGCCATTGTATCAGAAATCAACAGATAAGAAGTATTGCAGAATCAGAAAAAGAAGCGTTTACTAGGGTGACGAAAAATATAGACGTTTATAGAGAGTTAAAAAGGAATATATCTGAACTTAAAACGAAGGCAGAAAAATTGCAAGCAGTTCAGGAGATTAAAAATGGCCAACCTTTTGCCCTCTTCAGATCAGAAATAGGTTTTTAACAAAGTTCATGTAGTAAAAAAGCAAGATGTTTGGGGAAACCATAATCGTGTAAGCTAACCTACTTCATAGGTATTTTAAGCTTCTGAATTCTTAGCAAAAAGGAACAGGAGGTATACATGAAGCATAGGCAAATGTACAGTTAATAAATAGCTAGGAAGTGTTTGAATTTGACAATATGATAAACTCTTACTCTGAGTTTAAGCTAAAGCCTCTAGAGCACTTAGATTTAAATAAGCCTCAACTATTTTCCCATTCCATAGTCTAAGACGTCTATATCTAACCAGGACTTCAGAATGACAAAAACGTGTAACATGACATCACAAAACAAACCTGTGCTGATTGTGTCACAATATTGCCTGGTATGAGGTGAGTTTTCATCTTGAAGCAAATTTCACTAACTACTCCTCACTGCCTTCTTCTGGACACTAATAAATAATGGAAAGAAAGAAAAAAGTTTTCCCACAACTAATAAACTTCAAAATGTAGTATTATTTGCCTCCCATCTCATTTTGAAGAGACTGTGGGCAGCTTACAGCATAATGGTGTAGGGTCTCTTGCTTGGGTGGAAGGGTTGAACTAGATGACCTACAAGGTCCCTTCCAACTCTGTTAATCTGTAATCTGTAAAAAAAAAATGCATGCTCGCTGAGGAATATTTGGAAATCCACACATCTTATAGTTGCCGAGGCAAAGAAACTCCATATTACAATATGATTAATCTTCATAAACATACCTCATGATATATTAAATGATCACCATGAACATCTTTTTTTCTAAAAAAAACATAACGATCTGCTGAAGAAGATATTTTCCTGCATGAACACATCATCCTGCTGAGAAACTGACTGTCCTTTTAACTGGCCGCAGTACATACGGATGACTACAAGCTTGATATGGGATGAAAACAAAGGCACACAGCAAATGTTGTGTTCCATCATGTTCTAATCATTCCACAACATCTGCTACTTCTGCGCGCCTCATTTCATTCTATTTCACAGAACAATTTTCTGCATTATCTAATCTACACCGTTTTTTTCCCCAAGAAATGTGCAAACCTAGGCTAGGATTGATTTGCAGAACCGTTTCAAACTGGCGTCCTTGAATGGAATGACTTTAATGTTTTCAGTTCTTTCTTCTTTGTTAACACAAAGCTTATATGTGTCTATGTGTCCGCATGTGTGTGCACACTCATGTGCAAACCTTGAGGAGCAGGAGGAAGAGATGCAACTCAAGACAATAGTCTGATAAAAGAAATTTGAATGTGGGGCAGAAGTGTAGTTTGAGAAAGCTAAAGGGAGGAAGGGCGAAGCACATGGAGACTTGAACAATTTTGGTACTGTAATCTTATAATTAGTAGCATTAGTAGTCTTAAATATCTCATCCTAGTCTAGTATGCCATGAACAGCTAATAATATATTTTGTGTTCTGTATTATTCTGTATTACTCATAAAGAGTACAGCCACTTTACAAACTGTGTTTTTTTTTTTTTTTTTTTAGAAAAAGTGTTACCAATTCAATAAAACATTTAAAACAGTAAAAAAAAATGGAAAACTGGTAACATCTACAAGATAAAAACAAAATAATAAAAGCTTCATTCCATTCTCCATGAGCTGAAAAAAAACGTTTGTTTTAAAAAGTGTATGGAAAATTGTCAACATAAGGGCTAATCTGATTTCCAGAGGAAAGCTTTTTTTTATAATACAGGAGTCCTTACTAAGAAACGGGGTCCCATGGTGTTCACTTTACAAAAATGGGTTCTTCAGTAGCAGTTTCTCCTGGGATGAGAGAATAAGGTGAGTTGAATAAGAATTGGGTTGGAGAAGACGGTTGAAAACCTTCATGCTAAAACTCTACTAAATCATAAAGGCTCTATAGGACAAAATCAACAAAATCAAATGGCATCCAGAAGCTGGCAGGAAGCCAGTGCAAGTCCTGAAGCATGAATACCATATGCTTCTGTCAGTGTGCATCAGCCAATAGTCAGGTTGCTGCATCCTGGACCAACAATAGCTTCCAAAGGGTTTCAAGGCAGTCCCATGGAGGTTTCATTGCAGTAATCCAAATCAATCTTGATCAGACATGAATCACCCCCATAATGTCCTTTCAGTCCAATTAGCGAATCAAAGGTAGTGACATGACCTCTCTTTCCATCCAGCAGAAGCTGAAGTTCTGGAAGACACCCAAAGATACAGATCTTCTACTAAAAGGGAACTACAGCTCTATCAAGAGATAATATTGGAGCTGCCAGACCACCTCAATATACAAATAGCTATCTTACTTGTCATCAAGTTTTATTTCAGTCATTGGATGATTAAGTGTATACTTGAAGTACTGTATATTACAGCTTGAGTTGCCAATATGCATGCACCAAAACAGTGTACCAAACCCTAACCTATCTGTAACAAACCCCACTGCTTTTTTCTTATCTCAATTACCCTCTATCTGAGGTCTTGGAGCCGAGAGGTAGATATTTATCACAGCTTCCCAGTCCTGTCAAAGAGACTACAACAATAAAGGACAAGAAATACTGCCATATCACAATATTAACTGCCCTGCGGATGACTCCTAAATTTGACTTGAACTGTATGCTTTTCCTGACCTCACAGACTTTGTTCTGATTACATGAAAGGCAAAGAGAAATGTTTCTATAATTGGATTGTATAGCCCCTTTTCCTCAGGCAAGCATAATGTAAACAAGAAATGCACAGGGATACATTTTTGTTGCAAGGCCATATGTTTAGGTTTGTCTCCAAAATCCACCAAGCTTCTCTTGTTGAAATAGTTCTGCTTTGCTTATTATCCCTTTCTTAATTAAACTAACACCATGATTATTCAAAAGGATGTTAGTTCTATTCTAGGCAGTTGAACCCTTCAACGTCTTTTTAATGACAAACTCACATATAGGATATTTGCATTAAGTCTATGCTAGGGGTCCCCGACCCCAGTCTATGCACCAGCACCAGGCCACGGCATGCCAGAAACCAAGCCACAAAAACAAAAAAAGACCCATCTGCAGAATGCAGGCAGCACATGAAACTACATCCCCTCTGGTCCACATCTCTGCTCACAGAACCGGTCCCTGGTGCCAAAAGGTTGGGGGCCACTGGTCTATGCTATATTTCAGATTTGATTCCAAAAAAATATGGTTCAGAATGCTCAAGAGAGCATGAAAATAACATCAGTCTGAAGCTCTTTAAAGTAACTATGTCTTTTCTCAGGATCCTTTGTCAACAACCTGATCTGTACTGTCATAGGATTACACAGCATCTTAATCTTCATTGCTTCCTCTTTTAGAATGGGTAAAGCAAATTACAGATATTTGTGACATATTTTTTTCTCAACATATGCTTGCTTTGTGCAAGCATCCACCAAGATAATATAAAGAAAACAACAACAACCAACAGTTCTAAAAATATGAAACCCCTAAAATGTTTTTGAAGTTAAAAAGATATGTCTTAGCCACCATTCCAAAATTTGTGAATGTGGACAAGTATAGCTCCACAGAAACAATATTTCATTATTTGAAGCAGAATGGATGTATAGCCTGTGAGCTTCTGTTAGCATCCATGGTCTGAAAAAGACATCTCAGATTCTAAATAATAAAGGCAATTAGATGATCTGAAACTTGGGGTTGAGCTGCAGCCTATTTGGAACTGGATCTTGGAAGAGGTAAGCAACAGATGTGGTACTCAGCAGGTTCTGACCAGTTCTGTAAAACCAGTAGCAGAATTTCAGAGTAGTTCGGAATACCACCCACTTCTGAGTGGTCCCGCTCCCTTCTATTCTCTGCCTCCTGAGTCCCAGGTGATCGGCTGGATCTTCTTTTGTTGCCCTGCACAGGAGAACAGAGCTGGAAAGATGGTTAGTGGGGTAGGTGGGGAGGTAATGAGGATTTTACAGTATCCTTCCCCTGCCATGTCCACCAAGCCACATCCACAGAACCGGTAGTCAAAAGTTTGAATCCCACTACTGGTAAGCAAGTATGTGCATATTGTTGTGGCCCATCAGTGGGCTGATGGGTCAGTCCTGGAGGCTGAGGAAGACTTGGATAAGGGCTATGCGTCAGAGGTAGAAACGGGGCCTGGGCAGGCTGGCAGTCATCAGCTGCTTTCGGGCTCGGACAGCAGTGAGGCAGGGGAGCTTCTGGAACCAGTTCCTAGCCTGCAGAAGCACAGAGCTGCCAAAGGAAGGAACAATTAAGAACTCAGGGTCGACGTGGGAGTAAGGTCAAAGGTGGATAATGAATGACCCCTCCCATCAGGATTAATAGGGGAGAAGGCTTTTGCTCACTCATTCATTTGTTTGTTCCAGCCTCATTAAGATTTGTCTGTGTAACTCAGCCCTTCCCTGTCAGCACTGTGTGTGGAAATATTTACCGGGCACCTTTCCAGGATAGATATGGTCTGAGCTAATTAGTATACCTTTGCAAGACTGTTTGACAAGCCGTTGGCTGAATGTGAATGCACTAAATTCACATTAATTTAATAAAAGAGGTTTTGATGGGACTCAGAGTTGGCTTAGTGCTTTTTGGGGAAGCCTAGGATAGAACACATATATTGTGCACAATGCTGTATTTATTTAAGCAGCATGCACACACAAAACCATTCCCTCTTTCATCACTGCCGCCTCCGTCAGTACTCCAAGCTGGAAAAGTTGGAGTCCAATTTTTCAAGTGAGACTGGGAAATAATAGATATAAAATAAACAGGTCTTTCAATACTAATATAATATGATATTGACACATGAGACTGGTTTGTAGTTTACTTTTGTTCATTAGTGTCAAATAGAATATACAATAAACTTTTTTATTTTATTTATTTATTTGATTTGTCAACTGCTTACAAGATAATGGGTATAAGTATATACATAGTTATGAATACATGAAATGGGTACATATAAGAAAAATAAAAGAAACAATAGGACAGGGATGGTAGACACATTGGTGCACTTATGCATGCCCCCTACAGACCTCTTAGGAAAGGGGTGAGGTCAACAGTAGACAGTCTAAGGTTAAAGTTTTTCGTGTGTGGGGAAGAAACTACAGAGTCAGGTAGAGTATTCCAGACATTGACCACTCTATTGCTGA
This sequence comes from Pseudonaja textilis, assembly GCF_900518735.1. The sequence continues at coordinate 4,772,964 of NW_020769330.1, forward strand.
AGTTGTATTTCCTGCAATCAATTTTGGTGTGGTTAACCTTGAGTTTGGATCTATTGTGTGCTCTTGTGTTGTTATGGTTGAAGCCGAAGTATTGATTGACAGGTAGGACATTGCAATGTATGATTTTATATACCATACTTAGATCGGACTGAAGACGGCGTAATTCAAGGTTTTCTAGGTCTAGAATTTCAAGTCTGGTGGCATAAGGTATTCTACAACAAGTAGAGGAGTGGAAAACCCTTCTTGTGAAATATTTCTGGACTTGGGGGACACCACAATTGACAGGTACAGAATTTGATAGGACACTCCCAATTTTGACCATTTTTTGTCTGTTTGAAAGGAATGCTTCTATCCAGTTATGCAGGTGTCCAGAGATACCATAAGATTTTAGTTTTAGGAGTAGTTTGTCGTGTACCACTGAATCAAAGGCTTTACAAAAGTCTATGTAGATTGCGTCTATTGCTTTGCCCTGATCGAGTTGTGTAGTCCATATGTTTTTGCAATGTAAGAGTTGCAGATTACAGGATAGTTTTTTCCTGAAACCAAATTGTTTATTGGAGAGTAGGTTGTTTGTCTCTAAGTGGAGGATAATGGATTGGTTAATAATTGATTCCATGACTTTACAGGTGATGCAGCATAAGGAGATTGGTGTGTAATTTTCAACTAGGCTGGGGTCTCCCTTTTTGAAAATTGGGGATGACCATGGCTTGTGACCATAGGTTAGGCAAGGAGCTGGTCCTGAAATTTTTTTCAAAGATTATGCTAAGAGGTTCGGCTATGGCAGTGGATAGTTTTTTTAAGAAGTAGGCACATATTCCATCCGGTCCAATAGATAGAGATGGTTTTAGATTGTGTAGTGATTTTCAACATTGTCTTCTGTAAAATCAATATGTATTAGATCATTGTAGTTGTCTGTGGTTTGGCTAGGAAATACTGGGCATGATCCATTGCTGTTTACAAATATTGAGCCGAAGAATGTGTTAAAGATGTTGGCTTTAATGGTGTCGTCCTTGCAGTCTTTATCATTAGGTCCTATCAGGGGTGGGATGGACCTTGAGTCTTTTAGTTTGTTGTTTACAAAATTGTAAAAAGCGTGGGTAGAATTGGTGCATAGGTTTTCCTCTTGTTTAATGTGATAATTGATGCATTCAGTCTTTATCTGGTGGCATAAATTTTTGTAATAGCTTTTGAAATTGGCAACGTGACCAAATTTGTTTTTCCGCCAGAGTGATCTCTTTTTGGATTGAAGTTTCCTTATTGTTATGGGTAATCTGTGGGGTTTTTTTTTGGTTTTTTTTTGTTTTTGTTTTGGGAATTGTTGTTGGTACGTATAGTTTGATGACTCTTTTGACTTCATGTAAAAATATGTTGTAATGGTCTTCAACAGTATTGCATCCAGTGAATAGAGATTGCCAATCAAGGGATGAGAGATCGTTGTCTATAAGATCATAGTTGCCTTTTTTGAAGTTATAATTGGGGATTACATTATTGTGATGATTTTTGTGTGGGCGTATGTTGAGACAAAAGTCAATCATATTGTGGTCACTGCTGGAAAAGGGTTCTTTAGTTTGTATTCCGTAAATTAAATTCAAACTATTGCAGAAGATGAGATCGAGGCAGTTGTTTAGTCTAGTGATGTTGGTTACTAGTTGTTCCAGTCCCAGATTTGTAACAGCATTGTAGAAGGTTGCATGTATGGGTTCAGTTGTACATTCATTTAGGGTCCAGTCAATATGAGGTAGATTGAAGTCACCAAGAAAGATAAAAGCGTGTGGGCAGGATGCTGCCCATGTTAGTAGTGTATTTAGCTTGTTTACATGTTTGATGTTATAATCAGGTGATCTGTAACATTAGTAAGAATCAAAATGTGATATTTAAGGATAGTTCACAGATGATGGTCTCAGGAAGAGCAAGCTCCTGGGTAACTTGGATGTCTTTTAGATGTAAGAACTTTTTATAGAAGATAGCAACACCACCTCCTCTACAAATTTCATGACCTGATCGGTAAACATGATAGTCTCTTACTGTGGCAATGGAAACTGTATTTCAAATTAAAGAAAGAAGAGTTTGGAATAAAGAAAGAGACTGAAAAGCATAGATCCAAGGAGTTATCAAGGAAGAGTTGTAGATGTCATTCATATATTTGTGGGATGGAATTCAGTGAAGATTCCCAGGAGAAAAGAAAATAGATTCTAGAGGAGTAAAAAAGCAACTTAGTCCAGAGGTTATATGTAAGAAAAAGAGGGTGAAGACAGTCCAGGGGTGGGATTGTACCAGCTTACACCTATTCACTAGAACTGGTTGTTAACATACTAAGCAGTTCGGAGAACTAGTTGTTAGAAGAAATTACTGGCCTAATCCTGTAAGGAAAGCAGGAGGGAAACATTCTGGTGTTGCTTACAGAAACTGCCTTTCCATTAACTCTTATTACATTCTTGGCAGGACTAGACTTCCTGTGTCAGGAACATCTCTGGAATTTTTTTCCCCTTCTTTGCTGGTACTTTGCTTGTGAGGAGTGACCATTCAAAGTTACAATGGCACTGAAAAAAGTGACTTATGACCATTTTTCACACTTACGACTGTTGCAACGTCCCCACAGTCATGAGAGGCAAGGTGAGAAGATGTGTGCCTCGATGTGAGTGATATTGAGTTGGCCACACCCAGCCAATAACATGACCACCAAGCCATGTCCACCCAGTCACATGACCACCAAACCACTCCCACCACCTAAGCCACGCCCACAGAACCAGTTGTTAAAAAATTTGAATCCCACCCCTGAGACAGTCCCTCCCTAATTGTTCATAGACTATATTTTAGACACAGATAGTTGAGTCCTCAGCCTGGCAAGATTTTGACTATGAATGTGAAACAATAAAAACCTTGGAATAACTCCATGTTCATTCTTGGATTTGGATCTAACAGTTCATGATTACTACTTTATTTCAATCTAGCAGAATTTTAATATTTAAAACATTAATTAGCTGAACAAACAACAAACAAAAAGTGCAGAAGAACAATGACTCTTTCTTATTTTACCTACCAATCTTTTGTTCTGCAGAATTAAAACTTGGAGAGAATTTGGGCATTGGAGTGTTTGATGGATGGATGGGTGGATGGATGGATAGATTCATGCCTATTTGGTGGCCAAATTGTTAGTTTGGTTTCTCAAAATTCTTCTTTCTCTATAAACCTGAGGTATTGTTTATAGAATGCCTTAGAGTTTTTTTTAAAAAATATATTCTTGTAGTATCTTCCATTTTTTTTAGTATCATATAGTGGATGAATTTACTAATACAAAATCATCTCCTACATCTCGTTTATTGCTCTGTAGTCTCCCTTTATGATGTGTCCATATGGATTTATACAAGGCATGAAAATCCAGGGAAATACTGTATGCACAATTCTAAACTGTTCATGACCTACATAAATTGAAGGTACCATTAAAATCCCTTGTTTTCATCCTCCTTTGAAAAAGAAAATGAACACAACTTCTTTTTTATCAAGTTGAAGAAATGATTTTTAGCACAAAACTAGATGCATATGACCTGTAGATTTCAATTTAGTGAACCTAATCAGTGGGTTGGTCACAAGTACAAGAGAAAAATGGTGACATTCTCTTTTTCCATGCCTGTCAGAATCTCATTTGTATAGAATTCAGGAAACAGTTTTTGTGTGTTATTTCAAATAGTTAGATGTGCTTCCCAAAGAATTGTGCACTTTGCATCTCTTCAAAAATCTGTATCTTTTCTGCCAGACTCTGAAATGTTCATTTTATGCAATTGTTGTTCTTTATTGTGACTAATTTTTAATTTCTTTCTCTATTATGCCTTTTATTATTCCTGTCAGGTGCAAAAAATCAGGAAGTAAGGCAGTTAAAATGATTTATTGCTTGCTAATAAGCAAGAATGTGAATTACTAACTTCAAAGTAAATTGGTGGTAGATAAGAGTCAATGGATTTCAAAATGGGCTGGACTTAACATCTTTTGTGGGCATGAAGAGAAGACTGATGAAATGTTTGACCCCTCCCTCAGCATGGTCATCTCTACTCTACAGACTACAATTCATCACCTATGAGTCCTCAAATTGAATTGCAAAGTGGGATATAAATCAAATAAGTAAATCCACTATTGGTATCTCATCCTATAATGAAGAATTGTAACCAAGACCACAGCTGGTTACCATCACTTCCACAACAATGCAAGGTAATAAATGCATATAAGCAGAAATGCTTAGTGGAGTGGTGCAAGAGAACCTCTAGTAATTATGGTAATGAATCTTAATTGCAATTAAGTAATTCCTTAATGGCTCAATGGAGTAATATGGATTATTATAATTATTAATATACAAAACTGAAACCTTTTTTACTCATTGTACAGCTCTGGCCACTATTTTTCAACCTATTAGCATATGAATGCCTGTACCACAATGCAGATGGACTGTCAAATAGGCTTCCTATTGATATAGATAATAACATGCTTACTCCATTGTACACACAAATTGCCATTCAATGTTTACTAGCATTCCTTGCTGTAACAAGCTTTAACCATGGCAAAACCTGCTTAAGCTTCCCTGTGGATTGAAATTGATCTCTTAGGTAGCTCAGAAAAATATGAATCTGTTTTCTGCATTAGTTCATTACCTGAGTTTAGCAATGACTTTCAAGAGTTCAAGGAAGCACATTTGACCTTTGATGTTTTGCATATAAGACTGTATATGTATTTTTTTGTTACAGAGCTGCAAGTTATGGCAATGATTTGCTTTTAAATACTAGAAGATTTAGATAAGCTCAAGTTGGCAATGATAAAGGAAAGAACATTTTTGGAAGACCACATCAGGATTACAAAATTATCACTTCTTTCATTATGTCATTTCCTAAATAATTTTGCTTCCTTTTGATGAAGAATTCATAGATTTACAAAGAGGAAGCGAAGAACTACCATACACTTTAATGGGAAAATTTATATGTTTAATGGTTTTTGTTAATCTCCCGGAGCTCATAATGAAAAGAGTGGTATAAATGTATGAAGGATTTATGTATATGTGTACATATTACATTATTCTATGATTAGCTACATATATTATACATATGCCTATATTCCTAAAAGAAATCAATCCTGACTGTTCTTTGGAATGACATATATTAAAGATGAAACTCAAAGACTTTGGCCACCAAATGAGAAGAGAGGACTCATCGGAAAAGACCCTGATGTTGGGAAAGATTGAAGACAAAATGAGAAGGGGACAATAGACACTGACATGGCTAGATAGTACCATTGACAAATTTGAACATGAATTTGTACAAACTATGAGAGACAGTGAAGGACAGAAGGACCTGGCGTGCTATGGTCCATTGAGTCATGAAGAGTTGAGTCATGGAGAGTCAGACATGACTCAGCAACTGAACAACAAATGCCCATATACAACTAGGACATAAAGAAAAGAAGAAGAAATATGTGCATATATAAACCTATATGAACATCTGTGTGGGTGTATATATATATATATATATATATATATATTGTCCCATATACCATAGCACGCCAGGTCCTTCTTTTTTTTTTTTTTTTTTTTTTTTTTTTTTTTTTTTTTTTT
>NW_020769330.1:4778956-4789924 GCF_900518735.1 Pseudonaja textilis
ATATATATATAACACAGAAATAATGTGAGAGAGAATAATTTATAATCTTAATCTAGATATCTTCCTGGTATGGAATTAGTATTTTGGTGGACGAATAACCATTGTCTACTTTGTGAAGATATAATGAACCCACATACAATCCTTAGCAATGCAAATTGTTCTCAGCAGAGTGCAAAGCTAAGTTCTCCATTATATTCATCCCATCCCCAAGTCTGGGACAGTTGTAGTCTACAGGACAGAAGGTGCTGGGTATGGTCCTCCCATGGCAGACACATAAATATTTAAAAGAAAAAGAAAAGAAAATACCCTTTTTTCTACAGCGTTGTATGGAGCCTGATTACTTGGCTGTTTGTTTGCAGCTGACATAATGGAAGCCAATGGTATGAATAACAGAGCAGGGCGGAGCCTCTTCCAGACTCTCATGGACCTTGATGTAGGAGATGGTTTATTTAGCTGTAGTTGAAAAAAAAAAACCTACCCAAATTAGGCTTATAACTGCCAGGGAAAAGTGGAGGGAAACAGCTGATTCTGAGGCAGTATCCCAGATCCAAACCTTTTGTCTTTCTTATCAACAGTGATAAGTATGAGGCATAGTGTGGCAGTTGCTTGTCTGTTGAATTCTATAGCTCCAGGACACTTTGACTCCTTTACTTTTATTACCATCCATTCTTGCTTGTAGGCAAGTAATTTATCCTGCAAATATTCCAATCAGGGGTGGTATTCTTATTACCGTTTCTGTGGGCATGGCTAGGTAGAAGTGGCTAAGTGGGTGTGGCCATGTGACTGGGTGGGCATGGCTTCTTTTTGTGTAGCACCCCCCCACACACACACACCCATGCTCCATTTTTTTGCCTCCTGGGGCTCAGGGAAGCCTCCTGGGCGAAGCAGTAAGAGAGAGGGATCCTGGCACAGCTGATCGTTGGAACAACTGATCATTGGGAGGGAAAAAAATGAAATAATACTTTGGCTGAACCAGTAGATGTTTGATTACTACTGGTTTGGTTGAAGGGTAGCATTTTTCACTAATGATTCGTCCGAATCGGGCTGAGCCGGTAGAATACCACCACTGATTCCAATGTATTTTTGTTGCTACTTTATCATGCTGATGTTTGTAGTCAGTCTGTGTGATCTGATGCAGCAGCTAACCAGATGTTTCTTCAGCTTCTTTGCAGAGATGGCAAACAGATGATGTCTGTTGCTGTCTTCAAGTTCTGGCTTTATATGTCTTTTTTCTTAAGGCTTGGTCATGTGCAGACAGAATTATTATTGGTCTGGTTTGTGCTATGACTTTTATTATGGGTTTGATTTTACTTCCTTTTTGTATTATTTATAAGCTGCTTGGAGCCTTCTGCAGTATTGAAATTATCAACTGCAGTAATAAATAATGTTCAACTCTGTCAGAATGATTGCACAAACTGCCAACTAAGCAAATTTCTACCCCATCCCAGTAACGGCCAATAATCTTGCCTAATAAAACTCAAGCACTACCAAATAACTCTTTAACCAGTTTTTTGTTACAGTTTTTCCATTCTGTTTTCCATTGTGGGTATTGTTGTCATTTCCATACCTTTTTTTTTTTGAAGGGAACTTATAAAAAATAGGCTTTACCTCTCCTGTTTCATTAACAGGTAATAAAAAAACTAAGACAAGTGCTTTAATCTTATAATTATATGGTGAGTTTCTCACTGGTTGATTGCTAAGGATAATTACATTAAGGGTAATCTTAATGCCATATTTTTTCAACATGTATTGATTATAGAGACCTTGATGCTCTCTGAGCTTGTTTGGTTGCAGATGTTTCATTGATAATAATTAATGTTTCATTAATAATTAATCACTGCTAGTGAGTATGGCATTTGCTTCCTGTTTGCCCACTAGCTTTGATGATGTTACCTTGTTGGGTAATTAAAGTCTGCAACCAAACAGCCAAGCTCAGAAAACACCAAGAACTCCACAGTTCAACCCTGAGCTACATATATTCTCTTCTATTAGATACATTGATTATTCAAAAGTTCCATCAATTCCATCAAAGAATGCAAAAAATCATGTTCATTTTTAAAGGCATGCATTGGAAGTGAACCAGAAGACAGATACAATCATTGCATCTTGTATCTTTTTAGTTTCTTTGGTCCTTATAAAAAAATTGAAAAAAATATAATAATTTCAATTTAACTATCTCTATTCTTCCTTACTTTTAAATAGTATAGGGAACATGTTCCCCTGAAATTATAGACATTGGTATTGGGGTTAGATTTATACCATTGATTATAGACCAACATTGAATCAATTACTCTAAGTAAATAATCTGGAATATGAATATTTTCACATTGCAGATATTATGATTGCTATTGAAATTAGACATGACACAGCTGTTCTATCTTAATATACAATTTATTAATTTCTGTGCTAGACACAGGCATTAAGTGCAACCTGAAAATTGTCATTATTACTAATAACAATTTATCTTCACACAAGTTAGGCTACCATTATCAATCAGAAATAGAGGGCATCTTTGAAATTCTCTGGTCCTGGAAACTGTATGATGATCTGCTTTTCTTGTCCAATACAGGGCAGGGGAATTGTAGCATTCTTCTTGCAATGGATGCACTAAAAGTAGGAAAATGTGTCCACAAAGACACAATTCCCATAGATTTCATAGTATGCTTTACTCTAATTATAGTAGGAAGGTTGCCCCAGACAGCCGATTTTGAGAATTCTGAGAAACTGAAAAATCACTTTACTTAACTGTGAAATCACCGAAACACAATTTGAAGAATCACCAAGAGCAGGGCTGTCAAACACCCAGCCCATGGGCCAGATGTGTCATGTGCTGGCCATGCCCACACCCAGTTTAGTAAAGGGGAATAAAGTCCTGATACAGCACATGATGCTGCCGTGATGTGAGTTTGACATCCCTGACCTAGAGGAATCACCGAGATGAATCTTCAGTGTGAACAGCCCATCCTTACAAAACTATGTAGTAGAATTTAGTGCCAATTGTATGATGTAACTAATCAAATACTACTCCAGTCATTGAAATGTAAAGGTAGAGGTTGGAAAGTTGTTCCATTTTAAGACTCACCCTTCCATATCCAATGCAAATAAGAATTGAAGGAAGAGTCAGTGGATTTGATTTTACCCACTTTAAAAATGAAATATGTTAATAATAAAACCTAAATTGAGTTACATTTTTGCAAAGAATACAATTTTAAAAAATTCAAAAGCAATTTTAAAAATAATCTGTCCTTTGGTGACTTCCTAAAGAAATAGCAGCAAATAGAATAAAGTAATGTTCTGTGATGACATACTGTATTTTATAGGATTTTCATCTCTTAAAGGAAACATTACAATGCTTAAACTATGTGTAGATTTGGTTTTCTTGCTTTTTCCCTACCACTACCTCCTTCTTAACAGCTATTGCAATAATGGATTGTCTGTTTGGATGCCATACTTAACTTTCTGACTAGCCAATAGGTTTTCATACCTCTTTTCACTTTCTTTTCTTTTAAGGCCTGTTAAAATTCTGGAAAATACTCTAAATAATATTTGTATACTATCTATTTATTTAGGCATAAATTTTGATATACATAACACATGAACCAGTAGTAGACTCTACAAATGCATTTTAGTTCTATAACTAAATGTACTTCTTCCATAGTCAGTTTATTTAACCTTATAGATTTATGGATGGATATTTACAGATTAAACACACACACACAGGGACACATACAGTGTGTGTTTGTGTGTGTATGTTTGTATATACAGGAAAAAGTTAATAAATATTATCTGTCTGTCCATCTGTCCATCCATCCATCCATTGAGAATAGAAATTATGTCACCTTGTTGCATTGGATCCTATTGCCTGCAACTGAGTTTCTCATTCATAGCACTAATTTATGGGATGATATTATTGTCCTTCCCTATTGTTTCAATAATTTAAAAGAGTCCATCTTTGTAATCTCAGGGAACATTCTTTGAATTCTGGGAGATATCTTTTTTGGTATAGATAACGGTCTGTCTTTAGATGTTAAAGTAATATAGCAAGAAGAAAAATAGTCTTATCACGCACAAAAAAAAACCTATTGTGAATGAATCATCTCATTCCGATTTTACAGACAATCGGGTCTCAGTATAGAAAGGCAACAATTCATATTTTAGCTCCTTACATTGTATGGCCTTTCATCACCATTATAGACACTGTATCCTGGTTTGTGCTTGCCAAGGGAAAACTTAAAATGCTACTTCTTCAACTTGCACACATATTATTGTTTCCCCTCTTCTACATCTTCATTGTAGTCCAAGCCAACCTGATGTTTGCTGGGAAGCTAAATTCACACTCTCTCTAATTCATAAGACACATTTATTCAGTAAGAAGGTAGCAACATTGTGATACAACAGAGAGGCAGGCAGATAGCAAATTTATGAGAAAGCAGAAACCAACAGATGCTTATTATCTTAAGGATAAAAAAGTAGGTAAACACAGTGAAAAAAAAATGATTTAAACCAGCAGAATGACCACTATGGCAAGACTTTGAGTTCCCAAGCAAATGTGGATTATTCATAACCCCATTCCCAGCTGGTGAATTAACCTTCATGGTGCAAAGGGAAGAAAGCCAAATATGAAGTCCACCAAAAAAGCTGCAGAGAAGTGGCAATTGAGAGATGCTCTATGAACCACATTTTGTTTCAGAAAATACCCAATACAGCAGAATATGCCTAATATAGTTTATTATAACATTACAGAAATAATAAAGGGAAAAAATCTGGGTTGGAAAAATGCTTGAAATGGCATGCCATTTCAAATGATATCACTGAAATACACTAAGGGGAGATTGAAGATTTAAGATGCCATAATAGACTCACTATTCTTCTTCAGGAAAAAAAAAATACCATACATACATTAACAAATGTGCTGTAACTAAGTTCACTATTGTTAAATCCTACTTAAACTATCTATTTTAAAATACCCATCTTGTATTATTTTAAATATTTTAGCTCCAGGATGTGATTGCTTTGTAAACTCTGAAATCAATGCTATTTTACTTTCCTCTGATCTCATTTAGTTTTAGGATTATATTTGCTCTTTCATTTGTTTATTTTACATGTTTTTACACAGTTTAACTTACAATAAGTCATTTTCCTTTTGTTTTATAACATGATTTTATTTTGGATTAATATATAAGTAACAGAAGGGCTATTTGTGAATGTGAATCTCAGTAGCTGATTATATTATGTAATAATAAAAATATTAGTAGTGTTTTATATATAAATGGGTCACTTTATATAGAGAACTTAGGTGATTAATTATTTCTAAAATTATTAATTGGTTTATTTTATAGTATTTCTACACAATATTTAGAAAACTTGAAATAATAGAATGCTTGAACTATAATTCAATGCTCCTTTAATTAGCAGGAAAGATATTTTCATTAGTAATAACAAATGCTAAAGCAATAATTTAGGTTATTCTACTGATCAATCAGCTAGGACAGTAAATTAATGATTCTACTAATTAAACTAATTTATGCTAGGAGTTGTGGTTCTGACTATTGTCCCATCCTGAAGTAAAAAAAATGTCTCCACTGAAATAAAAATATGTTCATATTGTATTATATATTATAACTTTATATTGGGGGAAAAAAGACCGGCACTCATCAGCTTGTCAACCGGGGGGGGGGGGGGGGGAGCCCTCAATTCTTCTTTGAGACAATAAATCAGAAACCTTAAGTACAGATAGTCCTTGACTTACAACCATTTGGTGACAATTCAAACTTAAAAATGGCACTGAAAAAAAAGTGACCTAGGACCGTTTTTCCACACTTACAATAATTACAGCATTCCCCATGGTCACACAATCAAAATTTGGATTCTTGGCAACTGTCATGTATTTACAATGGTTGTGTCAACTTGTAAAGCATTCCCGGTCTGCTCTCGAGTTGCCATAGAAAGGAGGCTCATGAATTAATTAGGGCATCCATCGGAACCCTGACAGGTTGCAGTGTCCTGGGGTCACATGATCCCTTTTACAACCTTCTGACAAGCAAGCTCAATGGGGAACTCAGATTAACTTAACAACCGTGTTACTAACTAAACAACTGCAGTGATTCATTCCACAACTGTAGCAGGAAAGGGCATAAGATTGGGCACAACTGCCTTGCTTAACAACAGAAATTTTGGGTTCAATTTTGGTCGTAAATTGAGGACTATCTTACAATAAAATTTATCATATCCCTGTTTCTGTTAAGCACATCGAGTAATATTGTGCTTTATTTGCTTCATATTAATTCTATAACTTTGTGATGGATCCATTTTTTTTTTCTGTTTAATTTTACCCCAACATTGCACACCTCAATACTGCTCTGAAGAGTTGTTGAACTATTGCACAGCAGATTCTGAAAACTAACACATTTGAAGGAATTAAGAAAGCAAAGTCCGACTAAGAAGGAATCATTTTGGTGATGTTGGCCACAGTCAAAATATGTACAACATTTAAACATTTTATTTAACAGTCATTTTTTTTAAGTATCTTTGTACTTTTTCCTGTTTAAGATGTGATGTAACAAAACATATGACTCCTGAATTTTCCCATATAAAATTCTGACACTTTTAAAAACCATTTCACTTTCTATGAGTGCACATTTTCATTTTGCTTTACTTTAATAATAAAATTCTACAGATTTAACAGTAATTCTGAGTTCAGTTGAATTAAGCAGATATACAACTGTCATTTTAAAATGCATTTAGTAGGAGACACAACATGTAATAAATAGATAATTTATGTTGGTAACTTTTCCATTTAAATTGCAAATGCTATCAAGGGGCAAATGGCGACATTCACCGATATTTATTGGAACTTGTATTTCTTTGTGGTTTTATTTTGCAGATATCCAACACCATGTGAGAAAAGTTGCTTTTATAGGTAGTTTAAAATTCAAGTTGGTTAGGAGATTCTGCAAAGTACAGTTTGCAGAATCGAAGTACTCATGCTGACTTATTCTCATATAAAGCTGCAGTTATTCTGAAGTTTAGAACAGATATAAAGGCTCAGCTTTATATTACATCCGAAAACAATACCTTTTCCTGAAGTTTATGCTTTAGAAAACCTAAATTATAATTTACCATTTTTTAAATAAAAAAATAATGGGGTGGGAAACTTAGGGTGGGAAGAAAGCCCTGCTTGATGTATAATTAGTACTCCCTGGCGGAACTCAGATTGTTTGAATTCAAGCTAATTCCCATCGAAGCCTAAATAGATTTTCTTTTTAATCCTTTCACATCTGACAGGCTCTTCTGTATCTGAATCAGGCTATTTCAAATATTTTGATGTGTTTCAAGCTCAGACAAACTGGCAAAATAGTTGTGGCAGCCTTTAAACAATGTATTTTTTTTTCTGTTCATGCAAAATTGTTCATATTTAATAGAATATAATAAATTTTAAAAAACTGGTTAGTAAACAAGTAAAAAGCTATTGCGGGCAATGAAATGTATTCTATCCAACAAAAGAACTCTGCTTAATAATGCTGCAATTGTAGGTAGTCCTTGACTTACAACCACAACTTAAGCCCAAAATTTCTGTGGTTAAGTGAGACATCGGTTAAATGAATGTTGCACCATTTTACGACCTTTCTTGCTGCAGGTCTTAAGTGAATCGCTGCAGTTGCTAATTTAGTAATCTGCTTGTTAAATGAATCTGGCTTCCCCAATGACTTTATCAGAAGGTCGCAAAAAAGGATCACATGATCTTGGGACACCGCAACGGTCATAAATGTGAAACATCTGAATTTTGCTCACATGATTGTGCAAAGGTTGTGACTGTGAAAAATGCTCATGAGTCACTTTTTTTCCATGCAGCTGTAACTTTGAATGATCACTAAATGAGATGTTGTAAGTCGAGGACTAGCTGTATACAAATAAGTACTGACCATAGCAGGATCACTATGCTTTAAAGTATAGCACAGCATAAACTGCACTGATCCAAATCTCTCTTAAATATGTGGTATTTGCAGGGCAAATAAACCTTAGTATTGAATGCAATTTTGTTCTTTCCATAGAGAATGCCAGTTTCTGCATGTCTGAACTTAGATAAGGAAGTTTTCCTCCTTTTTTAATGAGTGGTATATTTGTTTGCACCCCAGCACCAACCCCCACTTCCAATCCTAAGTCTGAAAGAAGGAGGAAAAATGGTTTTCATTAAATATACCTTGATAAGGAGCACTAAATCCACGATATCGGTGATTGCTGTCTGTTACAAAATGAAGTCTTAGCCAGTTTTTGTTGCTGATAACTGGAGGTGGGATATTCATTCCAGATAACCTGAATGAGAAAAAGACAAATAAGGCAAACATATTTAACAGGATCAGAAATTCCCAGTTAGTCACCAAGGCCACTAACTCTTTCAAAAGGCTTGTACTCAGAAAAGACTTGTACTCAGAAAAGAAAAGAAAAAAAAAACAGGAAACTATTGTGCATTATTTTGTATAATTTTGCTCTGTCTAATTTGGAATTGCGATTAAGAATGATAAGACTTTTCTATTCTTTAGGAAAGAAGTGTTAAATACAGGAGTTATTGCTAAAGAATTACTACCAATATTGAGATAAAGCTTTATAAAATTATAATGTGTCATCTTCGTCAAATTCATTATCCTAGCTCAGAACTTTCAGAATTCATTGGGACACAGAAATAGAGGGACTTTACATAGTAGAGATATGTAATTTGCATTTAAAAGACCGGATAAATTAAAAGTGCATGCATGGATTTGTTGGAGTCTGACTTGAAGGGCAAAAAAAGTCTATTAATAGCTACAAAACATGATGACTATTTAAATATTAGATTTATTTATTAGATTTTCATCCAGATGCTCAAGGCAATATACACAATGCTCCAATTTTGTCTTCATAGAAACAACCCTCCAATAGAAGAGAAAATTTGTAGCTCAGAGTTGGACTGTGGGGTCCTTGGTGTTCTCTGAACTTGATTGTTTGCTTGCAAAGGTAACATCCAGTTAACATTACAACTGATTATGGTTCCAGCTTGGATAATGGAATGTCTAAAAGAAAACAACCAAGCTTACAGAGCACCAGGAACTCCACCAAAAAAACGAAATCAAAACAAGAGACTGAACCAAAATTACACCCTGAGTTTTCAGGTCCATGGATGGGTTTGAACTTGGTTATATCAGTACACCCCAATGTCTCTTTCTATGATTTCCCTCAGATCAGTACCAAGTTGACTATCAAGATCAGTTTTAAGGGACAATAGCAAAAAATAACACGACAGCCACCATGACACAGCAGTTAGAAAGTTGGACCTGGAGTGCAAGAATTTGAAGTATCTTGGGATTCTCAGTGATCCAGGTCATGGTTGTCCCAAAGGTATTTTTTTCAAGGGGCAACTGGACTTTCTGGTTTTTCTTTGAAGATGTTTTCGCTTCTCATCCAAGAAGCTTCTTAATCTCCAGGAACAGATTTCCAGACGGGGAGAAATACAGACTACGGGAACCACTGGCATTACTCAGGTGTCCCTGAGGACACAGATAAACCTTCAAGTGCTTCAAGGACTCTCTAAAAGGATGCAAATGACCAGCTGTCTTCAAGGAGTATAGATGCTTCTATTCCCCACCATCCTGTCAGAGCTGAAGAAGCTTCTTGGATGAGTAGTGAAATGACTTCAAAGAAAAACCAGAAAGTCCAGTTGCCTCTTGAAAAAAGTACATTTGATTCAAGTTCAAATCTATTCTCTGCCATGAAAAAACTTCCTTCCTTCCTTCCTTCCTTCCTTCCTTCCTTCCTTCCTTCCTTTCTTTCTTTCTTTCTTTCTTTCTTTCTTTCTTTCTTTCTTCTCTCTCTCTCTCTCTCTCTCTCTCTCTCCCTCCCTCCCTCCCTCCCTCCCTCCCTTCATTTATTTATCATTTCAAGATTTTTCATGTGTCATATAGTAAATATTTGATCACTTTGAAGATGTGGCCCACAGGTAAAAGCATCTAATAATATTTTGGGTGGCCAAGATATATCCATGCACAAACTTTCCTGAATTTCTGAAGAAACAAAAGGATATAATCAAACAAATATATATTTATTTGCATATCTAGATTGTAAGCTTTTGGGAGAAAGGGAAATGGGCTTTTATAAAATCTGAAACTTGGGGGATCTCAGCAATAATTTTCTGAGACACCAAAGTAACTGTAAATCTATGTCATGATATTGATTGTTTTTTCTAAATAGCCAACTTTTCTTATTATTTCTATAATTCTCAAATCACCATGATTATTAAGTGAATCACTTCCCCCAATGACTTTGCTTGTCAGAAACCAGCTGGGAAGATCACAATAAAATCACATAATTCCAGGATGCAATTGTTGTAAATCACATGCTGATTGTCAAGCACCCAGAATTTGATCACATGAGCATGGCGATGTTTCAATGATCATAAGTGCAAGGGCCAGGCATAAGCACTTTTTTCAGTATTGTTGTGACTTCAAAAGGTTGCTAAACAAATTGCTGTTAAATCCATGAGTATCTCTACAGTGGTAGCAAAGTGCAATAGAAAATAAGATGCCAAAGCATCTTATTGATCAAAAGCCTATTTAATAAATGAAATGCTAAACAGTGGGAAAAGATTTGCAGATACTTGTCTGCAATAATACCAGAACTAACATTCATCCAATAAATCTACTATTTATCAGGTGTTGACAAAGCAGTAATTCACTGAGCATAATGCACAGCACCATTTTTTTAAGGTTTACTAGCCTCCATGGCTTTAAAATGGTATCAAACCAAATTAAGAAAGATAGCTATGTTAATAGTTAATAGCTATTAGGTTGCTGTGTTTTCTATCAGATTGCTTCTGAATATTATTGGTGCCTGATGGAGATAGTATTATTAGAATCAAATAGAATAAAATAGAATAGAATAGAATAGAATAGAATAGAATAGAATAGAATAGAATAGAATAGAATAGAATAGAATAGA
>NW_020769330.1:4789934-4873930 GCF_900518735.1 Pseudonaja textilis
GAATAGAATAGAATAGAATAGAATAGAATAGAATAGAATAGAATAGAGTTGGAAGGGACCTTGGAGGTTGTCCAGTCCAACCCCTCCTTAGGCATGAAACCCTACACCACTTCAGACAAATAATTGTCCAATCTCTTTTTAAAAACTTTCAGTGTTGGAGCATTCACAACTTCTGGAGGCAAGTTGTTTCACTGATTAATTAACCATTCTAAGTATCAGGAAATTTCTTCTTAGTTCTAGGTTGCTTCTCTCCTTGATTAGTTGTTGGATACATTATCATTGTCTCTCAGACGTTTATTCATATTGCAGAATAAGGCTCCTTAATAATAGCAACAGTGATGTTCCATGGGAAATCAGCTTCTACACTACCCATGAAGAATTTTCCAACAGAAAACAACAATCCTATGGGTTTTTTTTTTAGCAAAATCTGGCAACATGACTTCATGACCTTGTTATACTCATGGGACCTAATTTGACTTGTTGGCACATGACTCTGGATTGGGAATATCATTTCTCCTTAATTTAGTAAACAAAATTAAAATATTTTCTTTTAAAAAGCAGAGTAGCTTAGAAAATTCTAGATTTTTTTTTAATATGAAAGAGAAATAAAAATGTTAATAGACATGTGCTCAGGTCTTAGAAGAAGTCCCTATTAATTAACTGTAAATAGTAGACCAAGAATGGGCCAAATGTTGATATTAGAATGCATGTATGTTTATGATTTATATTGTTTTATTTAGTTTCCTAGTATGATTTGATTTCTTATTTAGTATCCTATGAAGATCACTGCTTTGTATGTACATTCTTGATGAATGTATTTTTTTCTAGTGTACCCTGAGTGTATATGCACCAAAGACAAATTCCTTGTGCGTCCAATCATGCTTGGCCAATAAAGAATTCTATTCTATTCTATATTTAGGCTCAAAAGGAATAAGTACACAATGAAGCTTCCTATAGAAGAGACACAACTCAATGCGAATACACAGTTCCTTAAAATTTCTGTGGCTTATGCATGCTGATAATTTGAATGCACAGTACTTATAACATTATGAATGGTTTATTTTACATACAATATTAATTAATCCTTGTTAGTTATTAAAGTATTAATCAGGCACATTGAATCATTGGTTTCAGTTGGAAAGGGACATTTTAGCCACTGAGTCCAGCCCTCTCTTCAAAGCATAAATCCAGACTAAAATACTCTACTGGAAGGGTCTTCAAACTTGGCAAGTTTGAGACTTGTGGACTTCAACTCCCAGAATTTCTGGGAGGAGGAAGGATGAATTCTGGAAGTTGAAGTCCACAAGTCTTAAAGCTCTCAAGTTTGAAGATCCCTGCTCTACTGACATGATTCGGTAGTCTCTGCTTGCATGCAATGAGTGGAAGCCTACCTACCTTCTCTCCTGAACAACTGTTTCCACTGTCAAACTGTTCTGATTGTCAAGTTTTCTAAAAGGCATATTACATTGTTTTATAGCAATAGATAGAGAATAGAATACAGTGGAGCAGAACAGAGTAGAATAACAGAATTGGAAAGGACCTTGGAGGTCTTCTAGTCCAACCCCCTGCTCAGGCAGGAAATCCTATATTATTTCAGACAAATAGTTGTCCAATCTTTTCTTAAAAAACTTCCAGTGTTGGAGAATTCAACAACTTCTGGAGGCAAGTTGTTCCACTGATTAATTGTCCTAACTGAAAGGAAATTTCTTCTTAGTTCTGACTTGCTTCTCTCCTTGATTAGTTTCCATCCATTGCTTCTTGTCCTGTCCTCAGGTGCTTTGGACAAGGGTGGGATGATACTGGTTCTGCCCGGCTCTATAGAACCAGTAGCTCTGAAGAGTTGCAGACACCAAACCAGTTCTGTGTTTGCTGCTGTTTGGGCCACCCGCCTGCCTGGGCTCTTACCAGGCCTTTATTTCCTGCTTTTTCAACCTCAGCTGCTTTGTGCGGCATAGGTGAGGTTGAAAAAGCATGAAAAAAAGAGGCTTTCCAAATGCTGTGCACCTGCACACAGCGCTTTTCAGCTGTCTGGGTGGTACAGGTAAGGGTTTTATTACACACGTGCACAGAGTAGTCAAAAAATAGTCACCAAACTGGTAGTAACACTGGTTGAATCCTACCACTGGCTTTGGAGAATATACTAACAGAATATAGCACTCTTTATGACTTGACCTAGCCACCAATAGCATATCCTTAATTCATTTTCACAGTTTACCCCCATATTTCCTTTGAACCTGTGTTAAATAACTCATAAAATTAAATATAAAATTATACAATGGAAATTTTAAAAAGAATTAAATAAAATCAACTGTCAGCTACTCATCCCATGTCAAGTAACATGAATTATTATTCTTTTTTTATGCCATTATTATCATACATGGCAGACATTGCCATAATTATTGAAGAAGGCATAATATTTCCATTATTCAAAAGCTTGACTATTTTGTAAGATTTACAAAGACATTTATTTCTTCCAACTGAACTTTTACCCATATTTTTTTTCATATTTTACCCATATTTATTAAATAAGCAATCTTACAGAATATGAAGGCTTTCTTTTAAATAAATGCTTATGTGTGTTGAAATCCATTCAATCTCTTTGCACTCAAAAGTTAAAGCAAAGAAGATATAGAAAAATCTTTGTCTGAAATGTTTCATATATCATATCAAATTTAATCTTTATGTCAGGGTTCCAAGTAATATGCTCATAGCAAACAGAACTTCAAGGCAAGTGGGTTCCTCAAAGAATAGGTTTATTGGACATATCACATTGGCACAGGCTAGTGAAAACCAACTCTAAATGTTTCCACAGTTTTCAGCTAATTAAAAGTTTTTCCCCTTCCCAAACAATCAGTCAATCAAGGTGCCAATCTAGTTGCCTAGTAACTTCATTCCTCCTCTTTCTGACCACCTATGGGAATGTCCTTGGTTCCCAGGAGAAAGTATTTTGTTTTGGATACAAATCCCCAACTATTACCCCCTCCCTATCTCTCCACTTCAGTGTGGCAATGCTGAAGCCTCAAAATGACCTTGGTCAGGTCAGCTTCAGAGTTCACACTTTAATCTTCAAATGACACAGTATAAACATTAAGCAGAGAATTTATTTTATGCCAAATGAAATATTAGTACACAAAGACTTTCAGTTAACATAGATGGGGTGGAACAGGGGTACAAACATGGATGGATAGAACAATTTCATTCTTAGTACTCATTTATATTTTAGTCTGCCCCTCAGGATACTTTTTTGATGTGATAGGTTTGGTATTAATACAGATTATTCTCATTAAGCACATGATAATATTGGACTAAACATTAACACTTCTGATTTCTATAGTGATTTCTTTGAGATTATTTCAGTTGAAGTAATATTGCAAAGTGACAGGATTTACAAGGATTTCTGGCATGAAATATTTGTTTATTCCAATTATATACTTATGTTTTCTTTTCATGTCAATTTATTTTCCAAACAAAATTAAGAAGCTGTTGCTTATTATTATAATACATTTGCAGTACAGCCACAGAAGTATGCCAAATATTCCTTCAAGACACAGTGTTACCCCAATTTTTAAAATAAATCTGTATTAATAATTCATATTTCATATAATGTCCAGACTGATGAATAAAATCAGTAAGCAGGCGAAGATACCTAATGTGTTCTCTGTGTACCGATTTTCTCTTGGAATTCTATCAATATTTGAACATATCAAATAACTTCCACAAGCTCTATGGAATATGGATAAATACCTACATATGTTTCTCTACATCAGTGGTCACAACATCACTGTGGCATCATGTGACATATCAGAATTTTTTCACTTCTCTAAACTGGCTGTGGGCATGGCCAGAGCATGACTGGTCTATATGCCCTGCTCTACATTCATTAATCTATTGTTTTCACAATGTCTTCACTGAATGCACATTTTAATAGTCATCTAATTTGGGAAATGTTCTGTCAGCCCAAATGATCATAGAACTACAGGACACCATTTTACACCAATGTTTTCATTTAGCACACACAACTGAAATGCTATTCGTAAAGTTAAATGATGGCATATTACCTCACTTACTGGACTATGGGAAAAACTGAGGCAAATCTTTCATACTGAATACATTTAAAATCTGGTCAAGTATGCTTTTGCTGCATAGCAACTCAGCACCTCATAACCTATTGACACAGAAGGGAAGCTGAATAGAGAAGAAGGGTTAGAAATTCTCCTTGTGTTCCCTTTTTATGTCCTCCTCAACCATTTCTCTGTCTTTGAGACTGCTGATCAATTTCTTCTTTCTCCCTGATTTATCTTGGCATGCAATTTCTTTCACCTCAAGTATTACCTATAACTTTCTCCCTCCCTGCAATTGTACAAGCAAGTCTCTTTCTGTTAAATGACCAAAACTTGTTTCACTAGTCTGATTCAGGCTTGCTTCCCATTTTCCAGCAGCATAAAAATCACTTCCTCCAACAATAGGCAGGGAAAAGAAGGGGGAAAAAATTGTTGGAAGTATATTTGTATTCTGTGCTGCACAGCAAGCTACCCACTGAACTAAATTATGTATGGTTGGTGATCTGATTTATCAGCCTGCCAGTGTAGTTCAGAAGCAATATACCAAAAACACACACACATACACAAAGACTGGCATTATTTTAAATAGCAAAACACTATGAAACAATAAACTTCATCTTATAATAGCTGACAAGTCATTCTGTCTTAGATGTGTGTGTGTGTGCATATGCATACTTTATGTATTGCACATGTACATGTATATGTATAAGTGTACAATATCTGTGTATGAGTGGGTGTTTGTGTGTGGGTGTGCTTGCACGCGCCAGGCTTTCATTTGTCAAATGCTACTCTTTTATCATTCTGAGCACGGATTCCTCTCCAATTTTCAAACTCAGGCCTCACTTTCATGTCATAAGCATGTATCTAATAGAGATCAATTTTAGGATGAGTTAATCTCTCTAGAGAAAGCTTTATTTAAATCAAATCAGCATTGAATAGCTTAGATTAAATCCAAAACATCTGATCTGCAAATTAATCTATTTAAACACACTCCAGGGAGAAGGGCAGAAAGAAGCCTGAATGTTTTGTCTTCATCCATCTCAGCTTAAATCTTGGAATGAACATATATCTGCTTTTAGTTAACTGAATTATCCAATCCACTCAAAAGTTTCATTTGTTGCTGAGAAGTTCGGACAGCCTTTATTTGATTACACAATTACTGGAAAAGAGGAATGATATATCTCTCTCCTGGTAGATTATTTCCTGATCTAATATGCCTTAATTCTAGAGGGGACATATTTTAAGGCAACTAAAATCTAGGAGCGCACATAAAATAAAACTTGGGAGTTAAGTATTGAAGGGACATTGCTATTTGTCTCATAAAAGAAGAAAAATAATGTAGTAGTGAATCAGAACAAGTAGATACTATCAGGATGCAATCTCATATTGATTTAGTTGGCAGTAAGCTATGCTGACCATCAGTAGTGGTGTTTAAAAACTGGGTACAAATTTTAAATTGTAGTCAGTGCAATTCATTAAAGGCTTCATTTGCCTTTAATGAATAAAAAGAATACATATATATAATCAGAGTTTAGTGGTAGTCCCTGCCCCCACAAAAAAATCTCCCAAATTGTAGATAGTCACAAATTGAAAAAGGCTTACTTGTATAATATTGTGCTAAAAAAAATGTTAAAATACATTAATAGCAATGGCACTTAGACATACATCACTTCACAGTGCTTTACAGCCCTCTCAAAGTGGTTTACAGAGTCAGCATATTGCCCCCAACAATCTGGGTCCTCATTTTACTGACCTCGGAAGGATGGACAGCTGAGTCAACCTTGAGCCTGGTGAGATTCGATCTGCCAAATTGCTAGCAGCAGGGTATCAGCAGAAGTACTCTGCAGTACTATATTCTAACCACTGCGCCACCACGGCTCTTAATTAATAGAACAAGGGTTTCCAAAAGATGGGAAACAATCATTATACATTATTTATTAAGCATTAAATCAGACAGCACACAGAACATTGCATCAATTCTAGGTGCACTTTAAGAAAATTGAGGTCCAACGGAAAGGTTCAGAAGAAAAATGTGAGGTCACCCTATAATTGGGTCCTTGGTGCTCTCTGAGCTTGGTTGTTTCCTTGCAGACATTTCATTACCTAACTATATTCCATGCTAGAAGGGAGTGGGATAAGGGAGTGAGGTTTGCTCTCTGCAAACCAATTTACTTCTAGCATAGATGATATTACCTACCTAGGTAAGGAAATGTCAGCAATCTCTCTCCCCAAAGAAAACAGCTAAGCTCAGAGCACCAAGGACCCCCACATTTAAACTCTGAGCTAAAAATATTATCTTCTATCTTTCTACAGTGGAATACTAGATCCTGCAACTTTGAAGGAACTGTGGATACACAGTATATATAGAGGGAAGAGAGATTTCAGGAGAGGGAATTGATTCACTGGGCTAAAATGAAGGATTTCAGAACCCCAAAATGGAGTAGCAATGGGATATGCTATCTGTTATGTCCCTGGAACTTAAAGAAGTTCCCACCCAGGTCCGTTCGCGCTGCGGGGGCGGTTGCCCCCTCTCATTGGCTGGTTCTCCCCAGCAGCCAGCTATAAAAGCAGGCTGCAGGGTCCAACCAGTCGCTGATCGCTGCGAGCCAGTTCCAGGCTTGGCAAGCACGTTCAGTCCTTTATTATTCTAATAAAGTATTTGTTGCACCATGCCCTGGTCCAGCCTCTCATTATCCGAACTTAACACTGGCGACGAGGATGGGATGGCTACCAGAGGCAAAATGCAACCGCTGAATCACTAGCCGCTGATCCACAGCCAGAGAGAGCGATCAGCAGGCAACGAGAGCGAACGCTGATCCGCAGCCAGAGAGAGCGGTCAGCAAACAGCGAGAGTGAGAAGCGTCTGTAGCCGCTAGTTAGCCAGCTACAGGGAAAGTGAAGTGCTGCGAGCCGCAGCCGCTCGTTT
Source organism: Pseudonaja textilis (assembly GCF_900518735.1). The sequence continues at coordinate 4,796,922 of NW_020769330.1, forward strand.
CTTTAGGCGCGAAATTCAAACGGCTGTCATTTGAATTTCCGCCCAAGAGTACAGCGCGGTGCTGTATTTCAAAGTCACTGACGCCCACGCAGGCGCGAATTTAAAAACGCTGCCAACGACCGTTGCAGCCTAACCTCGTGTTAATCCAGAGAGAGGGAGAGAGTTGTGAAAACCTCCCCAGAGCTGAAGTCACTTGCCTGCCATAGGCACAAAATACCTTCCTGCTGCTGCCCCAGAGAGATTTCCTCAACAGGTTATCCAACAAGATTCTCATCATGAACTCCAACCCAGTTTTCCCATCGTTCAAGCCGGATGAGGAGAAGTGGGAGTCATACAAGAATCGTTTTAACCACTACATCGACGCCATAGGGTTGGCTGATGCAGGGGAACACTGGAAAAAATCATATTTCCTGATCTACTGTGGAGCCATCGTCTTTGATACTGCCACAGCACTCGTGGCTCCACGTGAGTTAAAAAACGTTCCCTGGACAGAACTGTTAGAAATCCTTACTAACCACTATTCTCCTAGACCCTCACAGATTGCCAGGCGGTTCACCTTCCGAATGAGGAAGCAATCAGACAAAGAGACCATCAACCAGTACATGGCTGCCCTCAGGACTGCAGCACTCCATTGTGGGTTTGGGACCTACCTGGATGACATGCTCCTCGATCAGCTAGTCTGCGGAGTCAAGGATCTTCACCTCCAAAGGCGCCTACTTGCTAGGAAGGACCTCAACCTCGCGCAAGCCATCGAGGAAGCCCTGGCAGCGGAGCTGGCAGCACACTCAGCCACTGAAATCCAAGGTCCTGCTTCCAAGCAAAGTGCAGTTTCAGTCCACTCTGAAGAGGTGGTCATCGAAGAGGACCCCAGCGATGCGGCCGACATCCACCGTCTCGCCCACACCAGACACCCGCAGGTAGGAGCCAAGCAAGAAAGCATCAGCCCACCCAAGCATATCACCCTGTGCCTATCCTGTGGTGGATCTCACCTGAGGGCCACCTGCAAATTCAAGGGAGCCACCTGCAACATTTGCCACAAAAAGGGGCACATCGCTAGAGTCTGTCAAGCCGCTCACAACTCGGCACAAAGGCACCCTTCCTTTTCACATTCTGGACCCCAAAGGCAAGTATTGAACTGTCGCACTCGCCACCATGCTAAGCACGCTTGCCATGCCATTAGTAAAATCTCTCTCTCCGTTTTGTTAGAAGGTAAACCTTGTCGCATGGAGGTTGACATGGGGTCAGCGCTCTCAATTATCTCTTGGAGCACCCTCAAGAGACTACAGCCCAGTCTATCCAGAAACCGGCTCCAGAAGTGCCAGTTTAGCCTGAAGGACTACCAGGGGAAGGACATTCCTGTAATCGGCAGAGGCAAGTTTCTTGTTAATTTTAAAACTTTCAAAGGCCCACCTACCTCTAGTGGTAGTTAACGGAAATCTCCCCACACTCTTGGGGCTTGATTGGTTTCCCCATCTCGGCCTAGGGTTAACAGGAGTCCATGCTGTCTCAACCTCTGACACTGACTCCTTATTCGCTGATTACTCAGACGTATTCAGCAATGAACTGGGGTGTTATAACGGTACCCCTATCTCATTCTCAGTCGACCCCCAAGCAGTCCCAATCAGGCTAAAACCTCGTAGAGTTCCATTCGCTATTCGGCCTAAATTAGATGCGGAACTGGATAAATTATTAAAACAAGGGGTCATTGAGCCAACAGATTTCGCCAAATGGGAGACGCCCATTGTCACACCCCTCAAAAAAGACGGTAGCCTGAGAATTTGCTCGGACTACAAATCACAATCAATAAGTTTTTACAAGTTAGCGCTTACCCAGTGCCCGTCATTCAGCATTTATTACACACTTTTGAACCTGGCAGCATTTTTGCCAAATTGGACATGTCTCAAGCGTATCAACAGTTCCCTGTTGACAACCAAACAGCGGAACTCCAGACCATTGTCACTCACAGGGGTGCTTTCCGGTGCAAGCGTCTCCAATTTGGCGTAAGTGTTGCCCCAGGCATTTTTCAATCCCTCATGGAGCGGATTTTGCAGGGCCTCCCTGGTGTAGTACCCTACTTCGACGACATCCTAGTCTCGGCCAAGGACAGACCCCAACTCTTCCAGAGAGTTCGAGCAGTGTTAGAGAGGTTCAGACAGCATGGCCTCAAATTAAAAAAAGAAAAATGTGCCATTGCCACTAGACAGGTGGACTTTCTGGGTTATAAAATTGACGCCTCAGGCATTCACCCCCTGGAGTCCAAGGTTAAGGCAATTCACGAGGCACCCACTCCAACCTCCAAAGCGGAACTGCAGGCCTTCTTGGGGCTATTGAATTTTTACACGTCGTTCCTGCCCCATAAAGCATCTGTGGCGGAACCCCTGCACAGACTTTTGGATAAAAAATCGGCGTGGCATTGGGGACACAAGGAAGACTCCGCTTTTCGCGCAGTCAAATCACTACTCATGTCGGAGGCGGTCCTTATTCAGTTTGACCCCAACCTTCCATTAGTGCTAGCAGTGGACGCATCCCCTTTTGGAATTGGGGCAGTGTTAAGCCACAGGCTACCCAATGGCTCCGAGGCCCCCATCACTTTTTTTTCCAGGACGCTCTCTGCAACAGAGCGCAATTATAGCCAAATCGATAAGGAAGCTTTAGCAGCTGTCACAGCTGTGAAGAAATTCCATGAATTTCTTTTTGGCCACTTTTTCGAGCTGGTCACGGATCATAAGCCTCTCCTGGGTCTACTAGCAGGTGACAAACAGACCCCTCAAGTCCTGTCTCCTAGAATGACGAGGTGGATTCTTTTCCTAGCGGCATACTCGTATAGACTCATACACCGTCCAGGTAAAACATTGTCTCACGCAGACGCCCTCAGCTGCTGCCCCCTGCCTGCTCCGGTGGAGGATCCTGCCCCGGTCAATGCTATCTTTGAGGTCACCCAACTGGACCTCCCCATCACTGCCCTTGACATTGCCGCCAAATCCAAGGCAGACAAAACGATCGCCCAGGTACTGGACTGGGTGAGGAGGGGTGGCCGGGCAGTGATGTTGAAACCAAATTCACGCCTTTTAAGACCCGCCTACAGGAGTTATCCAGTTTGCAGGGCTGTTTGCTGTGGGGCACACGAGTGGTCATCCCGACCTCACTGCGTACCCGAGTTTTGGAGGCGCTGCACGAGGGCCACCCTGGCATCGTCAGGATGAAGGCATTAGCACGCAGCTACGTATGGTGGCCTGGCCTCGACGATGACATCATCAGATGGGTAAGCTCCTGCCATCCCTGCCAGGAATCCCGTCCATCCCCTCCAATTGCCACACCCACTAAGTGGGAAAGCGCCAGCGCACCTTGGTCCAGGATTCACATCGACCTAGCGGGCCCGTTGCACGGCAAAATGTTCCTGGTGGTCGTGGACGCTTACTCTAAATGGATTGATGTGGCACAACTATCCACAACCACCACGCAAGCGGTTACCAAGGTATTAACTCGCCTGTTCGTAACGCACGGGCTACCAGACTCAATTGTTTCCGACAATGGCCCCCAGTTCGCATCTGCCGAGTTCAGTCGCTTCGCTGCCAATCTGGGCATCCGCCACATCTTCACGGCTCCCTTTCATCCTGCCAGTAACGGACTGGCAGAAAGAGCCATTAGGACCACTAAAGAAGCTCTAGCTAGGTTCAGCAAGGAAGACTGGCACCACAGACTCTCCCGTTTCTTGCTGAGCCAGCACTCAACCCCGTGCACAGTCACTAATAAGTCCCCGGCTGAACTCCTGATGGGTAGATGCCTGCAGACTGTATTGGACAGGCTTCACCCACATTACTGCCCTGACTCTCCCCTCGCTTCCACATCGGGGGTTAGGCATTTTGTCTTACAGGAACCCGTGTTCGCGAGGAACTTCGCTGGAGACCCACTGTGGATCCCGGGTGAGATCGTGGCCATCACCGGACCCAGGTCGTATCGAGTCAGACTGGAGGATGGCCGGATCTGGAGAAGGCACCTGGATCAGCTGCGGAAGCGCCAAGACACTCACGTTAGCAGTGACTCATGGTTGCAGACCGGTGCGAGGCGACAGCATCAACCCCACATCAGCATCAATTCCGGTGACCAGTTAACGCCTGCAGCCGAGCCGGGGAGCCCGAACACGGACCGTGACCACCAGACGGCTGACCAGTCCGAACCAGTCAACGGAAGCACATCCCCAGTGACCAGCCCTTCGAGTCCCGAACCGGCATTGACCGAGGAACGCATTCGTGACACACCACCGGTCCGACCTTCCTTTGCAGACTCTGAACTACCAGACAACTCCCCGGGGTTGCGCCGTTCTGGGCGCCAGCATAAGCCTCCCGCGTACCTTAAAGACTATGCGTGTTCGCATCTGGGGGAAAGGGGTGTTATGTCCCTGGAACTTAAAGAAGTTCCCACCCAGGTCCGTTCGTGCTGCGGGGGCGGTTGCCCCCTCTCATTGGCTGGTTCTCCCCAGCAGCCAGCTATAAAAGCAGGCTGCGGGGTCCAACCAGTCGCTGATCGCTGCGAGCCATTTCCAGGCTTGGCAAGCACGTTCAGTCCTTTATTATTCTAATAAAGTATTTGTTGCACCATGCCCTGGTCCAACCTCTCATTATCCGAACTTAACACTATCATCTCTGTCTCCACTGAAAAACTTGCTTAATGAAGTGCCAGGTAGGTAGATATAATAAAAAAATAGTTTGGAGAGGTTCATATATATACTGTAGTTTTGTTTTCAAGTGCTCATTATGGAATGGCACAACTGCTACATTTATAAAAAATAAAAATATCAAACATGATTTTCCAGTAAAATGCAAAAAAAAAAACAACCCTGAATAATCTAAGAGAGAGAAGAACAGAGTCAAGGTCATCCAGCTAGCTTTGTGCCTGAGACAAGGCTAGAACTCACAGTCTCCTGATCTTTTTAAGCTTTTTATGCAGAACATAGAAAAATGATAAAAAATACAAAAAAATGAATTTGATGAATTTAAGGCAAGTGGTAAGAAAAAAAAATACACATTTTAATGTATTTATTTTATACTCTCCTTTATTATTTTAATAAATAACCCAGGCAGCAAAATTACACAATATTCTCCTCCTCCTCCTCCTCCTCCTCCTCCTCCTCCTCCTCTTTTTTACATAATAACAACCCTGTGAGGTGGGTTGGGCTAAGAGAATGTAATTAACCCAAGGTCCCCCAGCTGACTTTAATGCCCAAAGCGATAATTTATTTCACCCAGAGTCTTTGATATTTATTTTCAACGGTCAATGTCCATGAATCTTTGTTTCCAGGTTCCTTCTATTAATTCCTTTTCCATTTTTTCCCCAAAATCACCAAGTAATCCCAGGGTAATTTATTCACATATCTTTTTTTATCTTTGTAGTATTCTAGTATTTCACTTTTCAGGGTTTCTGTATTATTATGATGAAGTTCCTCTTATTTCATGTCAAGTTCCAATTTTAAAAGGACCAAACACTTTTCAAAGAGTCACTGAAATTTTTCCTTTACCATTAGGTGGCACTCTCAGTTATGTCCAAGTTCCACTCTTTTTTCCCCCCACTTTTTTCCGCTCCTTTTTAAGGCTTTTAATTTTCAATAATTCAAATTCTTAGCTATTATTTCTCTTTAACACATTCAATTCCAGCAATTAATTATGCCTATTTAGTGCCAAAATCCAAATAATTATCCAATTTAATTTCCAAGTCTTTTATAGTCAAATATTTTCTCTGAATTTTCCACGTCCAAATTAGTGCTTTTCAAAATGCAAAGCCAGTTTCACCAGTTTCCAATTTTCTTCTCTGTCTCTCTGTTCACTGCTTCTACAATCTTTCTTAAAAATTTCTTCATTTCTTAATTCTGGGGTATCTTAATGTCCATGTGTTTCACCTGGTTCACACACCGCTCACAACTTCTCCACTCCAGCACAGTTTTAGTTTCCTGAACTGCCTCCCGTCTTCTTGGTGGCCATTTTAGACCACTGCAGCACTCGTCTTTGAGGGGTTTTTCCTTGTCAGGGAGTGGAGATGTGGCTCTCCTCAACCCTCCAGTAGATCCCCCTTTCTTCACCACCCCTCCAGGGTGGTTCCAGTCTCAATTGGGACTCTCCAACAAGAGAGCATGGAGCGAAATCACGTACGATCATGGATTCCAGTCCAACATGACAGAAGCACAACCAGAAGTTGTGCAGCTTTGAGTGGTATTGCACCACTGGTCCCCAGATGTGAGAGAACCTCTTCATTAAATTGGATTTAGGGATTAGTTAGGATTGATGCTGTAGTTCCAGACTCCCTGTTTTGTATGCACATGCACAAACACACCCCCACAGTATTGATTGATTGTAGTATGCCTACCAGAATCATTTTTTTTCTGAAATGGGTGACCAACTTTATGGGGAAAGAAAGAAAGAAAGAAAGAAAGAAAGAAAGAAAGAAAGAAAGAAAGAGGGAAGGAGGGAGGGAGGGAAGGAGGGAAGGAAGGAAGGAAGGAAGGAAGGAAGGAAGGAAGGAAGGAAGGAAGGAAGGAAGGAAGGCAATACATTCATTTTTATACAGATAGTTGTAACTATTGATGAATTAAGTTACTCCAATTAGACAACTGTTTATGTCCGTAGTTTCCTCTTTCCCCCAGATCTTTTCCAGAGGATGGAATCATTGGATATTAAAGCAGAAGGAAGAGGAGAGGAGAGGAGACATTGCATGAATGAAGTTAATTCAGATTTTAACTGCGATTTCACATATTTGCATAATATTTATAGTATACAAAAATAAGGACTTTCAAATGAAATCATTCTGGCTACAGTATAGTGTCTGATACAGGGATGCTTCTTCTATGAATCTGGCATATATTCTATTCTTTGCTATTCATATTTAAAGCATAGATTCAAAGACTAGCATCCTTTTAAAAAGATAAAATAATATCAGAAGGAAAACAGGGAGACACACATACAGAGAGAGAGAAATTGGTTCCAAAATGCTGTTGCTTCTCTCTATATTTTGTTGAAATAAACTGTTACTTACAATGATAAACAGAATATTAATGTATGAAAATTTCTTCTAAGTTATCACAGAACAAAAGAAATGCTAATATTAAATTGGGAATAAATCTCTATTTATGTACACAAATTTATTCCCTTCCTTTCCTCTATTATTTCATGTATTACCAAATATTTTATGATGACTTAGTTGGAAACATTTCTCTTATAAGTGCCAAGAAACTCACTGATGGAATATTTATATAAACATAAAATGCTGTGATATACTGTCCACATCTACCCATTTAGCTCAAAATCACTATAATATCATAATATAAATAATATATCTAATATAATAAATGCTGTAATATAATGTGATATGATAATATAATATCTTTCCCCCTCTGTTTTTAATCTGTATCTTTAGTTTCCTAAGATTCTTAAATACAGAAGGAGAAGAGGAGAGACAGAAAGAAAATAAGAATAATTGCCAAACAAATGCATTAGCTTCCAGCACCATCAAGAAGTTTCTTTAGGCCCGTTGGTTGATTGATTATGTGTAATAAAGTCAGAATTAACTCTTTGAGATCACAATTTTTTTCCACAATAATCTGATCCCAGCCGGATGCTCCATGACTTCAGTTGCAATGAGTGTTACAGAGAAAAGCATTGTAAGTATAGACAGGCCCATCATAACAACTTTCAAAACGTGAAGATTAGAATGTTGGGAGAAAATTTAGGATAACGAAAACCTTCCTCGGAGGCTGCTAACTTGTTTCCACTTTGATAAATTGATATTATTGTGTGTGCCCATGCCTCCACAGAATATGTTCATTTTATTTTATTTATTTTGATTTGTCAATCGCTTACAAGATAATAGGTATAATTAAAATATAAAGTATATTTTATAAAAGTATAAGTATATAAAATACTTTCTCAACTGTGCTAATATCAGATACGTAATGTGGGTTCCAGACTGATGAGCTGTATTTGAGTATTGGTCTAGCAAATGTTTTGTATGTTCCAGTTAGTGTGATATTACCAGAGAAAAAGCTACGTAGGATTAGGTTAACAACTCTTAATGCCTTTTTAGCTATGTAGTTACAGTGGGCTCTAGCACTTAGTTCATTAGAGATGAGTATTCCAAGGTCCTTTACAGAGCTTGGATCATCAACAAGATCTTGACTATTCAGCTTGTATTTTATTTTCTGATTTTTTTTGCCAATATGTAAGACAGAGCATTTATTTGTTGAGATTTGAAGTTGCCATTTGTTTGACCATTCTGATACATAGTCAAGATCTTTTTGAAGAGTAGCAGTATTGTCTGTGGTATTGAACAGCTTTACATCATCAACGAAAAGAACGCAGTTACTCTTAATATGATCACAGAGGTCATTTATGTAGAGTATGAAGAGAGTTGGTCCTAGAACACTGCCTTGGGGGACACCACTATTGACAGGTAAAGAATTTGATAGGACACTCCCAATTTTGACCATTTGTTGTCTGTTTGACAGGAATGCTTCTATCCAGTTATGCAGTTGTCCAGAGATACCATAAGATTTTAGTTTTAGGAGTAGTTTGTCATGTACCACTGAATCAAAGGCTTTACAGAAGTCTATGTAGATTGCGTCTATTGCTTTGCCCTGATCGAGTTGTGTAGTCCATATGTTTTTGCAGTGTAAGAGTTGCAGATTATGGGATAGTTTTTTCCTGAAACCAAATTGGTTATTGGAGAGTAGGTTGTTTGTCTCTAGTGCAGGATAATGATACAGAATTTGATAGGACACTCCCAAGAAAATATATGTGGCATGTATTTTCTCAATGTGCCTGAAAGGGCTGCAAACTTCTCGTACACAGTGAATTACTTTAGGTAGTCGAAGAAGATGTGTTTGGATTGTTTTTTTTTTCCCTTTGACTAGCAAATCACCAAAGATATCACAACTTAATTTTACATATCCCCAGCGTTCTAAACTTCTTTGCTACATAATTCAAGATCTGTATTTTCTCATCTTTGAATATTAATAATCATGGCTTTGGCCTTACACTACTCCATATATATATATATATATGTATATATTCTTTTTCCTATGGGCATGCTGTAGATTCAATAGAGTATTAAACATGTTGTTTTACTGCTGCTTGAGTCAGAAGGATATTTTTGTATAGTTCATGTGGATTGACATTAAGAACTTAAAATGCATTAGTGCTAAGGAGTGTTAAAAAGCACAAACTGAATGTCATATTGTCTCTAAATTCTAAAAACAAATAAATGGGCAGAATTATTTACACTTGAAATAAAATGTAAACTAACTTTAAAACAGCTTTTGCTAGCATATCATATTTGACAGCAACAAAACAAATGCAATTAATACATAGTCATTATCTTCTATTGTTTTGGTTTTTTTTAACCTGAAAGGAGCACTTTGGCTATATCACTGCAAATTATGCGTTCTGTTTTGTGGTTTAAGTACTTGGCGGTTATTTAAAACTTTGCTGCTTTAATTCTTTCTTCCCGCGTAGGAATACTGATGAATATTCACTGTTCTCCTATCTTGATAGCAGCATGAGCAGAAATGGTGGGATTCTACCAGTTTCCCTACTGGTTCGGTTATTGCACACTTCACACATGTGTGTGCACACACCTAACGTGTCTGTACAGCTTTCCAAACACCAGCTAAGGCTCTTCTGCACCAGCTGAGAGGATTAAAAAAGTACAGAGGGAGGGCTGATCCTGCACTTTTCTCTTCTTTCTCTCTCAGCTGATCATTGAAGCTTTTTTTACAACTGGTTTGGCCAAACTGATAGCAATTTTTGCTGCCAGTTTGGCCGAATCAGGCCGAACTGGTAGCATTTCAGCATTGATGAGCAGGCAAGTTCCCAGAGTGGCTTCAGTCCTGAAATTTCAAATTGCTTGACAGATACAAAATAATTACTGTATACATCCTCCCATCTCCTCATCTCAATCCCCACCCAAGCCCTTATAAGGCTAGTCTTTATACGGACAAGCAGCCACAGGGAACTCATAACAAAGATGTTTTGTGTGGAATTTTGTCTATAGAAAGTGACTGGGTAAACAATGTTGGAAGTTAGGGTGTACAATATTTGTCTTCCTGCCTGAGGAATTATAATGCAACATTTGCAAACATATGTCCTTAGTGGAAGGCAAAGTGAAATAGTTTTAGGAGTTTGTGCATTGCAATGAATCAAGAAAAATGAGAATTTTCTTGGACAAGAGAGCTAAAGTTCTCCAAAAGTACAGAAGAGCATAGAGGGAAAAAAAACAATGTTCCCTTTATGGAAGTAAGTGATCCATAAAAGTAAAGCAATTAAAGGACATGGTGTCAGCAGAACTTAGGAACCAGAATTGGTCCCCCCCTCTCTCTCCAAAGACAATTAATAGCTGGCTAAGTGAAACTTGCTACTGACACTGTAATAGACCTTGAAGAAATCCAAGAAGCATCTTAAGAAAGAACAGCTGTGACATGATGGTAAATGATACCCTGCTGAAGGAAACAGAAGCATCTGTGTGCAGACTCAATAAGACCTTGCAGACTGGCTATGTATTGCCTTTCAGGACTTCATCTCCAGGTAACAAAAAAGAGATTACCAAAACTGACCATAAATTATACTTAGTTCATGTGGAGATGAATATTATAGCCAGAAGAGAAGAATAAAATCTGAGTACTAAAAGGCTTTGGATAAGGAAATAAAGGAACTGGGAATATATTTACAGCTTGAATGAAGGAGATGGATAAAAATTAAAAAAAGAATATTTTCAGTTAGATTACCCTGTTAATAACTCAGAATATGAAAAAACAAATAAATGACATTGCTTTTATATAATTCTATAGTTTCCTATAGTTAGGAAAGAGCCATGTTGGCTCAGTAGTTAGAATACAGTATTGCAGGCTAATTCTTCTTACTGCCAACTACTGGCAGTTCGAGTTTTACCAGCTCAAGGTTAACTCAGCCTTCCATCCTTCTGAGGGGGTAAAACGAGGATTCAGATTGTTGGGGGCAATATGCTGACTCTATAAACCACTTAAGAGAGGACTGTAAAGCACTATGAAGTGGTATATAAATCTAAATGCTATTGCTATTGCTAGGAAAAGTATAGCAAGAACAATGCTGGTTACAGTGCAGTTAATGACTGAATAGCACCAATTACATAATCTTGTGCTCATCAGTTTTTACTCCAATCACCGATGCAAAATAAATCTTATGATAGAGAACCAGAAAAAGTTTGAAATGGACTTAAAGAAGTCATTGACGATAAATGGGAAAAACGACTGCCAAATATGGAGAAATGGAAGAAAACCAACTGGATGTCAGAATAAACCAAAAGATGGACCACAGACTAGTACTTGATGTAGTTGTCATGAAAGCCTTAGAAAAGATATTCAGATGCTGTGATGTCTACAAAGATCAAATATCTACAAAGATCAAAATAGTGCAAGCAATGGTATTGTTTGTAATACTATGGAAGTTAAAATTGGACAACAATGAAGCAAAGAAGAAGGAATATTCATGTTTTTGAAGGTTTCTAAATGTTGTCACTAACCCGAAAAGTTAACTTAAAATTATTTTGGGATATTTCCATATATTCCCAGTATATAAAGCATTATATGGTGGACTGATTTGAATATTTAGAATACCAGTTTTAATAAAGATATTGCTTGTCATCTGATGCATTCAATTAACATGCAGTTGACTGTCATAGCAGGCTTTATTGATGAATCAGAATATGATTTGTGGCAATTCAGATATAAAAGTGGCTACTCCCAATTATGACCCTACCATGGTATATTGCAATATTATTATATATAATTATATTTTGTATTGTTAACATCCCATTTGAATTTTCAGCCTAGATTGACAGTAAAATTGTCAGTCTAGGAACAATGACAAAGATGAGGTCAGGATAAATAGCAAGCTTTGTTCTTAGACAATCTTTTATCCAAACTACCCAAGAAAGAAAGCTTTTATCATTTAGAAGTCTGCAAATGTCATTAAAAAATATTTTTATATCGGAATAGAGTAGCTCTTCAAAATGTAATATCATCTACAACAAACTTTTTAATCCAGCATTTAGTTTTAATAGGATTTTAAAATATCAGTTCTATCTAAAGTAAAACAACACATAAGCTTTCATTGACAGAGAGTATTCTTTTCATATATAAGCAATTAGAAGTTGAATTTCAATACTATTCTAAAGGGATAAAAATATTAACATAATGCATCTAATTAAGAAATCTGAGCTAATTAAATTTTGTAGATCTATTTTTTCCCTAACATATGGTGAGGTGTTTTTGCATAACACAATACATTGATCTCATCCCACAATATGAATGACAAGCTTAGGATAGAGTGCTCCTTCAATCTGCAACTTCACATTAACCATTATTAAATTAACATTTTAATACTGTGTTATAATTTATACAATGTACTTGGAAAACAAAACTGTTTTGATCTGTATATATTTACCAATCTCACTTATCTAAACATCTTCCATTCTTAAAAAATGAAGAAAAAACAACAACACATTTTTCAAGTATAGCATAAAGTCACCAAATTGGTGTACAAAAGACAAATGATGTATATATATATATATATATATATATATATATATATTTAATCCCACTAATGACTGGAGTAAATTAGGCTTTTAAAATAATTAGGCTACATATATGTCTAAACAGTGTAATTGTGTGAGAAATCATTGACAAATCTGAATCATTTCACCATGGATAATTGACTCACTTAAGTGGTGATGTGAATAATCTTGTTATAACAGTCATTAAAACTGAAAGTATGCATAGCACCAGGGGTGGGATTCTACCAGTTCACACCTATTCACTAGAACCAGTTGTTAACATTCTAAGAAGTTCGAAGAACCGGTTGTTAGAAGAAATTACTGGCCTAATCCTGTAAGGAAGGCAGGAAGGAAACATTCTGGTGTTGCTTACAGAAACTGCCTCTCCGTTAATCCTTATTACATTCTTGGCAGGACTAGACTTCCTGTCTCAGGAACTTCTCCGGGTTTTTTTTTTCCCTCCTTTGCTGGTACTTTGCTTGTGTGGAGTGACCATTTAAAGTTACAGCGGCACTGAAAAAAATGACTTATGACTGTTTTTCACACTTATGACTGTTTCAGCATCCCCAATCATGATAGGCCAGGGAAAGAGATGTGTGCCTCGATGTGAGCGATATTGAGTTGGCCACACCCAGCCAATAGCATGACCACCAAGCCATGTCCACCCAGTCACATGACCACCAAGTCATGCCCACCACCTAAGCCACGCCCACAGAACCAGTTGTTAAAAATTTTGAATCCCACCCCTGCATAGCACCTTGGATCTGAAGATCCCCATTCTTCTCACCTAAACTCTATTTGTCCTCACTTCCAGTGCAATTTTTCCATTAGAAAGAGCTCAGTGAAATCGTTACATTTTGAGAAATAAGAAATCTATCTTATCCATGCTTTGCCTAGCCTAATATTACCCACTTCAGCCGGTCCTTTGAGAGCAAAGATTTGATCTGTGCAATTGATTTTGTCAAAATGACAAGTAAAGCTAACTCATAGTTTAGTACTAGATACCTAATTTATTCATTTATTTTGTTTTAGCATATGACGTACATAACCAGGCAAATCCACATTTTTAAAAAATAACACAGAGTAGTTCTGGTAACCCAACACCATCAGTTCATTTGGTTAATGCATGCACAATACCAAGATATACCATGGGGGAAAACTAATGTTGCACCTGCCGGCTAGCAGCATATAGGGGATATTAAGTCATCCAGGCTTTCTTCTTGCCTTGCATATAGGCAGGTCCAGCACTGGCTCCTGCTTCCACATGAACACTGCTGGCTTTTCCTAAATAAGTGGTACCTATTTATCTAATGGCATTTCATATGCTTTTGAACTGCTAGGTGGGCAGGTGTCATGCCCCTGTCGGAATCTGATTCCAAGGGAGGGGCTGAGTAGCTGACAGAGAGTGGGAGTGTGGCTCTGGTGAATGTGGAAGAAACTGGGGAAGGGCAAAGTCTGGCTGGGCAGAGCAGGGAAGAGGTAGAGCAAGGCAGAGGGAATACAGAGGAAGATCCAGGCCCATCCCCCTTTCATCCTAGGGCATGCAGGGAGGAACAAAGAAGGGAGCAACATGAGTAACATGGCCTACGGGGGAGGAAAGAGTCCCGATTCTCTTCATTAGCTGCAGCTGGGAACACAGAGTTTAAAAAGGGAGTTTGCACACAGCAACTCATGGGAAGCAAATTGTGAGTTATCTTTTATGGTTGAGGCTTATCTGGGTTTCTGGCGTCTTCCCAACTGTGTGTGTTTTGTTGGCCTTTGAAGTCTGCAATTCTTTATCCTATCTGTCCAGTTAATTGCTGCAGCATGGTTTGTGTGGATTTTTATTTACAGTTTATATGTACTTTGTTTTCAGACTGAATTTCCTTCATTTGAAGACTGTTCTTGGGGGAGTTTTTTTCTCCAGATGAAGGTACCTGGACATTGGGGGCAAAGTTGGAGATATTAAAGGGACTTTTCTTACTTATGTGACTATATTGCCTTTGTGCCATGTCCCGGGCCACCATAGCAGGAGCTAGGGTCAAATGATAGGAGTTTACTCTGCAATGCGGTGACATGGGCTTGAACTGCCAGAGTGCCAACCATCTGTGGCCCAAGAGTATCAACCATTAAAGCCAATGTCCCACTGTACCCCCTTACTAGATTCCTGATTTTTTTTATGAAAACTAAAATGGGTGTTTAATATGTATATTAATAATTGTGTAGTTCTGATTAGTAACTATTGGTACATTTATATTTTATTAGGTTTTCCATTAGGTAATTAGGTTTTTGCAATCTCAGGCAAAATGTGGGTCCCATTGAATGAGACTCCCAAGATTTTGGATTTAGGCTATTATACTGTATACATAATAACTGACCAAATAAGATGAAAAAAAATGGCCTACATTCATCAAACAATTCAATTCATTAATCAACAGTTCTTTACAGTTCAAAACTTTACTTCTATTTCACTAGTCAGTCAGTTTCAGTTATAACATTGTTCCATAGAACATAAATATCTTAATTCTATACCACACAATAATATATACTTGCAAATTAAGTATATATTATATGCAGTATGGCCTTATTTAAAAAATAATAATTAAAAGTCAACTTAGATAGGATTCTTTGAAAAGCAAACTGTACATTTGTGATGCAGCCACCATTTGTATCACCAATCATTTACTGTTCTTTTATATTTGGCACATTAGAGATCAATAAATATAGCACAAATAACTGATAACATCAGATTTCATATGAATTGAAAAGTGAAACCAATGACAATCACATCATAATAACTATACATTTATAATCTTTTAGAAAGTAAAAGAAAAAAATCAAAACAAGTCTTTCTTTTATCCCTCTAATATGAAAAAAATATACTAAAAATACAATAAGAATATATTGTAATGGCAACAACATTATAGCCTGTTATGACCTCTTTAATCAGCAAATAATAATAAAATGTAACTCTGATTCATGTTATACAAAACACAATTGGGGGAACTAGGCACAAATTTGAAATTTGCAAAATTACATAAACCCAATCACTATCAAATTACTTATCAAATTGAAATTGATTTCCCAAATCCTAGGCTATGTAGACAAGAAACTATTAGCATATCTATGCTGTAAACTACACAAGAAGTCTAGAAAATAACCCTACTACTTTTCTTTTATCATTATTTCATTTTTTTTTTAAAAAGGATGTGCATTGTTATCTTGGAGAAGCATTAAAGTATACAAAGTCAATCTAATTAGTAACAATTAATTATCTTTTAGACCGCAGCTGGGATATTTATCTAGCATATGGGTAGATGTTTTATACAGTATAATTGAGTTGATTAAGCTGATGGTTAGAATCTCAGCTCATTCATAGAACTAAAACTGATCACAGATTTTCAGAACAGTCCAACATTAATAGCACCTTTCACTGAGTAGAACATTCATACTAGACATGGTGTAGTGGCTACTATGAAATCTATCTATCTATCTATCTATCTATCTATCTATCTATCTATCTATCTATCATCTATCTATCTATCTATCCATACTTACATACATGCACACAGTCTTGCAAACAGTGAAGTAGATAGTCACTTAGTAAGATGTTACAAATAATAATTAAATTATATCACATGCTCACCCACAGAAGTAAAAAAAAAAGTAGTAATATTTTTTTAATGAACTCTAAAATAAACGTACAAAAGCATATCCAGTCCAAAAAATATTCACAGAACAGAAGCAAAGTTAAAATGACATTGCTAAACTTCAACAAACAGCTTCAAGTAGAATTCAGTTATCCAATTCCAACTACAGGTAGACCTTGATTAACAATAATTTGTTTGGCAATAATTTGAGGTATTAACAGCATTAAAAAAGTGATTGGTTCTCACACTTATGACTGTCACAACATTCCCATGGTCATATGATCAAAACTTAGGCACTTGGCAAGCAATGTATTTACAATGGCTTTAGCATTTCAGGATTATATGATTGCTACTTGTAAACTTCTGGTTTTCCAACAAGCAATGCCAATGGGGGAAGTCAAATTCGATTAATGACTGCACAGTTCATTGTAACAACCACAGTGATTTGTTTAACAACCATGACATAAAGGTTGTAAAATTGGGCACATAATTTGAGGACTCCTTATATTGTTTTACCTAATCTCTCTAAAAGTCTTGTTCAGATAAAATCTATAGGATGTTTACACGAACCCATGGAAAAATCATACACATTTGTGCTATTTTCCAGAAGGAATTTTTTGCCATTTTTAATACAAATGATTTCACTTACCATATTGTGGGTGGTTCAGAACCTTCTATTTCCAGGTAATCATATTTCTCTTCCATATGAAAATCTGTAAAGATGAGTGAGATGGTGTCTCCAGGTTCTGCCACAATTGTCCATGTACAGTCTGCATTATTGTGGTACTCATTTGGAAAATTAGGACTAGAGATGACACCACTGGAACCCCTCATTGTTCCTCCGCATGCATCTTCCGCTATCAAAAACAACAAATGTGAAGTATCCATTAGAAAAAAAAGTATTTGGAAACAGGTCTACTAGTGTACAACAAATATAATTAACTTAAGGACTACTGGAAGGAGAGAGTAATACAAACCAGGCTTACTTCATCAAATTTTTTAAGAATCAGCTTTGTTAGCATCTTTTTTTTCCACAGCATAATTTTATAATATGCAAAAAAGTGAGAAGCAAGACAAAATGAAACAGACAATTTATTCCCCTCTCAATTGTTTCTCTTCTCCCTTATTGTCTTAAGAACTGGAGTCTAACGTTGCTCATTCTCCTCTTGCTTCCATTCTATTGTGCCACATATTTTAGACAGCCATATTTGGGTCTTATAAGAATGGTGCAGTGACCTAGAGGTGCAGCTCTCGCTTCACAATCAGGAAGCTGTGAGTTCGATCCTAGATAGCGACATTTCTCTCTCTGGGAACTATGAGTAAATATCAGCTGCAAACCCTGCAGTGGCAACAAAAAGGACATCCTGGCATTGTAAGGCATTCTCTTAATCTCGTTTCCAGAGTCAATGTAAAATAAATCCATCTCAATGGGGCAAAAGTAAAAAGACTAAAAAAATATTAGGCTGAATTGAACACAAGAAATATGGTCTGGTTATCTCTGGCTCATGGAACAATTGTTTTATAGCTGACAGCAAAGATTTCAACTTGTTATTCAGAACACATTAATGAAGTATGGTGATGAATAGATGTAGAATCCATCTATTATTTGACAAGGTTAATTCCTACCTAGTTCTTCAACATTTGCATTCAATGTTGGTCACAATGTTACTTTCAGTTGAACTACTTTGGCTCTAATCTTCTAATTTAATTGGTTTGATATTAACAAATACATGCCAGGCCTATGCTTATCAGTACATTTCCAAGCTTGATTTTATTTAATGAAGCCTCACTGAATTTAATATGCCTTATTCCATATTTTGGCCTTTTACACATTTAGTCAACATGTGATTAAAAGTGAGATAGTGATGTTCCCAATTCTGTACCATCTCCTCCAAATGATAACTATGTTAAACTGAGCAAAAAACACGAGGATACTTGTGTGTTGTGTGGATTGATTTGAATGGCCAAATACAGGCAACATGATTTTTTTCCCCTGATTACTATTAGGAAAATTAATAAGAAGAGCAGCCATTTACCTTCCAGGTAATCTAATGTTAATATGTAGGACAAGGATATGTCTGTTGTCTATTAATAATCCTGGCATAGCAATTGGCAATTGGCAACTGACAACAAACCCAAACAATCAACAGCCAGCTTAATTTCAGCGATGCAATTATCTGCTGATTCAAATAAAATGGCAGAGAAGGGTTTTCTACTAATTTGTTAAAAGAGATATTGGCTCAGGTATATGTCTTGTCATCAGCCCTACAAGATCTGGCAGATTTGTTATGTAGATTTATAATAGAAGAAGATTTTTAACTAAGCTATGCCCGAAAACTGAAAAACAAAACATTTTGATTGTGATGACCATGTCAGATAATGGAATATCCTTGGGAAAATGGGAATTTCAAGACTTTTTATTGTTCTTATGTGAAATCCGAACACAGGACAAAAAACAGACTATTTCTACATCCAGCAAAAAAAGTGTGACAAGAAGTATACTCTCTACTAATTTATTCTATATACTGCATATGCTGAAATCAATATTGAGAGAGACCATATTAGAATCTGTGGCAATGGTTTTCCCTGTGATGCTCTATGGCAGGGGTGTCAAGCTTGATTTCATTGAAGGCCCCATCAGGTTTGTGTTTGACCTTGGGGTGTTGGGGTGAGTGTGGCCAGGGTGGGGATGGCCAGCTTGACGTCACTTGTGTTGGGTGTGCCTGTGGTTGCCTAAGCAGTCTACCAGCGAAAATGAGCTCCTGAGCTCCCTTTCTGGCTGTGACAGCCTCCTGAAATCCTCTGCCAGTGAAAATGGAGTACGCAGTCCTCCCGAGCTTCGTTTTCCCTGGCAGAGGCACCGTGGGCTGGTCCCTCAGTGTTTCCAGGGTGGCCATTTGGGTCAGATCTAAGCACCCTATGGGATGGATACAGCCCATGGGCCTTGAGTTTGACACCCCCTGCTCTATGGAAATGAAAGTAGATTTTGAAGAAGCAAACTAGAAAGAATATTGACACTTCTGAACACTGGTGTTGGGAAAAAGTCAAGAAGAACATTGATACCCAGGGTATCAAACTGATCCTAGAACAAATCAATCCAAATATTTCAGCCAAGATACCCATGATCAGGCTCAAGTGGTTATATTTTGGACCATTATATGAAGACCCATTTTTCATATTCTTGGAAAAGATGGAAAGAAAAAGAAAAGGATGACCAGCAGAGACATGGATTGACTCAATTACAGTGGTAATGGCTGTAGAAGACTGCCGAGGCCCTAAATTAGTTGAAAAAAATACCTTGTACCTGACATGAAAATATAATAGAGTATAGCAGCAGCATGCAGGTTTCTTTTTAATCCCATAATGGATAGAAATGTGTCTTTAAAAAGCTTCCATTTTTTATCTCAGAACAGTGTCTATCTCATACAACAAAATGCTTTCAAGGATCTAGTCTCCTTTAATTTTTGTGAAAGCGTAATTATGCAAAGAACTTTAAATTCAGCCCTTCAGAATTTGACTTCTCACTATCACTTTTCTCAGAAATTACAACTAGGACTTGACCTATTCTGAACAGACCTTCAGCTACATTATAGAGATTGCTTAGTAAGATTTTTTTCCCCCATCTCTCTGTGTTCTGTCAATATTTAGCAGCCAGAATACATTTTCCTCTGAGAGAATTAACAGCAATGCAAATTGAGAATGAAAAGTAGAAAGTATGTTAGAGAGAAAAGACATTTTCTATATAGCATAAAAACAAAGCTGATGAAAAGAAATTTTACTCAAAAGTAGGAAGTCATCTAAAATAAGTTATTTTTTTCTTTCTTTCTGAAAAGGCCTACTTCTCATGTTCATCACTTATCTAACCTCATAGTAAACTTTCTGAATATCTCAGAACATAAGGAGATTGATCCTAAATCCAACAGCAATCAGTACAACTCATGTAAACTTACTGAAAAGCTTTGCTTCTAGTAATAGTACTTTAGTTACATTTTGTATCTGTCTATTTTGCAACTCTTAAGAATTCAAAACAGAATAGAGTAGAGTAGAACAGAGCAGAACAGAACAGGACTTGTCTAGATGGGTGTCCGTACTATATGGCTAACAAAGGCCTGGTCTATTCCTTTTAGGAACAGATATACTTAGTTACTAGCCTCAACTGATAAAAATACAAAGCCACCACCAACACAACTGATAAATCCACCACTAAAATATCCATGTTCTACAGGTAATATGGAGTCCAAGAAGATTATAAACTACAAACCTAATCCTTGAAAACAATATAATATTACTAGGACATGTGGGAAACTAATGTCCATATCAATAATTTTCAATATACATACCACAATTTCGACAACGTTCATAATTTTTAGAAGAAGGCTATGCTTTCTCAAAACACAATACCTCTACCTTTTTAGATTAATCTTCAGCCTTTTCAAATGATTATTTCTGTACTTTTTCAGTGCATTCTCAGTCCCTTACAGCTCTTTGAAATACAGTTATTTCAAAGTTTTCTTCTTGATTATTAATGCATCTCTGTGTGTTTCTATTGATGTACCATAAAATCATTATTACAATTTATTAATAGGATTTTGCACCTGCAAAAACAAAATTGATGTGTTTGAATACATGTTTGCACCATTTGCATATCAGAGAAAGCACCCTATGAAACTAATGGCCTTCTTCTACATCTCATGTCAAAATTACTTTACTTATAAAATACAGAATGTGGGAATGAACACCAAAGCACTATTAAATGCTCTGGATTGTGCTGATATAAGTGTAAAACCAAAAATTGTTGCAATGCAAAGAAAGAAATAATTATGTGCAATTAAAGCTTTCAAATCATCTCTCACAGGCTGTATAAAGCATTAAAGTTTTAATCACTAAGAGCAATTATAATCTGTCATTTGCAGATTATACATATAAACCCAAATTTGAGCAGAGACAAGGTTTTACAATTTTGGTCATTCTAATAATTTGAGTTTAACACTTCAAATAATTACTCTATTACTGAATACATTAAATATTCATATATTCATAACTTGCGTGAGCTTTTCCCATGGTCCAGATTAATGTATTATAGATTTTTTTAAAAAGTCCTTCTATGCAAGAATAAGCATCCATCACTTCATATACACATTCCTTTTAGTGGGTAAATGTGAGCATCTTGAGTTTTTTCATCAGTTATAGAATCTCTAAGAACAGACCTTCAATAAATCTTGGTTTATAAATACAAAGATTCATAAGTGTAAATGAATAAATCACAAACAATCTACACAGCAAATCAGTAAGTTGTATAACTGCTCCAGGTTACTTTTGGTTGATTTCAGAGTGTCTATGTTCTTAATATGGCTGAGGAATCTCCCAAGTAAATAAGAAAATGACTCTAATTCAGAGGTTGGCCACTGTACATGATTCACCTTCTTCCAGAAAAGCAAAACATGACTTGTGAGAAACTTATTTGATTTTTTTTTAATACACTCATATAAGAGCACATAAACAGAGACCTTGATAAAATTAGTAAAATCTGATATTTGGTGATCTTCTGGGATTCAGGCGACTTTAATTTTTAAAAGTCTTAAAGAGGTAAAACATGCAGTTTCTTATGGATCAGAACACTAATGCATGCAATGCCATTAATGGAAATGTTAATATACTGTAGAATTCTCATTTTCTATGTCATAGATGTACATGCTAATACAACAGTCTCATTTCCACCTACAGTATTTTGAAAAACTATTTTATATGAAAACATAGAAAAATAATTATATGTGGCTACTTTATGAAACTGGCAAATTTAATGTTGGCAGGAGCTTAGTTGCCTTTGCCATTGACAGATGCAACAACAACAACAAAATCTGACCTATAAGGCAGATACGTTTGTTATTGCTGTTAAGGATGAACATAAGTCTTTGTAAGTGCTTCTTCCTGGATAAGACATTGTTAGTCTGGTCAGAGAAGACCAAATCCAGCAGCCTCAATTTTATACAAAGGTTTTATTTCCATTAAGACTGAACAGCATGCAATTGATAAATGGAACAGGCTACAATTAAGCTTTCCCAAACTGGTAAGATAAATGAATTGCCACCATTGATGTATACACTGATTGATTGAGTAAGGCTATCAAGTCAGTGTCAACTCTTTGGGAACACATGGCTAGACTATTTTTCTCAGTCTATCTATGTCTGGCCCTAGAGAATCAACCTTTAATCTGATTTGAATAATGCAATGACATATACTACAAATGATAATATATACATATATATATTGCCCACCATGAAGATGTGGCATGACCACGAACGCAAAGCCAAACAACAGGATCACAGCTCACCAGCTCTAATCCCCGGCAACTAAGACTAACCTGAGCACAACCAAGCCCCCACCTGAACAGACAAACACTATACAGAAGCCTGATGATGGCAGATGAGATTCTGCCGAAACATTGCTACAACTTTAAAAACACAACTATAATGGCATGGGAAAATACCTGAACAAAACTGAATACCATACATATAAATACCTGCGAAAACTTAAGAATATGAATATATATATATATATATATATATATATGGCATTCAGCTATGTTTGGGTATTTTCCCAGTGCCAGTGCAAAGCAGAAAGCACCAGCCTGAGGATGGCGAGTGGGACCTCACCAAAACGTCACCAAGATACTCTTAATCTTACATGGGAAAAGACCCAAACACACCTAGACTTACATACCTATACCCATGAAAATCTACAAAAACAAATACATATATATATTGCCCACCATGAAGATGTGGCACGACCATGAACACGAAGCCAAACAACAGGATCACAGCTCACCAGCTCAAATCCCCCGGCAACTAAGACTACCCTGAGCACAACCAAGCCCCCACCTGAACAGAACACCCCCCCCAGTCAATCAGAACACAACCAATCCCCCAACCAATGAGAACATATCCCCACCCAATCAGAACACAGCCAAGCCCCCACCCAATCAAGTCACATCCCCACTAGCAGTTAAAAGGAAGAAGCAGCTGCAAGCTCACATTACTCCGAGAAGCACAAAGCCGAAGACACAAGCCTGAAGATGATGAATAAGACTTCATCGAAACGTCGCCTAGATACTTCCAATTTTACGCGGGAGAAAACCCGAATAACCAAAGATATATACATACATACATACATACATACATACATACATACATACATACATTACAATAATGTATTACAGACTCAAAGAATACAAATGATCTGAAGTTTTGTAATGAAGCCTTTGTTGAAGGTTCATTGGGTAACCACTGTTGCATAGATAAGAACAGTGCCTCCAAGGGTTTGGGTTTCTTTCAGTAAAATCAAAAATACGTATCATTGTATGATACTCGAAATATTTTGCAAGAATCTGACTATCATAAAATGATACTTTATGCTTGATATCCTATAGAGTAAGGAAGATGACTTTGTCAGAGACATGTTCTTTTTTTTTCACACTGGTAAACCAAGTTGCCTCTTGCCAGACAATTGACCAGGGTGAGGGCATTCCTCTTATCTCCCAAGGTCATGGTCATATACCATTATAGTTATTTACTCTCATTTATTCTTATCTGACATTGATAATAACAAATAATAAATGAAGTTGATCCTTTTATAGCACTCTACAGCTAAAAACAGATAAGGGAATTGCCCTTTAGAAAATGCATATCAAATTAATCAGGAGACCTGGTAGATTCCAAAGGAACATCCCACAGTTGCTGTATTGAATCACCATTTTAAATAAACATCAAGCTAACTCTGCTCAGTGTCAGGAGTTTGATCCAGACCAATTCAAAATTGACTCAGATTTCCATCCTTCCAAGTTCAGTAAAGTGGGGACACAGATTGTTGGAGGCAATATTCCTGACTCCGTAAAACACTTAGAGGGGGCTACAATAAAGCACTATAAAATACTATATGTCTAAGTTTTATAGCTATTGCTATCATATTTGCTTCTTTAACACACAAATTGATTGAACTATTATAATGATTCTTTGCTGAAAATCAGATTTGGTAATTAATGAGAAAATGTAATTTCTGACAGTGTTTTTAAATGGCACATAGTGAAATCATAACTAAGCAAAACATTTCTCAAAAATCAAAACAGTTTCCAAAATTACAAATTTTCATTTGTATTAAGCAACTTATCCTTCACATTCTTTCTGTGACAATTACTAATAATAACATTGTGGGAAGACTTTTCATTAAAAAAAATGGATTCTTTACTATACTGACAATTTAGAAATAATGGAGTGAGTGTAATATGTCAGAATTTATAAAGGGAGACATTGAATTGACTTCTTTATTGTCATTGTATGTATATACACAGTATACATACAGTGAAATTCACATAACAACCAGAGACCAGACTCAACATGCACACACATGATAATTCCCAAACACCTCCCCACTCACCAAAATTCCCCACCTCCTTAAAACACAAGCATCCACACATCAGACCAAGTAATATTGTCCAACAATTGTCATTGATGGTGGTCCTTAAGTTCATTGTTAAGTGCAATTATAGCTCTGGGATAAAAACTATCCAGAAAACCTATGGTCTGAGTTTTAATTGTTCTGTATCTTCTACCAGAAGGCAACAGTTCATAAAGATTGTAAGCAGGATGGGAAGAGTCTCTGAGAATGTTGCACAACTTCCTTAAACAGTGAGATGCAAATATGTCAACCAGGGCTGGTAGCTGGAGCCCAATGATATTCAAATGAGAAACCACCTTTTCCTGAATGAATGAATGTAGGCAATTATGAGAAATAGAAAAAGATACCCATCTTTTTCTATCTATCTTTTTCTGTGCTATCTAGAAGAGTAGGCATGGGTCTATTTATGTGTATATGCTTGTATATACACATCTGCATAGGAGTCTGTTCCAGAATCGAACCATGATTTTCATACGTTTTATACCAGACATATTTTTAATGTTCTACTTTATTGCTCGAATTGGACATTATTGTTTATCTTGCAATTGGGTTATTGAATTCTCTTATCTAGGCCAACAGACCCAAAGGTGCTTTTTTAAAAATAACTGGGCTTTGTTTCTTCCTTGAAGATGTTTCACTTCTCATCCAAGAAGCTTCTTCTGAATGAACGGTGGAAGATGGAAGGATTTATATTCCTTAGCACTCTTTCTGAGAGTTGTTGAGGCACTTGGAGATTTATCTGTGCCCTCAGGGTCACCTGAATGTGAAAATGGGTGTGAAACCTTCTTGGAGAATTTCTGTAGACATCTAGGCCAGTAGAGTTAAGAAGGCCTGGATGAATAAGATGATTGGGTAGAATCCTGGAGTGAAGCAACATATACAGAAAACGTAACATATATCGGGTCATAATAAGGCTAACATCCATTGGATAAATACTGTGATGGTGACTAATGATAAATATCTAGTTGCCTTTCTCTGGGCCTAGCTACATAGACCCAATCTAATTCAGTCTCAGTTTTGTTTCACTGTACTAAAATGGTAGTAGCTTTAGTAAAACAAAATGAGATTCCCCCTCCTTGTCCTTTTCCATTGTTTTCTTCATTGATTACAAAATGTCTATAAAAATTAAAGGGACATTCTCACCCATCCCAATATAGTGCATTTGCTTATTTGAGGGAATGAGTTCTTCTGTTTGGTCTGAATTGTCACACTATTGCATGCTAGATATACATGTACATACATTAATGGAAATATTTGATATTCTGCTTTTAAGAGGCTTGATAAAGCATGGCTGGAAGAGCTAAGATAGTCAGAGAACTAGTCAGACTACTTATCGGAAGTTCACTGATTCTCATGGACAGAAATGGCCCAGGTAGAAGACAACCAAAGTGGGCTGGAATCATCCAGCACATGTTCTTCTAGCAGCAGCAGTTCCTGATTCAACATGCTCTAGTTTGTGGTATTGTATTTGTCACATTGCCATGTAGTAGAGAAATGCTGCTAGTTGGTCAGCATGACAATATTCTCCATTCTGACTTGAGTTAGTCATGAAAAGTTAAAGGAAAGGGTCAACATGGGTTTTGAGCAAGTGACATCAATGTCAGTCACACTTGGCAATGGTTATCCAACAATATATCTCTTACCCGACAACTCACATCCAAAATAATAGTTTGTTCTCCATTATAGATAAAGCTGGATAAGCCTCAACTGATACTTGTGGACACTTAATTTTTGGAAGTAGTTCCCTTTATTGTTAAAATAAACTTTTCCTTGCTGGATTGCTTTGAACTGCCAATGGAAGAAGACTTAATGTTAATCCCTTAATGTTTTTAGATTTCTGCTTACTCCCAAAATGTTTCCCCATGAATTGTAACTCAGCTGAGACACTCTGTAAGCCAATAATTCATGTAACTTGAGAAAACCATATTGTCATGGGTCTTTATCTGTCACCATGAGAGATGCACACTGGATGAGTGTCCTTAGACACACCACTAAATAAAGCTCACGTTGAACTTTATGGCTTCTTGGATGGACTTTCAGACCAGAACTAATGAATGTGGCTCACATTAAAGGATATTATAGGGGTTTCCCTCATCCTTATGCTGTGAGAATTACATTGAATGCATCTATCATTTATCCCCTAACCCTTTCATAAGCCTAAAGCCATATTCTATTGTTTTTCATATTTGACCAATGATAACATTGCTGGACTCCAATGCCTGGCCAAACTAGTTCAGACAGTTTATCCATGTTCTGAACCATATGACCACAGAGATGCTGATGCTTAGGCCAGTATGAGAAAAAGAGAACTATTTTTTTCTTCTCCATTATCATTCAATTATCCAACTCCCTGCAAGGTAAGCTACTGATAGCAGATAGACTCAAGTGTAAAATGTAAATGTAAAAAAACCTCCTCATACTAATCCTTCTTAGTTTTGTTGGTCTGCTACACAGTTGCTCTTTGCTTTTCAAATTAAATCAGGAAAAAAAAATAGAACCAAAGCAACCCATCAGAATATAGGTTTTGGTGAGCAAACATTGTGATGGTACAAAATTACCATCACAATTATAACTTAATCAGCATAACAGAGTATGCGTACCATTTCAATGTCCTTTGTTCCAGCTTTTAGAATGCCTTTGAAGTTGTCAGACTCACCATTTGTATAAAGAGATCTCAACATCAACAAAAGATAATCAGGAGAGTTTGGTTATAATGGACCAAAACCATGGAGCCACCCATGCTTCCTCATATTTTTTAATTAGAATAACTACAGCTAAGTTGAATAAGGTCAAGGGTACAAAAATCATGAAAAATAATATATGGCAGTAAAGAGCAGTAACAAAGTGTGTAACTTTTTGATGAAATCTAGTGGTTCTACAGTTTTTTTTTCTCAAGAGATTTGTCCTGAATTCCAATTTCCCATGGCAGAATATCTACAACATTTAAGTATTCTGGTTTGTCTGAACCCAGAACAAATAAATTGATCCAGCCTTGAAATGGTATGACATATGAAGTGGAATTGATTGAGCCTTAGAATGATATGACATATATATCAAAAATCTTGTTATGACTTGGAAACACATCTTATTTCCCATTTTGGGCATGTCCCTGTAAATTTAAACAGAAAAGAACCATGCTATTATGTCCAACAACTTGCTTCTCTATTGATCTTACCATTTAGGTAGTAAACACCAAACCCATATTATTTTGAACTGACAGATCATTTACATATCCTGCAGTCTGTGTCATAAAAAATTAAAAGAAAGAAAAAAGGAAAAGGAAAAAGAAGAAATCTGTTGGATTTTCATAATCAAGAATTGCTGCATGCAAAATTTTGCATCATGATATTGTCTTGGTTTAAGGTGATAATCCTCTAAATCAAGTTTAACATCTCAACTTTAACATCTCTAAGTTGTTTGAACTCCAATGTTCATAATTCCCCAGCCGGGACTGCAAACATTAAGGAATGGCATTTATCCACAGTTTGTCAAAATCCAATATTAAGTGTTCGGGAAGTGTCTGTTCCATGCAGCTAGTTTTTTTTCTTTCTATTGTCTCCTCTAGAAAATCTATCTTTGGGACCTGACACTATTGCAGCTCTTCATGCCAGAGTAGTCAATACAAAAAAACTCTGCAGATGCAACTGAAATATGGAAAATTGGTACTTGGTGTCCTTTTTTTTTTTGCAGTTGTTCCATTTTCCCCACAAGTAAAATAATTTTATAATAATAAATGCAAACTGCACACTACAGAAAACTGCAGTGCCCCAGGTTTGCATATCTATTTTAGTACCTTGAAAAATGGATTGAAATGAATTCCCTCTAGATGATATGAAAGGGCTTTAATTGCATGAATCAAAATTGATATTCTCTTCTATGCACAAATGCCACACAAAAGTGGCAATCATCTGTGCACAAATCATCCTGAAAATGTTTGTCAAATTACAGAAGGAAAATTGGAATTCATCCTAAGGTGTGGAATTTATGTTCATTTTCTGTGTATAATGAATATATGTTTAGGATTGGTGCATTATGTGAACCTAACCATGGTATGAATGTAATCAATTGAAGGATTATTCATAATCTACATTTAAACAATTCATGGTGTATCATTCCTATTAAAATGTGTTAGTCACTTCCTGATGGCTGATCCCACCCTCCCTTTTAACAAAAAAATAAATAAAATCATGGTCACTCTGAAGATGAACAAATGACCTTAAAAAGGGTAAGTCTGCTCAGTCAATAAGTGTGCTTCAGAGAATAACATGTTTCTTTTGATATATAACATATTTTCACAGTTG
Organism: Pseudonaja textilis; assembly: GCF_900518735.1. The sequence continues at coordinate 4,825,873 of NW_020769330.1, forward strand.
GTTTTCTGAAGTTCGCTTGTTGAACATATGCTTTATATATCAATGATGCCAAAGTCCATCCGCTATAGAACTGGGATTAATTTGGAGTCTTGAGAGATGCTTGCAGATGTCCCTGAGAAGCTAATTAATTGCCAGTGAGGATCTGAAATGTTTTTCTATTCTTACAAAATGCCCATTCTTACAAAAAACTGCAATATGGATCCCTCCACTACTATTTTGCTGTCTGAATATAGGTCTATATTTTATGTTCAGAAATAGAAGGTCTGCTCCTAGGAAAAGGGTGCAGAGAATTGCATCCTATATAGGCCATGTAGCAAAGGCCAACATTTGATTTTAGATATTCTACTCTTAAGAATTTGAACTGAGACATGATTTGAACGATTGTGATATTAAAATGCATACCAGGTAGGATTTTCAAGCTCATGAAAATGATCACAGGGTCTACAAAAAACCCTTCAAAAGAAAATCATTATTTTGATTGTCAGCTGAGCTCAAGTATAAGGAATTGCCATTTCCATAGGATATGCAATTGTTCAGCTTTCATTATAAAAACAACAACATTAGCATGTTGGCACCTAGACTACTGTTATCAGAGTTTTGGTAGCTCTGATGAATACTATCTTGAAGTCTTTCAGAAAAATGGAACATTCAGAAGCGTCTTCAACATAATGGCACCCAAAAGATGAAGAGTGGAGAAAGCTAGAAAGATGAACTGACAATCAAGTGCCATATCTTGAATCTAAGTGGCAAATGACTTCATCAAAAGCTGTTGTATCAGAGGCTGGAAAGAACTGACATATAAACCACTTGCCTGTCAATTATTAAAGGATGTGTGAAGTTTCAAATTTCAGATTTTTTCCCCCCAAAGATGGAAGAAAACAACAAAAAAATATTTAGCCTAAGTCAGCTCTGAATCAATGTCTTCTTTCTCCTTCTAACTGAAGTACATATCAGTGGTTTTGTGTCTTCTTTCATGATTCCTTTGTTGTCAATGTTGTTGTTTCTTTGACACAGTTGAAATAGCTTTTAGATTGAATAGGAATTATAATTGTTATAATTATCACTACTAAATAGTGTGTCAGGTTTAAAGGATGGACTGTCTGAATTAATTAATTAATGCTGGAGCATTAATGTTCAATTTGTTCCCTTTTTTAAAGTGACATTAAAGTCATACAAATTCTTTGACAGTATATTGTGAAAATTGTGAAGGTTAATATTTGTCTCTTTTGTTACCTACTGGAAGCAGCTGTGACTTTAATCGCTTCATTTGTCTTCATCTGTTGCAAAAAAATTTTTTTTTCTTTGTGAACTAAAAGGTTAACTCAGCACATAAAATCTTTGAAAGCTGCAGAGATAACTATTTTGGCTAAGATGCCAGCTGTTTATCATTAGCATGTCATTATTTAATGTCTGTGATCAAATAGAACAAAGTTTTGACTGTACAAGAATGTATTCTACTCTAAAATCAACTCTGTTATAATTATTTTGTCATTGCCTTCTGATATTACCTTATTTTCATTGTGTCTCACTTACTAGCATGGCTATAAATATTGCTGTCTCTGACTCCTGGCCTTATTTTTGATAATATATTCGAAAGGAAATCCTGTCACAAATGTAATAATAGTAATAATGATGTAAGCTCACTGCCGTTTGGCTAGCAGAGCTATAAAAATGGATTTCCCCCCTGACTCTTGAACAGCTAACATCAAAAGATATGACTTTAACTTTTATCAGTCATTTGAAAGACCATTAGTGTGGTGTCATAATTGTTAATAGATTTTCTTTCCATTTTTCATATGGCATTGAAGATAATGTGACTTTGGATCTACATGAATTAGAATTTTTCTTCTTATAATTTAGCATGAACAACTAGGGGAATGGATGGGAAGGGATGGGAAGAGAGCGGAAGAGGAAGGGGGAGGGGAGAGAGAGAGAGAAGGGACTGTATCCAATCTGAGTTGGTCATCGGGACTAGAATTCCAAGTTTTCAGACTTGTGCTGAAGCCCATCCTCAGGTAACTTCTTGTTCTGTGGACACAATCTGGAGAGAAAAAAGTTCCCTGAAGATAGGTTCTAGCACGAGTCCAAAAGCACGGAAGACTAAAACTCTGGTTCCAGTGACCAAGTCAGATTGGATCCTGCAACATTATCTTGGGATACATACATTTGCCTATATTTATATATGTGAGAGAGATAGCTATTCCAGATACTCAGTTTGGAAAACTTAGAAAGAAAAGGACAAAATACTATTATTTCTTACAGTGCAAAATATCTTAAATTGGCACAAATTGTACTTGGAGGAACCAGTCCAGTTCTAGAATACCTTAAATTGATACAGATTGCTAGTTGGAACTAATCTCTCCTTTCCCCCACCATTCTATTATTTATTACTTAATGTATTTACACTCTACACTTCAGCCAATATCTCTTATAGATTAGTGTGAGTTATAGATCAATAAAAAATACAGTCCTTCTTGTCTGGATCACCCTGTAAAAAAAGACACAGTAAAAAAAAATCATTTGCAGGTTACCTGTGTTGAGATAAGATTCATCCCTTGCCTATAGAACATTTCTGATAGCTTACAAAACAATTCTGTCAGATGAGAAGAATCCAAAGCAATACCACTGGGATCAGAACCTTTTTTGCTTTGTGGCCAGTTCTCAGGCATCAGGAAATCTTAGGCTGACCATCTTTATTTTGCAATAGATCCCATTTAGCATGTGGGAAAGTGAATCAAAACTCACTGGATAGTTGGTCCAAATAGTCTAAACAGATAACATGTTCCTACCATGGAATGTGTGTTACGGGAGTACTTCACTTACAGCCATTCATTTAAGGATTATTTGAATTTATAACGGTGCTGGAAAAAGTGACTTACAACTGGTCATTGCGCTTATGGTCACTATAACATCCAGGGATGGGATTCCACTGGTATAAAGACTGGTTGGGTTATCATGCCCTTCGCGCTCATCGCAGCAAACCAGTTCACTGCCAGCTGATCTTCAGAGCAAGGGGTTCACCTGAACCAGTCCGAATCGGTAGAATCCCACCCCAGTAGCATCCCCCCATGGTGACAAGCTCAAAATTCAAGTGCTTGGCAATTGACATGTATTTATGACAGTTGCTGCATCTCAGGGCCACATGATTGTCATTCATGACCTTTTGGGTAGGTGTCCAAAAAGCAAAAAACAATGGGAGAAGCCAGGTTTGCTTAACAGCCACCTGATTTGTCCCAAAGGTGCTTTTTTCAAGAGGTAACTGGACTTTCTGCTTTTTCTTTGATGACATCTTCAAAAAAACAACAACAACAACAACCAAAAAGTCCAGTTGCCTCTTGAAAAAAGCACCTTTGGGACAACCACGACCTGGATGGCTGAGAATCTCTGTAGACAGCCATCTGATTTGCTTAACAACTATGTCAGAAAAGGTTGCAAATTTGGGCATGATTCACTTAATGACCACACCACTTAACAACAGGAGTTCTGATCCCACTGTGTTCCTCTGTCAAAGTCTATCTGTATTAAAGCGATAGCAGGGAAGTTTCAGCCCTTCTCATATTGTGTGGTTCCATTTTTCATCAGCCCCAACTCATTAAAGCCAATGGTGAAGATACCCTTCCACAGAATATTTCACAGAATATTTTTGCTGTCTTTGTTTCTTGCCTATACTGGATTATTTTCTGGTCTAATTGCTGTTCTTGGTCTAATTTTTTTCACCACCTCAAATCACATTACGTTTAACTCATCCAATGAGAAAAACAGATCTGTGTTTGCTCTCCCCAATTTTCTTTGTACTTTTACCTAATCACTTGGAATTAAGGCCAGATCAAGATAGTGGAAATAAAATGCAACCAAACCTAATTTCCTTTTTATTATGTTGGTTGGTTATATGCCCGGAAGTCAGTGTTGACTCTTAACAACTACATAAATCGATTTTCCCCATAACTACCTGTTCCTAACTTTACTTTTCAAGTCTTCCAGTGGTGCATTCATCTCTACTGTAACTGAATCCATCCACCTTGTTTAATTTTCTTGCTTAATGGAAATTTTATTCTCCTGACAACTCCCTGAGCTTCTTCCAAATCATATTTCAATGATTCCTCTCTAGACAAATTTAGAGAGGGAAGCAAAAGACAAATATAATGATTCCACTTTCAGTTCCATTAGCAAAACCTTCAATCAATAGACCAACACTAGATGACTTTTACTCCCGAGCAAAAACTTTCCAAAGAGAGAGATTTGACAGGCGTTATTTACCTTGACAATACTGTTTATGTTCTGAGAAAGAGTGCATGAGAAGATGGAAAGTTAAATGGAACTAAGCTGACATATGGCAAACTAAGGACAAACACTTCTGATGGACCAGATTATTTTGAAAGTCAGCTCCAGATGGACGTGGGCCAAAATGGGAAGTGGCAGCTAACCTTCATGCTGCCTTCTTCTTGTGAAATTAAGATAAATGCTTTGCTTCCCTTGGTGATCAGCCAACTAATGTACATAATCCTGCTGTTATTTCTAATGGAAGGACAGAGGGATATAATTGAACATAATTAGGGAAAATTATCAAATGGTTAGATTTTGCATTACAATGTAGGATTTACTAAAATGGATCAGAATCATGAGGTCAGAAATATTCAAGTACTAAAAAACATTAAAATATTAAAAATGAACTCAAACTAATATGTATAGTTATAGCAACAGAAAGCTCAGAACAGAAAAATTTCAAAAATGAGAGGGGAAAGGGGGCCTGACCTCACAGATTTCAAATTATCTCTTATTATCATCCAATTCTAATGACTGAAATACATTAAAATTCAAACTTGCAAATGTAATTTACACCCTTTTGACCTTGTTAAGCTTAAAGGAATCTAGAATCAATTGGAATTCTTTAAAGAAAAGTTGACATTAAAGATTTTTTAAAAATGCATGCTTATCAAGTCTAATAGAGTTATTAAGGAATATTCTATCACCAATGGATTAGGAGAAAGAAAAAGGATTGTAAGACATACTGTATATGTCTAGATTGTTGATAGAGAACAGAGGATAAATGGATGGACAGACAGATGATAGATAATTTCATACAAGAATAAAAGGTCTTGTTGAGTCAAAAAAGCTTCTATAGGAAATGAATAGTTAATGTTCAATCAAAGGTTATAATTACTGCATTCCACATTCAGTGCCCTAATTCTTAAATATTACTGGAAATATAGTTAAAAAATAATTGGGTAATATCTAACAGCAATATCTAATATCTAGGTGAGCTGTTTTCACACATTGGAAGTTCCCCCTATAATATTTACATACCTCTGAAAGGTTTTCTAGATATACCTCAAATCTCTTGAAAAATCATGGATATGCCAATTAGATCTTCAGATAAGAGACTGCCAATGTCACCACTGAACATAATCTATTCTTACATTGGGAGAAAGAAATGACCGAAAATAATCAGTGAATCCCTACATAGCTACAAGCAAACTAAGTCCAACCCCATTTGAGTGTAATTGACTCTAACTCTGAGCAGATGCTGACCATTAGTTGAGCAGATTCCTGTGCGTAGGCTTTTAGCAGTATTACAGTTTAATGGAACCTTCACATGGGAAGATTGTGCCTGACAATTATATACATTTCTTGAATAAGAAAAGCAATAAGGAGAATATAGTTTTTTATCGTTGACTAATTTAAACTCATTTTATTATAGTTTTAACATGCCAGTCACATAAAGAGCAAGTAAATAGTCTTTGTATGTGTGTGTGCACACATACATAGTTTCATGAAAAATAAATTAATCCCCAGATATTAAATAATACATTGCCAGGAAATTATACCTCAATAAAGAAAATGTTTCTCAACTTGTATTGATAGAAACTTGGAAACAAAGTAATTTGGGTAGGATTTTTAAAGATAACTTGTGAGTAAAAAGAAAAGAATTTCAATGCAGATCTTCTTTTGGGTTGGTAACATTTGGAAATAACCCAAAGTGTAACAATATTGGTATTTATCAAAAGTTGGACTATGTTCCTTGTACTATATTAAATTCTTGAACAAAACCTGAATCAAAGGCTGATTAAACTCAGCCAGGTAACCTTTTGCATCATTGCCGTCTTATAAATAACCACACCAGACTACAAATCCTTTGAGTTATTTGAAACCTAAGAATTATATTGAAATATAAGAGCTGATGAGAAGCATGATGAATTTCCAGTTGCTGTCTTCTATCTAAAACAAGGCAGGATAAGATGCATGGCCAGTGATTCCAGCTTGCAGATCTAGAGGTCAGATATAACCCTCAAAGAAATATCTCCATGGATGAGAATATTAACAATAGGATCTCCTAGTAAGAATACAATTGTCCTTCATTTGCAAACTGGAATGCAACTATTTTAATGAACTGTGACAGATTTCTACTCAGCTTAAAAGAAAAGACTAAAAACTAAATGCAATCATGGGATCAAATGTTAGCACTAAGGAGACAGTACCTGACTGAAATATCACCATCATCATCTTAGCCATTGTCTATCTATTGCAGAATAAAGGCATCTTCTACATGTTTCCAACCAACACTTTTTTTTTGCCAATTGGGCCCACAATACTCATTGATACTTATTGTCAATCCATCTTGTTTTATATCTCTTGCATGGATGCTTTTTGTCAAGTGGGATCCAGTCTATGACTGCCTTGGCAGGGGGGAAACATGGACACTAAATAGTCAAGACCTTGTTGAGAATCCAAGCTTTGTCAAGGACATTGGAGTACTCATCTCATATGATCTAAGTGCTAGAGCCCACTGTAACTACATAGCCAAAAAGGCATTAAGAGTGCTTAATCTAATCCTACGTAGCTTCTTCTCTGGTAATATAACACTACTAACTAGAGCATACAAAACATTTGCTAGACCTATACTTGAATACAACTCATCAGTCTGGAACCCATATCATGTATCTGATATTAATACAATTGAAGAAGTCCAGAAATATTTCACAAAAAGAGTTCTCCACTCCTCTACTCATTGCAGAATACCTTATGCCACCAGACTTCAAACTCTAGACCTAGAAAACCTAGAACTATGCCACCTCCGGTCCGATCTAAATATAGTATATAAAATCATACATTGCAATGTCCTACCTGAAAATGAATACTTCAGCTTCAATAATAACAGTACAAGAGCACACAATAGATACAAACTCAAGGTTAACCGCACCAACTTGACTACAGAAAATACGACTTCAACAACAGATGTTGAATATTTGGAATACTCCACCTGACTCTGTGGTTTCTTCCCCAAACCCCGAAAACTTTAACTTAGACTGTCTACTATTGACCTCACCCCCTTCCTAAGAGGTCTGTAGGGGGCGTGCATAAGTGCACCAATGTACCTACTGTCCCTGTCCTATTGTTTCTTTTATTTTTTCTTTTATTTCTTTTATTTTTCCTATTGTATCCATGTATTCATAACTAAGCGCAGGGAAAAAGAGTGGCGCTATCCACCGGGGCTTCCAACAGCACTGCCCCAATAGCCACGTTGGACGCATCCGTCTCCACCACAAAAGGACGATGAGGATCAGGATGCCTCAGGATGGGTTCTGTGACCAAAGCATTCTTGAGGGCCTCAAAAGCCTGTTGCTGCAGGGGGGCCCCACTGGAACGGGATCTTCTTTCGAAGGAGCAGGGTTATTGGACCCATCAGCTTGGCAAAACCTGGGATGAAGGTCTGGTAATAGTTAGCGAACCCCAATAGGCATTGAACATCCTTCACGCCACGAGGGGGTTCCCAACTACATAAGGCCTCCACCTTACACAGGTCCATGGAGATGCCTTTGGGAGAAATGATGTGCCCAAGGAACTCAATGGAAGTCTAGAAGAAGAACATTTCTCCAGCTTCGCATAAAGTTGGTGTTCCTGAAGGCATTGCAAGACCAGACAAATGTGTTGAAGGTGGCTGTCCCTGGACCCGGAATAGATCAGAATATCAACCAGGTACACCATCACGAACCGATCTAACATATCCCGAAACATGTCATTCATCAGGTGCTGAAAGACTGCGGGGGCATTGGTCAACCCAAACGGCATCACAGTGTACTCAAAATAGCTGTATCGGGTGCCAAATGTTGTCTTCCATTTGTCCCCCTCTCGCATCCGCACCAGGTTGTAGGCTCCTCAAAGATAGATTGGTGAAGATAGTGGCCTCCCGCAACCTCTCCAACAACTCCAGAATGAGTGGCAAGGGGTAGCTATTCCGTACCATGATGGCATTTAGCCGGCAGTAATTACAGCACAAGCGTAAGTCTCCTGTCTTCTTCTTGACAAAGAGGACTGGGGCTGAGAGAGGGGACGACAAAGGCCAGATGAACCCTCGGGCCAAGTTTTTGTCCAAAAAGTCCTGTAGTGCAGCCAGCTCAGGCTCAGACTATGGAGTACAAACGTCCCTTTGGCAGTGGTACATTGGGCAGAAGGTCCACTGGGCAATCATAGGGCCGATGTGAGGGTAACCGGTCCGCCTTCTTCTCACTGAACACATCCGTGAAGTCTGTCAATTCAGGAGGTATGGAGACGTCAGAGGTGGTGATGTCCTGGCCAGCACAAGTGTGGCGGAAGTGGTCCACGCACTGCAGACTCGGAAAAGAAATGGCGTTCCATGACCATGCCACCTGAGGATCATGAATCCTAAGCCAAGCCATGCCGAGGACTAATGGGAAATGGAAGTCTGCGGTGACATAAAAGCAGATCGCCTCCTCATGTTCTCCAATGACTAGGCGTAAAAGGTGGGTGGTGAATTTAATGGGTCCCGCAATAAGTTCCCACCCATCAATAGTCTCGACCCTCATTGGAGGTTCTACCGGAACCAAGGGGACATCAAAATGGGCCGCAAAGGCCTGGTCCATAAAGTTAGTCGTGCCCCTCGAGTCCACCAGCGCATTTGCTGGAATTCCTTCCAACTGGTTAGCCAAGAAAACCCAAGTGTACAAAATCAGATGCCGAGGGGGCCCAGAGTCAACCTCCACTAATTCAGGTGGGTGTTTGATACATGCCCAGCCTAGGGTTTCCCCCCAGGTGGGGCCTGCCTTGTTTCCCAACTGATCATGCCGAGATTCAGGCACAGGCTTGAGTGCCCCACTTCGCTTTAGAGAACAAGAAATAACAAAATGTCCTGCCCCCCCCCACACACAATACAAGCACAAACCTCCTTGGCGTCTCCGCGTTCGCTCCTGAGCTGTCAGGTGAGGTCTGACCACTCCTAACTCCATTGGTTCCTCGGCCATGTCCACGACACTTTGGGTGACCCAGGGTGCTGTTAGCACAAGGCGCTGCAGTACAGATGCAGATGGCTGCTCCTGGACGGTGCAATGGTTCTTTTGCCATTGGAGACGTGCGTCGATACACAAGCACTGCACCACCAGAGCGTTGAGGGTTGGGGCCAGTTCCTCTCGAACTAACTCGTCCTGCAGCTCATCTGACAGGCCATCCTGGAAGGCTTCCATTAACTCTGCGTCATTCCAGTTGGAGTCCAGGCATAAAAGCCAAAATTCAGAAATAAATTCTTGCAGGGGCGCTTCCCTTGTCGAAGTTCCTTATGACGCCTGGCTGCCATCTGCACTCATATGGGGTTTTCATATATGTGTCGCATGTGTTGCCCAAAACCCTGGTAATCACTTAATAATGGGATGTTCTTGAGCAACAAAGGTGTGGCCCATCTGGCGTCCGAGCCAGAAAGGAGGCTTATCACAAACCCCACCCAAGCCTGGACATCTGGGAAATCCTCTGGCCTCATAGCCATAAATAACTGGCACTGTCCCATGAAAGCCGGGAACATCTCAGGCTGCCCAGAAAACTTATCTGGCACAGACACAGGCCATTTCTGACGAGGAGGGGGAGGAGAAGCTGCATGAGCCTGCAGCAAAGCAAATTGGGCTGTTAATTGAGCCACTTGCTGTTGTAGAGTTTGATTTTCATCTTGCAGCTGTTGTTGAAACTGCTGCTGGTGGTCCATCTTAGGTAAAAGATGATTTAAGATACAGCCACTTTTATCCTCTGTGTGGTGTGGCTCAATGACTCAGCTCACTCTCTGACCCTCCCACGCCTCCTACGTTGCTGCTCACGTTTCTCCCTACAACGCTGCCTAGGATCAAGCCAACATTCTTCCTTTTGACTCCCTGTCAGGGGCTGCTCCGATATGCCTTCCTCCTGATTAATCTCAGGCTGTTCCTCTCAGTTGTCTGATGAAACCTGAGGCATTATCAGGGAGGAAGGCATTCCCCGAGAGGAAGGTCCTGGGGAGGAAGGCAATCCCAGTTCCTCCTCCTCATCTTCCAAGTCCCCTTCCTCTAACAGCACAGGCTCGGGAATTGGAGCCACAACATATACATACATACATACATACATACATACATACATACATACATACATACATACATACACACACACACACACACACACACACATAATTTTTGCCTTTCATATCAAAGCAATAAAATGAAATAAAAATAGTTCCTTTCAATATGCAACAGTTAAACCACATCTCTGAAAAAGGCAACGTGGTATAAGATAGTTGTGACTTTTACCTATAAATAGAACAACCTTTCAAAAATATAACAGATATTATCTCTGATTATCAAACCTCCTAATTAATATAACCTTTACAGAATGACTATATTATATTTAACCATGACCTTATTTATTAGCCTTTGGTGAATCATTCTCACCAATCCTCAGTATGTGGCAGTCTTCAATTCCTTCCCCATATGAAAAGTAGAAGATGATGGGATGAGACTATTGTCAGATTTCATCATTTAAAATGACCCAATCAAAATTAATATGTCAGCAGAGGGGGAAATTAATTTAAAAACTGGTCATGGGCTATGCACACAGTAATTGACACTTCATAACACAATAAATCAAAATTGTCCTAACTCCATTTAAACTTTGGCTGTCTGTACAGATAGTACTCATTTAGTAACCACAATTGAGATTAGCTACTCAGTTGTTATGCAACACAATTGTTAAGTGAAACCACAATTCTGCTGATGCTCTTATTTCAGATTTTTCTTTCCTTACAGACCTGCAAAGGTCATAAATGCAGGAACATGTTATAAGCTTACTTTTTTGTCATCATCACAACTGCAAATGTTTGTTAAATGAGGCAGTTGTTAAACAAGGACTGTCTTTGAATGCATTTCTCATGAGTCTAGACTACAATAATTTAAATGGAGATTGGCAATTCTAGAAGATGCTGAATGTGTATATCTGTATCAGCATAATATCTGTATTAACTGTAAATGACGTATCACCTATTAATGGTGACTTAACATATGGCTTTGAATATAGACAGTAATAATATACAGTGATAGCTTATTTGTCATTATGTTCATTATCATTCCCCATCCTGCCCTGTATTTCAGGACAGTAGTCCTGAAATACAGATTTACTAGTGGTTTGATAACTAGATTAGTTTAAGAGACTGTAATTAGGCCTAAAACTGTGCATCTAGATGAAATATTCTGGAGTAACTATCTCTGAATCTTGTATGGCAGGAAGTTGTACTGACATTAAACTGGATTTTATTATATATGGTTTGAATTCGTACCTCATATGTTCAGTTTCTAAAAAGAAAATCCAAGCAATTTTAAATGAATTGGTATATTTTATTAACATTTTATGAAACTGAATTGTCATTGTATGATTTCATTTTTCATTGGTACCAGTGGCGGGATTCGATTTTTTTTTAGTACTGGTTCTATGGGCATGGCTTGGTGGGCATGGAAGGGGAAGGATATTGTAAAATCTCGAGTCAGAGGTAGTATTTGCCGGTTCTCTGAACTACTCAAAATTTCCACTACCGGTTCTCCAGAACTGGTCAGAACCTGCTGAATACCACCTCTGATTGGTACATACTTAGTGTTTGGGATTTTAAAATGTAGGGCATAATAGTCTTTTAGGAGACTATTATTTTACCATAGTTCATTTAGTGACTGTTTGAAGTTACAAAAGCACCGAAAAAAGTGGTTTATGACCATTTTCATACTTATGACCACTGCAGCATCCCCGTGGTCCCATGATGAAAATTTGGATGCTTGACAACTGGTTCATATTTATGATGGTTGCGGTGTTCTGGTGTCATGTGATCAACTTTTTGTGACCTTCTGACAAGCAAAGTCAATGGGGAAGCCAGATACACTTTCCAACCCATTGCTAATTTAACAACTGCAATGATTCACTTAAGAAATGGGGCAAGAAAAGTCATAAAATGGGGCAAAACTCACATAACAAATTTATCACTCAGCAATATGAATTTGGGCTCCATTGTGGTCATAAGTCAAGGACTACCTATATCTGAAACTGATTTACAATTTGAAAAATCTGCAGGAAGAAACACAATTTAAACTCAAGAAAGCACTAGTGATCTGTTTCACTTGTGTATTTATCCCAAGGTAGTGTGATGACCCGGGAAGCAGAACACACATAATAAATTCCCAAATGTAAATAAATTTCCTTTAATGCCTCCAATTTGGCCTCACTGTTCAATTGTTCACAGTTGGAGATTAAACTCTTTCTAAAATAGTCTCCAAAAGAAAGAAATACAGTCCAAGCTCAAAGAACAGATAACGAAGAAATGAAAAACCAAAACAAACCGCACTGAAGGAATTCCATGACAGACCAGGATAATTAATTACAAACTTCAAGAAGATAACAAGGCACAGTCCATTGGAAGAATGCCAACCAAGATAAACCTCAGCCAGAAATAAAATATGCTTTGCTTCTAACAACTCTGTATTTTAAACGTCCCTCCTTTATACGATTCCCCCCAGCTTCAGCCAATGAGAGGGATCATGGCCGCTTTCTCTCCCGTAAGCCACGTTGTTCCCTTCTCCATTCCTTCCTGCGTGCCCTAGGATGAAGAGGGGATGGGCCTGGGTCTTCCTCTGACTGCCCAGCCAGCCTCTGACCTTCCCCAGCCTCCTCCACAACCTCCAGAGCCACACTTGCACTCCCTGTCAGCTGTTCCTCCTGTCCCTCGGAGTCAGAAAGGGAAAGAGTAACCTAAGTCACTGATAGTGTCGTCTCTTGACATACCTTTTCTATTGTCTTTGAGACCTAAAACCTAAAAATAATAGCCTAGGAACCTGTCAAGCACTTGTCAAGGTCATCTCTCTATGATCTGATCCAACAGTGGTATCCAGAAATAATTGAATCCAATTGACCTTGTCTGTAAAGGATGATAAAAATTGTTGACAGCAAGCTTAGAATTGTTCCAGCTATGTTCCCACAGCATTGCATATGGAACAGATGTCACACAGTATGGAAAATCATTGGTTCATTCTGCACAAACCTAGCTGCATTTACTGCTTTTTAGTGGGACTTCAAATGGATCTGACAAAGGACCCACTCTGTGTTCAATCTGATTCATTGCAAAAGTTCTCCATGCACACTCCAATCCTCTACTTATCTTCTGTTGTTCTCAGTTTTCTCATAAACAGTTTGAGCTCTACTACAGGGAAGAAGAAGGCACTTAAGAATAATAGTACGAACCAACTAAGGTTTGTTTTTTTTTTGTCCCACTGATTGACCAGATATTCTACATGAATGCTGACACACACAGCAAATTCCCCAAACTTATTTTTAAAAATGTCTGTCAAGTATCTGCAATAGACTGTTTGTCCAGGGAGGGTTTATGGCAGCAAATGTTTTTAATCTCTGAATCTTGGATGCTTCAAAGAGGCACAGAATGCTCAAAATGCAACAGACATTTCAGTGTTGGAAAGTACACTGAGATTCAGAACCCCATTCCTCAATGAACAGTATGATAAGCAAAATTGAAGCTTCTGTTTGGTCTCTGCAGGAAAGGGGATAAAAAAACTGGAATGTTTCCCAGTAATGTTGCTTTTTCTGCTAATGCCAGAAGACAGTGTAAATGTAGTTCAGGAATAATCCCCATTCTCACATCTGCAATTTGTTTCATATTTCTGGAATGGAACTCATCGCTTCCATGTTAGTCACAACACATGACAAATAAATAATAAGTTTCAGTAGGAAAGCAGAATCCATCAAACTGGACTAGACAGGAACATACCAAATGGATATCTCATAGACTTAAATTAAGGTTTTATGTTTACAGCATTATATTAGGGTTTAAATGAATTGGTTGGATTGTGCCTACCTTTCCAGAAAGTGCAGTTTCAGAAAAATATTAGGAAAAGAAAAAAGAAAGTTGACTTCTGAAATTTTATGCATCTATGATTCAAGGTTTTGCTTTCTTTACAGACACTTTAATAGGAAGAGGAATTCAGTATCTATAATAAACATGTATATTCAGGTAGTGGAATGCACTGCTGAAACTGGTAGGCTCTCAAGTCGATCCCTTAAGTTCACAAAAAAGTTTATGTCTGATAATAATTGAATTTAGGATAATTAAATGTTTCCAAAGTTCTGTCATTTAAATCACTAAAACAATGTCCTGAATGTACACACACATAGCACCCAAATAACCTTCAAGTTCAACATGATCCTTGGAATAAAATTGGGATGATATACACAACTTCACTTCCTTCCAGCACTGACAATGTTACCTAGTTGGATAATGAAACATTTGCAAGAAAACAACTAAGTTCAGAAAGCACCAAAGACTCCACGGTTCAACCTTGAGTTATAAATGTTCCCTTCTATCGAATGGTATAGCATTTTTCCATTTTTAGTTGTATAATGATAAGGAGTATTTACAGTATGTAGATCTGAAACAGAATTTGACTCCTCATGATACTGTTGGGATAAACATGTTTTCTCAGCACTCACGGATGTACTCAGCAGACCAGGGGTGGGATTCTACCGATTCAGCCAAGTTTAGATGAACAGGTTCACTCCATCGATTAGCTGTTGGACCCATCTGCCGGCTCCGGCTCTAGTCAATGCTTTATATCCTGGTTTTCAAGCTCAGCTGATTCGCACAGCACAACAGATTGCCACGCATCAGCTGATTAACACAGAGAGATTGCTGGAGAAGATCAGTAGCAAATGCCCTGGGTGCATGCAAAGCAAAGCACACGCTCACCGAACCAGTGTAATATTGTTACACTGGTTGAATTGTACCCCTGCAGCAAACTCACTCCAAAATATTTTATTTAAATCTATTATTGCAATACAAATAGCTACCAGCCGCATAGCAAACATCTCCACATAATCGCAATATTAATATACTATTATTTCATCTTTTTATGTACAATATTGAAGACAAATTTAAATCAGGTCAGATAGATCCACTTTTTACACTGTGTGTGGTGCAAAGACCAAAGATTGTCTTCGCAAAACATGGAAGATTCAGAACCTGGAGAAAATGAGGAAACCACTTCAGACAGTAAATTTTGGGTGAACCAAAAGAACAGTAATTATTTATTCGTATCATTATTGTAATTTATTAGCTGGACAGTGTACTGGGATTCTCTCTCTGGATGTCAGAATATTCTTCCTTGCTCCACTAATTGGCTGCAATAGGACCGCAATGTTAAATTTGTCCTCAAAGTCAATTGCTATTGTTAAAACACTCCATGTTTGAAAGCCTCATATAACATCTTTTCTTTTATTGCACATAAATGTAAGCAGGAAATATTAATACAGTAAATTTTCTCTGTGACCAGGCAATGAGAACAATTTTTAGACTCCAGCTTCCTTTCATCAGATCTCCATCAGTGCAAATTCTTACTGTCCCTTTTGTCTCCCCCTTTGTTCAATAAAATCAATTCCCCAGTAAAAAAAAAGAACACCAAATACTGGGGGAGAAACATTTGTAATTGTACTTCAAACAAAACTCTGTAGTACTTTGAACTAAACTTTATTTTATACATAAGTCTGTAGCAGTTGCTTTCACTGCTTCACTTGGATGCTCTGAAGATGAACTGTTTTTTTCTACAGGTTGCCATGCAAAGGGAAATTGGAATTGCACAATAAATTGTTGGCTGTAAGAAGACACTTCAAGGGCAACCACTATTTCACCAGTATTTAAAATAAGATAAATAGACTGCTTGTAGCCAAAGCTTTCTCTATGCATTATTTAAGCTCTATTGTCTTCCTAGGAAAACCAATGCAGAACATAATTTCAAAAGCAACAAGAACAACCATAAGACTTAATAGGAAGAGTTACATAATATTTACATACAGTGGCTACGTAACTCAGAATTTCCTAATAAATATTGTTTCTTCCCCAAACCCCAAAAACTTTAACCTTAGACTGTCTACTATTGACCTCACCCCTTTCCTAAGAGGTCTGTAGGGGGCATTGCATAAGCGCACCAATGTGCCTACCATCCCTGTCCTATTGTTTCTTTTTATTTTTCTTATATGTATCCATTTCATATATTCATAATTATGTTTATGTTTATACCTATTATCTTGCAAGCGATTGACAAATCAAATAAATAAATAAATATTTTTCAACTCACTTCCTCTATGAGTTCATATTAGGGTGGGTTTTTCTTTTTAGCATTATACCTCCCAATGGTATGTCTTCTTCTTTCCCCATATTACATCTTCTTTTGTAATTTAGTTTCCAGTTTATGTTTTGCATAATTAATGATCTAGCATATCTGTACTCGATCTAATGGTCTAGAAATGGTTATCCATAAAATCTAATGTGTGTCAACTTAGAAATAACTCCTTTGCATGTAGTGTGGCTTACTCTCAGGCAAATGTCATCTAACTAAATGCCCGACTAAAAGTTACTTTTTTAATTTGTACCTTTTAGAAACCACTACAAATACCGAAGACTTTTATTTCTGAGCTATTGCTAAACAAGATCGTTGCACTGAATCTCCCCAAACGACTTTAAACTACAGAGAGAAGAATCATCCAGAAAAACATATTTCAGATTACCTGAATCCAAATCTTTTAGGTAGGCTTAATATTAGAGCTCCTTTTGGAAGATAGTATTCCCTTCCAGAATGGAAAGAACTATCACTTCCTTAAAAATTAGGACTTTGCAAATAACGTATTTAGCTTGATTCACCTTTATATTATTTGTCATCCAGGTTATAAGTCAAACATTACAGTCATATCAGCAGCCTCATTTTTAATAAATACCCAGTATCATAAAGCCCACCCTCCTAGTTCTAATACAAAGTTTCACAAATTAAACTTTTAAACATTTAATACCAGTCTTTTTATAGTGAATGTCAATTTTTATTGGATGTTCAACTTACCTCTACAGATAGGAACTGGAAAGTCCCAGGATGCTGTATTTACTGAACTGGCTATACAGGTAAGTTGGGGATGACCATCCAATATATAGCCCGTCACGCAATTATATCGAATTTTGTCACCAACATCAAATCGTGTTCCAGATAAAATACCTTTGGATGGAATTCCAGGATTTCCACAAGAACTGCTCTGTAACTCTATGAAAGAAACAAAGAAAAGAATTACAACTAGAGCTCATAGTTCACAACTTAACACTGCTGTTTAAAGTGGTCTTATGTACCAGCCAATACCCAACCAGTTATCTCTTTCCCGATATATTACATACTATTCCTTTCTGTTGTGTTTCCATTAGCTTGCATTCCAAATGTTGCTGCAGTTTGTTTCCTTAAAGATCCAAATTTATTTATATTTATTTATAAAAAAAATAAATTCATTTTTATAAGTATGTATTTCATTATCAGTAACTTTCTAAAATTATAAACCAAATTTTCTCTTTATTTTCAGTATATATTGTATTCAGTATATTTTGTATTCAGCTTTAATAGATGTACACCTTTTTTTTAAAAAAAGTACACATTCTTACATGAAATTGTGACTGGAAAAAGAATTTCTATTTGATTTGCCCTCTAGAAACACAACAGTCATTGGAATACTCTGAGAATTACATAGAAAGTTACATATACTTCTAGTCTAATCTCTGACTCAAGCAGGAGACCCTATATTATTCCTATTACAGCTCTCTCATTTTTCTCCATTAACTCATTAGAAATTCTTGAATTATTAGAATTTTTCCAATTGTTTCTCCTGCCCTGCCTGTTGAGCAAAGCCTGGATCTTAGCTCATTGTCTTATTGATTTACAGTTGCTCTCATAACTTTCCCTTTTAGTTGATTACTATTTTAAATTAACATCTCTGTTTTAAAGCTTGGAAGAGAGGAAAATTATTCCAAATATGACATCAGATTTGCATGTTCAATAACAAGAGCAATACACATTGCATAATATTTGAATATTTAATCTTATTACCAAGTCTTGCCATTGTGAATGATACTTTTTCCCCTCTTCATGAAAAGCAGTTTTAAATCATAATGAGAACTAGGAATGGTCAATTCTATGGTATGTGGTTATAATAAGGCTGTCCCAAAAATGTGAAAGGTGGATCAACATATGAATAAGACAAACTACCATATTAAAATTTACACTTCTCTTTAAAAATAAAATTCATTCTATTCAGTCAAAGATCAAGTTAGTTAAGGCCAGACAAAATGTTATAGATATATTAACTTTGATGTGAAATGGTCTAGAGTATCAAAAAAAAAATGCACAATGATTAACACAATTCCTAAGTCTGAAGAAAGAGAAAATCATACCTAGGTATTTTTTTTTCTTTAAGACCTAAAACTTACATTCATTTTAAAAAAACTTGAAATGAATGTACTTATTGCTTCTCAAGATTCTTTTTTGTGAAAAAAGCATCTTTTCTGAGATTTCTGAATGCAATTCAAAATGGATTTCCCCCATATTTTACTAATTTACACATGGCCCTTGATAACATGATAAAGGAGAACATGGAGCTGAATTAGATAGCGCTAAACTGACCCAAGCATACAAAAATTATCTTGCTTAAGTAACTGCATTTGTTCTTCAAATATGAATTCCCATAACTAATTATAATGAAGAACATTAACCAGATTTATACTTTTAACCAATTATTTTTCACCTGAGATGCAATTTTAGACCACAAGAACAAATAATTAGACCCAAACCATTAATTAAAGCTATTTCCAAGAGACTTTGAACGTACTGTAAATTGCAATTGCGTCTAGCAATTGTAGTAATTTATCCCATACAAACTCATCAATCCATTCTTTTACTTCATTAGACACTATGAGCAATTAAAGCATGACTAACTCTTGAAAGAATAATTTTTGTTCCTTCCAGTAAATAAATATTTATCTTTTAATAAATGCTGCAGAAAAGCTGTCCTTTAGGAAAATCCTCATGGCAGTCCAAATTGTGCATAATGCAAACAAACTCCTAAGTGTTTTCATATACCCTGTTGCATAATTATTATGTATGCAATGTTATGAAATCACAGTTGCCTATTCTAGCTGGTGGTGCCCTTCATAAACATCCAGTTCTTCCCCCCTAAAATTAAAATGTCACAATGTATTGCCATAGTATATGTGCAGATCCGAGCAATATGGTCTTTGACAGATGGAAATTTTGTCAATACAGATTCTCTAAGTGCCATCCAACATGCCATCCAATATATCTCATCCAGAATTATTATTTTCCTTTTTAATAGCAAGAATGTTGTTTGTGTTGCTGTCTGATAACATAACTGAATAACAGAGTTGGAAGGGCTCTTGGAGCCCCCTCTCAATTCGGCTGTCCAATCTCTTCTTAAAAACTTGCAGTGATAGAGCACAACTTCTGAAGGCAAGCTGTTCCACTAATTAATTGTTCTCACTGTTAAGTTAGTTAAAGACTGTTTTTCTCCATGATTAGTTTACATACAATATTTCTTATCTTACCTTCTGATGGTTTCGAAAAAAGGTTTCCTCCCTCATCTTTGTGGCTGCCAGTCAATAATTGGAATACTGCTACCATGTCATCTCCAGTCCATTTCATTAAACTAGACATACTCTATTCCAGCAACTGTTCTTCATATGTTTTAACCTCCTCTACTCTTTTTTGTTGATCTTTTCTGCACTCTTTCCAGAGTCTCAACATCTGTTTTATATTGTGATGATCAAATATAATATATACCTCATTTTAAAACTCGTGTGTCTGAGGAAGGCTACAAACTAGGGTTATGTTCTTTTTCAGGAATCATAAATATTTGTGGCTGTTAATATTTTCTCTGTATGTTCCTTTAAAAAAATTGTGACAGACAGTTATATGTATTTCACCAGGATTTGTGCTTATTTTTAAATAATATTTCCATTGGTTGAAATGTCTTTTTAAGATTATTTTACTAAGTTTTTACTAAGATACTAAACTTTGATGTGCTGGGAAACTTTAAACCAAGGAAGATTTTTCATTTTCCTCCTTCACACTTTAAAAAAAGAAGCAAGAAATCTAAAGTTCTCCCTAGGAATGTATTGGAACTTTAGAACATAGATTATAAATTCTACCATGAATTGAAGGATTATTTTTCAGGTTAAGAGTCATTCTCAAAATAATGTTTGAAGCAGTTTTCCTAGAAACTGCAATATTTATTTAAGAAATATTATATAAAAATAAATTTCATTTACAGTACTATGTGCTTATTTTTGAGTAAGGTGAGTTTAATTAGTTTCCTGATTTTTTCCAGATATGGCTGAGGTTTTTTTGTCTTCCAATCTGCTTTTTGTAAGAGGTTGATTGGAAAATTCATCAATTAAATCTGAAGACTGATTCTCTTTAATTGTCTTAAAATGAGAAGATTCTCCATAATTATGTTTTAATTTGGATTAGAACAGGATCCCATCATCATTTCAAATAAAGTCAATAATGACAAGACAGGGCAAAATAAGAAACAATAGATGGAAAGTAATGAAGGAGAGAAGCAACCTAGAACTAAGGAAAAACATCCTAACAGTGAGAACGATTAACCAGTGGAACACCTTGCGTTCAGAAATTGTGGGCTGCAACGACGACACTATTAAAGCCAACCTCTTTAACGCATTCTTTGGCTCAGTATTTGTAAACAGTAATGGATCATGCACAGTTATTTCCTCGTCAAACCACAGACAACTACAATGATCTAATACATATTGATTTTCATCACTGGATGCTTTTAAGAAGATACTGGACAGCCACTTGTCTGGAATGGTGTTGGGTCTCTTGCTTGAGTAAGGGGTTGGACAGAAAGATGAACAAGGTCCCTTCCAACTCTGTTATTTTGTTTTTGATGTTGAAATCAAACTTCCTTCAACTATGAAGTAATAAAACTCTAAGAGCAAATTGCTCATAAAATATTTCTAGTAAGCTTTTTCATTTCATATTCCATTCTTGTTCTGCATGGAGAAATCTTTCTAATGTTAATAGGAGTTTTGTGCAGTAAAACTTAGAGAAAAATATGCTCTGGAGAGTTCTCGTTACCAGAAATGGGAAATGTTTTGAGAATACCTAATTAATAAAATTCCACTATTTGTAAATATTAATTAAGACCATTTAAATTAAATACTTCTCACAATTCATAATATTTTGATACAAACAACCTATGAAGAGGAACATTTTTACTTGGGGAGGTTTTGATTAAAAATCTGACCCAAGTAAATATTTCAGCCCACCATTCTTTGTATTGCGAATGGAAACTGATTGTTTTTCTTCTTTACATGAAAAAAATTAGTATCAGAAATAAAACAGTACTGAATCTTATCAATAGTTCAAAAGTAGTCCTGTAAGCATAGAAGACAACAAAGTATGCATAATTTACCTAACGGTAAAGACTGCAACGACGACACTATTAAAGCCAACCTCTTTAACACATTCTTTGGCTCAGTATTTGTAAACAGCAATGGATCATGCCCAGTTATTTCCTGGTCGAACCACAGACAACTACAATGATCTAATACATATTGATTTTACAGAAGACAATGTTGAAAAAGCACTACACAATCTAAAACCATCTCTATCTATTGGACCGGACAGAATATGTGCCTACTTCTTAAAAAAGCTATCCACTGCCATAGCCGAACCTCTAAGCATAATCTTTGAAAAATCTTTCAGGACCAACTCCTTGCCAAAACCATGGTCACAAGCCACAGTCATCCCCATCTTCAAAAAGGGAGAACCCAGCCGAGTTGAAAATTACAGACCAATCTCTTTATGTTGTGTCACCTGTAAAGTCATGGAATCAATTATTTATCCTCCACTTATCCTCCACTTAGAGACAAACAACCTACTGTCTAATAAACAATTTGGTTTCAGAAAAAAACTATCCTGCAATCTGCAACTCTTACACTGCAAAAACATATGGACTATACAACTCAATCAGGGCAAAGCAGTAGATGCAATCTACATAGACTTCTGTAAAGCCTTTGATTCAGTGGTACATGACAAACTACTCCTAAAAATAAAATCTTATGGTATCTCTGGACACCTGCATAACTGGATAGAAGCATTCCTGTCAAACAGACAGCAAATGGTCAAAATTGTCCTATCAAATTCTGTACCTGTCAACAGTGGTGTCCCCCAAGGCAGTGTTCTAGGACCAACTCTCTTCATATTCTACATAAATGACCTCTGTGATCACTTTAAGAGCAATTGTGTTCTCTTCACTGATGATGTAAAGCTATTCAACACCACAGACAATACTGCTACCCTTCAAAAAGACCTCGACTATGTATCAGAATGGTCAAACAAATGGCAACTTCAAATCTCAACAAATAAATGCTCTATCTTACATACTGGCAATACTTTATGCCACCAGACTTGAAATTCTAGACCTAGAAAACCTAGAACTATGCCGCCTTTGGTCCAATCTAAGTATAGTATATAAAATTATATATTTCAATGTCCTACCTGTCAATGAATACTTCAGCTTCAACCATAACAATAGAAGAGCACACAATAGATACAAACTCAAGGTTAATCACACCACACTTGATTTCAGGAAATACGACTTCAGCAACACAGTGGTCAATGTCTGGAATACTCTATCTGATTCTGTGGTTTCTTCCCCAAACCCCCAAAACTTTAACCTTAGAATTTCTACTCTTGACCTTACCCCTTTCCTAAGAGGTCTGTAGGGGGTGTTCATAAGCACACCAATGTGCCTGCCATCCTTGTCCTATTGTTTGTTTTATTTTTATTTTTCTTATATGTATCCATGTATTCATAACTATGTTTTAACTTATATCTATTATCTTGTAAGCAATTGACAAACCAAAATAAATAAATAAATAAATAAATAAACAAACAAATAAATAGATTTGGAACAACAGTAATCTTTATTTCCTGCTTATAAGACATCTGTGGCTACTGTGAGGGGAGAAAAATTCTAGATAAAAATGAACCTTTGAGCAATCCAGCAGGTGCTGTCCTGATACTTTCATATAAAAAGCTAAAATCATATACTGTAAAAATATGCTTACTTACTTAAAATCAGGATACATTGATAGGGGACTAAATTATGAAAAATATTGATCAGAATAACTTTGCTAACCTTTCCATGAATAATAATCAGAAGAAACAGAAAAACTACACATAGAATTATTTACTGGGTGCTGGTATTCCATAGTACATATAGTTTATGCATGTATGGTTGGCTATAATATTTCCCCATTATAACGTGTCTCCTTCCCCCACTTCCCAATCTCTAAATAAATAACCAAGATGTCTTTTCAGACAAATATCCTAGGGATTTAGATATATATCTGTTCATGGATGCTTGTGTGTAAGAAAAAAAGGAAGCTTTCTTTTAAGTATATTTAGCACATTAAAATAATTCCACAGGATCACATTGCTGACACTTTTATTTTGGAGAACAGGATTATAATGGTTATATTGTCCTTCTGTTTGCAAAATGTGTAGCAACTTTATTTATAGAATGAAAATAATGCCTTATGCTCCCTGCTGAAATGCCAGCTTCAGCATTAAAGAAGTTTAAACATCACCCACGCTAACTGTTCAGATTTTTCCTAAAGAACTGAAATTCTTTATAGTAGATTTCCATTGTATAGAGGTACATAGAGGATGAATTATTTATCTATAACACTGCTCATAGTGCTATACAAATTTATGAAAATAGTTCCCACAAAATTAATATTCCAGAATTGATATCATATAGCATAATTCAAAAGCATGTTTTTGCCCTATTTTTTTTAATGACCCTGTAATCCCTTATATTGGAGTGGAGTCAGGGTGGCAGAATGGAGGGAGGTGAGCATTTACTGGTTGGATGCCCTTCCTGTTGCCTATGCAGAATTTGCGCCCAGAGAGAGAAATATCTGCTGCTAACTAGGATCAAACCCACAACCTCCTGATTGTGAGGTGAAAGCTCCACTCTAGGCCACCACGCTGTTCAGCATAGATCTCTGTTTATTTTTCCTTCTCTTTTCTGTTTCCATATACTTACCTATATACAGATGCTACTAAATCCAAACTCATTTTAAGGACCAAAGTACCCAGTCACCTTAGCAGCCTTTCTCCACTTTTTAGAGGGAATCATTATTTAAAAAATGTATGAAAGAATATCCTTTATAGATATTCATTGTTGCCATTTAGTATAAGCTACTAAAATTATATTTTCTGTGGCTTTTAATTGAACTTAACTACTGACAATGCTTCTGTTCTAATTATAAAGCCCCTATGTCTCCCTTGTGCATGGTGAAATGTAAGTAACTAGGCGCTGCTCATTTTGTACTTAACTATTCATAGATCACTATCCTAAATGAGAAAGACCAGGCATATTCAAATAGGAAAGTTAGTTAGCAGGGAAGAGGGAAATGAATAGACAGAAGATATCTACTGGCAGTACAATCCTAAACATGTTTATTCAGAAATAATAAGTTAGGAGGTTATTCAGTAGTAAAAATCTTCAGAATTGTAATAAATGGTTGTTAAATTTTGTTTATAACAAAGTTTATAACAATCATTATAACTTCTTCCTCAGATAGGAAGATAACATTGAAAGAATAAGCATCATTAGTACATTATTCTGTTACATACTTTATCTATAATCTGCTAAAGCAAGTAAAATGCAGGCCCATCATTATCTTGAACAAAGTTATTTTCATGTATTGTAGACTTGCGTTCTTTAGCCATTCCATGCATCTGGTGAAGTGAACTCATAAAAGTATATGGCTCTATTTAAATTTGTTAGCTGTTAGCAAAAGTGCCATGAGAATCCTGATATTTAGCTACATGCAATAACATAGCTTTCTTCTTACAATCTTTTGTAAGCTAATAGCAAAATATTTGATTGAACTGAAGTCATATATGCTTTCAAAATTTGCCATAAATTGAGTTTTTGGCAGACCAATGAGTACAAAGTAAGACAAAGTCAAGACAAAGTAAGTAATCATCAGAAATGATTATTTACTCATGAACATTTATTACTAATTATCAACTCATTCAAAGCTTAAACTGTGCAATAAAATATAGTTCACTTATGAAATAAATTGGCCAAGCTTAGATCAAATATTTCGTTTATCAACAAAGTTGGCCCAAAACTTAAAATGAGAAACAAGGGATACAATAATAATAGTAATAATGATAAATAGAAAAAGACCAATGGGATTCTATGTGAACCTAAATTAGCCAGCTCCAATTAAAACCTATCTTGAACTCTCTCTCTTGCCCAATAAAGATATACATGTAACAATTTGCATATATGAAAGTCTGTATTTGCATATATGAAAGTCTACATGCACATACATACCCTTCTTTGACAGAGGCACAATCCACAAAAATAGACAGAGAAAAAAATGTGTTCCATACTAGCAGGCTTGTAGACCTGCATTCCTATTGGTCTGGAAGAGCTGGGCCGTGATTGGACAATATATGCATTCCTGGTTGGTTTGTATGGGGTTTGCCGCGATTGGGTAAAACCAAGCACGGCAAGCTTAAACAACTGTCATAGGCTGCCTGGCTGCAGCCAGCTCTATATAAAGGGCTGCTGCAGCTAGGCTCGTTGTCTCAGAATCTGCCTCCTTAATAAAGAGCTGTTGTTTACTACTTGAGCCTCGTGTCCCTATGGGACCCACCGACCATACTTAACACTGGCGACTAGGATGGGATTCTGAGACAACAAGGTTGATCAGCATGTGGCAGACAACGCTAAGACGACCAGCGAAATGGCCAGCAGCGCCGTGCTGCCCGCACCATTCAACCCAGCCAGCAAGGACTGGGAGTCCTACGTTGATCGTTTCCAAATGTTTTTGGAATCCAATAACTTAAAAGACGCTACTGGCAGCAAGAAGCGAGCAGTCTTCTTAACACATTGCGGGCCCGCTGTTTTTAAAATGGCTAAGGCACTAGCGAAGCCCGCAGATATCAAGACGATGGATTGGGACACCCTAGCTCCCATTCTCCGGAACCACTACGCTCCAGCCATGCCGATGCTCATCTGTAGGCACGATTTCTATCAGCGAGACCAGCATGAGGGTGAGAACATCAGTGAGTTCATAGCCGACCTGAGAGACCTAGGGGGTCTGTGCAGATTCGCTAACCTAGATGAGGCCATGCGTGACCGGGTCGTCCTTGGCCTGAAAGACCCGACGCTACAAAGCAGATTAATGGCAAAAGGGGACATCTCCCTCACCGATGCCATAGCCGAAGCCACCGCAGCCGAAGCCACCCGTAAGTCAGCGGCGAGAATGTGGTGCTCAAATAGAACTGACCGCCATTCAACCAGCAAGATGACCACCACAACAGAAAAACTCGCAGCCTCCACCCACCATGGCGACATCAAATCCCTTTCTGACAGCGAAGAGGAAGAAATTCACAGACTTCAATCAGATCGCGAACGGCAAGACCGGCGCAGTCGTAAGTCAAGGTACCAGTGCGCCGGCTGCGGATGAAATCACCCGCGCTCCTACCGCCTCGAAACTACCGATGGTAGGTGTTGGAAACGACATATTGACCAGCTTAGGTCCAGGCTGGCTCTTCCAGACCCTACCCAAGAAATCAGAGGGGGGGGGGAACCCCAAACTCTGAAAAAGAACTGACACCTACGCAAGCAGAACACCTCCCACAGACATTAAATAAAGACCAAACACCAATCCAACAATACTTACCAACCAACAGAGAACCGTGACAGACGGGTACTTCGCCTGGAAGCAGCAGCCGGACAAGCTCCACCAGCCCAGAGAGCCCAGGCGGGAGCAACAGAGCGAATGACTCAACCAACCCGGAGTCACCAGGTGGAAGTCGCCACTATAGGCCTGGCTCACCCTTCCAGGTGGTTCCATCGAGAAGCTTGATAGTGACACGGAGCCCGTCCAAACCTGACGACGACCAGAGACATTATGAACAACGCAAGTCAAGTAGGCAGGTACGAAGACCCTCCTACTTGCGTGACTACGTTACCCCACCGCTTGGATGGAACCAAGAGGGGAGGGGTGTTCCATACTAGCAGGCTTATAGACCTGCATTCCTATTGGTACGGAAGAGCCGGGCCGTGATTGGATGATATACGCATTCCTGATTGGTTCGTATGGGGTAAAAAAGGGCTGCCGCGGCTAGGCTCGTTGTCTCAAAATCTGTCTCCTTAATAAAGAGCTGTTGTTTACTACTTGAGCCTTGTGTCTCTATAGGACCCACCGACCATACTTAACAAAATGGATATGGCTGAATCAATAACTTTGAATTAATATATAGTGCAATGTAAAGTAATCTATTTGCTAGGGCTATTCAAAGCTTTGAAGGATTGCATTCATCTGATGAAGCTTCAGCTCTGCAACCTTCACCTAACTCATTGCCTTGCTCAGTTTTGGACATCATCTCAGCATCTACTCTAGATTTCTTGGGACAAGAGAAACATGACAGAAACCTCTCCAGGACTAGTTGAAGGTCATTTGCGCTAGAGGGCTCTGGGTTGTGTGAATTTTTCAGTGTGCAGCTTTGACCCACATTGTGGTTAATCCCAAAATTGGTCAGCTTAGAAGCAGTTTAGCCAGTGCTAGGAGAGAGATGTTAGAGAAACCTTCCCTGCAATACTGGGTGAAAGAGGCAGCCCAAATTGCTCTATTGTGACCTGTCACAATTCTGAAGCCTCCTCTATTTCCTCTATGCCTCTATTTCCATCAAACAAATTAAATATTTCTTTCCATGGGATTCACAATTGATTCAGAGATCAATTATGATCTCTGTCTCAGAGATTTTTTATGTATGAAAAAGATACCGCCAGTATCTCTTTCATACACAAAAACTTCAGATCAGACACACACACAGGTTCCTTGGTTTTTTTCAGGAAAAAAAAAGGAGCCAATATGAAAAAGGAGTGGTGAGGTGAGATAAGAGACAAGAAATAGAAAAGACAAAAGAAAAAATTTCCTTTGTTAGGTACTCTAAAAACCTTTTCAGTTCTTGACAATAAATTTAAGTTGACTCTCCAATTCTCAGGTAATGATTTAGAGAGAAACAAAGGAACTTTCCTTTTGTGTAAATGTGAAGTATCAAAGAACAAGCCAAATTCAGTAACAAGCTATTCTGCTTTATATACCAAATGTCCACCATCTATCTCCCTTATTTCCAGTTATATAGGAGGGAATTGACTGAGGAAGTTTGAGGTTCTTTCCAAATGTCACTGCATAAGCAATACTAACCATTTATGACTCCAGGTCAGTGCTTCTTTTTTAAAAAAATACTCTAAGAACTAGAGATTTGGAAAATGTTGGTTTGGGAATTTTTCTTAAATTTTTAACTAATTGTTTTAGCAATTGCAATATCACTTAGACTTATATACCACTTCATAGTACCTCTCTAAGTGCTTTACAGAGTCAGCCTATCATCCCCAACAATCTGAGTCCAGCTTCTCCCATTGACATGTCTTGTCAGAAACTGACAGGGAAAGTCACAAATAGCAATCACATGACCTTGAGATGTTGCAACATATGAATCTGAATTTTGATCATGTGAACATGGGGATGCTGCAATGGTTGTAAGCAGGGGTGGGATCTGACAGGGTTAACTACTGGTTCGGTGATTTATGCGGTTTGGTGATTTACGATGTGTTTCCCTGCATGCTGCGTGCGCTCCTGTAAATCATCATCGGCATGCTGCGTGCAGAGAAGCAGCCTTTGAAAATGGACTTTTTTTACTGCTTTTTAAACTGCAGCTGTGCCTCATGGGGCAGCTGAAGTTGAAAAAGCAGAAAATAAAGGTCAGGTAAGAGCCCAGGCAGGCATGTATGCAAAAACATCAGCAGACATAGAACTGGTTCTATGTCTGCTGCTCTTCAGAGCTACT
This sequence comes from Pseudonaja textilis, assembly GCF_900518735.1. The sequence goes on from NW_020769330.1 coordinate 4,854,951, forward strand.
GGTTCTACAGAGGTGGACAGCACCGGTAGAAACCCACCCCTGGTTGTAAGTGCAAAGAATGCTCATAAGTCCTTTCTGTCAGTGCCACTGTAACTTTGAACAGCCACCAAACAAATAACTGTATGTCAAGGACTACCTGTAAAAAGTTATTTTTATACAAAAAAAGTCTAATGCTTTCCTTAAACAGACAACAGAAGTTAGCCTTTTGTCTGACTTTCACTTTTCAGAAATATCTCAGGCAGTGTGAGCATTTCAAGTCTTCCCATGAACATTCTTACTACTAAATATGTTTAGAGATCAGATTAAAAAATGGTTAAATATAAGGTTGAGAGGAAGCACATACACTTAACTTTTGAAAGATAATGCATTTAGGATCTACGTGATCCTTTCTTAGGGATATAATTTATTTTCACTTCACCATCTGACATAGGACTAAAAGGTGAGAGTTCAAGAATATTGATTATAAAGCAACCTTAGCTTTAACTACCTTCATTGTTAACAAATATTTCCTTCCACAAAAAGACTAGTCACATACTGTAAATATAAGAGTAATGTATCTTACAATAATGGATGTAAAAAAATATTCAAAAAATGATATCTGTACATGCTAATAGAGAAAACATGGAAAATAATGAAGTATAACAGTCAATATGTTTATAGCTAATTTATAGCAAAATATCAATTTTTACAAGAGCATAATAAATGTGAGCATAAATGGTGATGTAATAAACCTTTACATGGCTTGTCATTTTCAAGCTATTAAATATAAATATAAAGACCAAACAAGTGAAGTGTATTTAGTTTCAAATACAGAAAAAAAAACCCAAAGAAATAGTTTAATATATAAAAAAGAAAGTCTCCGTATCAGAAGAAGACTGTACAGATTTATTTTAATAAGGCTCCATTATATCCAAAACATCAATTATTGATAATTGTTCAAATTATCTAAACTGAGTCCACAAGTTGACTATAGTAACAAAGACTTATTCAGAACCAGTATAACCAATAACAGCCCCCAAATTTGCAATGTTCTTGTGACCAGATAAAAAAATTCACCAGATATATAAAATAAGAAACATACTGTATAAATGGCATTAACTAAAATCACTCATCAGATGCAGTTTACATAGAGCTAAGTTTATTAGAGGAGAAAGCAAAAGAAACCCATATCATATCTTGAGTTGAGGCTATAAATAAAACATTTCATTCCCCAAGCCATACCTCTTCATGTAAGAAGAATAACCTTTGCATGTCATCACTCTTTGTAGCCTTCAGCATAAAACTATAAACTGTATAGCTCTGAGCCATAAGTCTTGGAAGCCACCATGGATCCAGAGAGGTTCTTCAGGTTCTTCCTTGAATATATATATATATCCCTGTCTTTTGTGATTAACCTACTTTGATTTTTTTCCTAGCTGTCACTACAGAGTATTTTCAGGCCAACACAGAAATAAATTTAAAAAATTGAACTCAGCTCCTAGATAACACAATCACACAGTGATTTGGAAAAATCAAGAAGATGAATATAACTACTATATCCCTATAGAAAACATGGTTCTCTTTTTGATATTTTCATATAACCCAAACATATAATCCAATCTGAAGATGAGAACTAAAAGATGAAATTGATGTGAACAAGAAAATTAGACCTGTCTTCTCCTGGCAAATTCTGTATTTGCCCTGGAGAATCAAACCAAACATTTTTCTCTTTTTTATTAATCCTGTAATTTGTCTTCCTTCTCTGACAGAACACAGATGTAGATGTTCATTTCAGACATATCCCCCTGTTCTCTGTCTCACCTTTCCTCTTTCCCAAAATATGAAAGAGTACAAACTCACACCAACACAGGCAGGCAAGCTGGCTTGGACTTCACAGAGTTAATTCTTTGGAACTGATAATATTCTTGGCATTCCCACATGTCCTGCCTGCCAAGTCCGAACTGATAAAGTTTTACTCAGAGAAAATCACAAGGCAGTCCACAAAAATAGTCATTCACGAAGAAAATATGAAGTAAGGTTAAACTTCGTCCCGTACAGTTTCAGGAGAAAACACACCCACTTTTATCCCCTGTGGGGTGTGGCTCAATGACTCAGCTCACTCTCTGACCCTCCCACGCCTCCTACATTGCTGCTCACATTTCTCCCTACGACACTGCTTAGGTCGAGCCAACACTCTTCCTCTTTACTCCCTGTCAGGGGCTGCTCCGATATGCCTTCCTCCTGATTAATCTCAGGCTGTTCCTCTTGGTTGTCTGATGGAACCTGAGGCATTATCAGGGAGGAAGGTCCTGGGGAGGAAGGCATTGCCAGAGAGGAAGGTCCTGGGGAGGAAGGCATTCCCAGTTCCTCCTCCACATCTTCCAGGTCTTCTTCCTCTGACAGCATAGGCTCAGGAATCAGGGCCACAACATCCCCCTGTATTATATTAATGTGCCTTCCATTTCTTGACTTCTTTCAGCTTTTCCTCCTTTAATTATGTTGAACTCTATTATGACACTAACCTTTTTCTCAAAGTGTCTTAATCCATTGGCCAATTATCTTTGAGGATTGGTATTAAATCCAAGATGACTGCTCTTGTCCTTGCTTCTCTAATAAGTTCAATCAGAAATTTGCTGAAGTCTCCATACCTAGCTGGATTGGTTTTCAAGCAGAGATTAGCCTGCCCTATAGAGAACTTAGTGAATTGATTAAGTGACTGTTCACAGTTTCTACTTAAACAAGTACCTAACTATATTTTCACAATAGTATTACTTTTGTGAAAGCATTGAAAGAATTTTATACTTTCAGCAAATCTTTCAGGGATTTCATCATGAGCACATGCCATTTTATATATAAACATCTTTGCCTCTCCTTTTGTTACTTTAATTTCATTTTAACCATCAATATCCTTTGAATTCTACATTCAGTTTCAGATTTTAATTGCATCCATAACACTAGTCCAATATTCTGCTTTCCTGAATTAAAATGTCTACATCCTTCTGTTGGTTCTACAGATGTTGGGGATATCATGGTTTATTGTCTCCTTATTACTGTGTGTTGATGGTATTTTAGTTGTCTTTTGTGTCTTATATGTTCTTCATTAGCAATCATTTTTCCAGTATGACTGTGTCTCTGTATCACACCCTCTTGCAAATGCTTTTTACCATACATATGTGAAGTAAAGCCCATCCGTATTTAAAAGTCGCATATATTGCAGGTATAAGCAAAAATCCGAGAGCCATTTTGGGGCAGTATTTAAAGACACTGGGCTAGAAACCAGGAAACCATGACTTCAAGTCCTGCCTTTGGCCCAAAACCAACTGAATGACTTTGAGCCAGTCATTGTCTTTCAGTGCTAATGCAAGTTACTGCAATGCAAGTGACTTCCAAAAAGTGTTGTTAAGAAAACTACATGAAGTTGTCCAGGTAATGATCAGGAGTCAATGATTATTCAGAGTCACATGGAAGCATAGATATCAGGGGAATGCAAAAATCTCAATCTATGTTAATAATTCAGTTACCATAACTTAAATATTAGTGGGAGGTAGAAAGCAGAATTATATGTGTCCATAGCTTCTTCATTTCCTACTTAAAGCTTTATTGCTACTTGTAATTCAATTCCTATAGCATCATTTTATAATAAATACTTAAAATAAAATTAATAAATGAAATAATGTGTTTGTTATGTCTTTGGAACTGGTTGGAGTCCCCAACCAGGTCCGCAGTTTGAGCGGGAGTACCAGCCGCTCCCATTGGCTGGCACCGTTTGACAGCCGGTTATAAAAGGCGGCTGTCGAGCAGTGCCAGCCTGTTGCCGCTAGCTTGTCTGCCTAGTGAGAAGGCAGACACGGCAACCCTTTATTCATAGTAATAAAGCCTTTTACACTGCACCCTGGTTCAGCCTCGTTCCTCCGCCGCTCTACAACACTGGCGACGAGGGCGGGATGCGATCAGAGGCTACCAGTAGTGCGATTCCGAAGAGCTGAGGCCACCGATGCTCACAAAGAGCGCGTAATTCAAAAAAAGCCTCCGGGCTTTGAGCTGTAGTCACTAGAGCGAAGTCATGGGCGCTGAAGCCGCAGCCGCCGATGCTCAAAAAGGGTGCGAAATTCAAAAAAGCCTCCGTAGCCGGAGAGGCAGACACCGCCGGATAGCGCAGCCGCAAGCGCTCTTCTAAGAGCGCGAACTTTGAATCAAGACTGAAGAGACAAGCACTGCCGTTTCCAGAATGAATGCCAATCCGACATTCCCGCCATTCAAGCCAGCCGAGGAAACGTGGGACTCATATAAAAATCGTTTCAGCTACTTCCTCGATGCCATCGGTTTAGCGGATGCTGCTGACCACAGGAAAAAATCCTACTTCCTCAGCTACTGTGGGGCTGCGGTTTTTGACACCGCTACAGCACTAGTCGCCCCTCGCGCTATCAGGAGCGTCCCGTGGGATGAACTCCAAGAGATCCTCTCCAACCACTACTCACCTAAGCCATCCCAGATAGCCAGGAGATATGCTTTCCGAACCAGAAAACAGGCTGAGGGAGAGTCAGTTAACGAGTATGTGGCAGCTCTGAGGACAGTTGCCTTACAGTGTGGTTTCAGAGACTACCTAGAAGACATGCTACTAGACCAGATCGTCTGTGGGGTTAAAGACCTTAGGCTGCAATCAGCAGCTGAAATTCAAGGAACTCCTGTAAAACCCAGCAGTTCCACCATCCATTCAGAGGAAGTTTCCATTGAAGAAGACCCCATAGACTCAACAGACGTTAACCGCCTTAAGCAACAAAAGCCTTCACAGGTAGGAGCAGGGCAGAGAAACAACTTCGCCCCCAAGCAACCTCCCATTTGCCTAGCTTGCGGGGGCTCCCACTCTAGGGCATCCTGCAGGTTTAAGAACACCATCTGCCTGAATTGTCAAAAGAAAGGCCACCTCGCTAGAATCTGCCAAGCAGGGCGAACTTTTCCTCAAAGACCTCCACCACCTACTACTTTCCAAAGGCAAGTGGAGGACTGCTATACCTGCTACCACGCTAACCAAACTTCCCAGACTCCCAATAAAATCACTATCTCTGTTTCTTTAGAAGGTAAGCCCTGCAGGATGGAAGTAGACACAGGATCTGCACTTTCAATCATCTCCTGGGAAACCCTAAAGAAGATCCATCCCAGATTTGCGAGGAAGAAGCTGCAGAGATGCCACCTGACACTGCGGGACTACCAGGGCAAGAACATCCCTGTCCTCGGGAAAGGCAAGTTTTTAGTTCAATTCCAAGCCTTTAAAGGCCATTTGCCTTTGGTGGTTGTTAATGGTGCCCTCCCCAGTCTGTTGGGGCTAGATTGGTTCCCCTCCCTCGGCCTTAGTGTAACTGGGATCCATGCTGTCTCAACTTCTGACGTAGACGCCCTATTCTCAGATTACTCTGATGTTTTTAGCAGTGAGCTGGGTTGTTATTCTGGCACCCCCATCTCCTTCTCTGTGGACCTCCAGGCAATTCCCCTTCGCCTTAAGCCACGCAGGGTGCCTTTCGCCATCCGTCCAAAGTTAGATTTAGAATTAGATAAGTTACTAAAGTAAGGGGTGTTAGAACCAACTGACTTTGCCAAGTGGGAGACCCCCATAGTCACCCCACTCAAGAAAGATGGCAGTTTAAGAATCTGCGCAGACTATAAGACCACCCTCAATCGTTATCTACAGGTCAGCGCCTACCCTGTCCCTGTTATTCAACACCTGTTACACACCTTCGAACCCGGCACCATCTTTGCCAAATTAGATATGTCCCAGGCATACCAACAGTTCCCTGTGGATGATCAGACAGCTGAGTTACAAACCATAGTCACACATAGAGGGGCATTCAAGTGCAAACGCCTCCAATTCGGCGTAAGTGTAGCCCCGGGTATATTCCAATCCCTCATGGAAAGGATTCTCCAAGGTCTCCCAGGGGTTGTCCCTTACTTCGATGACATTTTAGTCTCAGCAATTGACAGACCCCAGCTCATACAGTCAGAGCAGTCCTAGAGAGGTTTAGGCAGCATGGCCTCAAACTTAAAAGGGAGAAGTGCGCCATCGCCACTAGACAAGTGGACTTTCTGGGATATAGGATAGATGCCTCTGGCATTCACCCAGTCGAATCCAAAGTAAAGGCCATCCATGAGGCGCCTACACCAACTAACAAGACGGAACTCCAAGCCTTTCTGGGGCTACTAAACTTTTACGCCTCATTTCTCCCGCACAAAGCGTCTATTGCTGAACCCTTACACAGACTGTTAGACAAAGAATCCCCCTGGCATTGGGGACCCAAGGAAGCCCATGCCTTCAAGGCAGTCAAATCCTTACTCACATCTGATGCAGTTTTAATCCAATTTGATCAAAGACTTCCCCTGGTCCTAGCTGCAGATGCATCCCCCTTTGGGATTGGGGCTGTTCTGAGCCACAGGCTTCCCAACGGTTCCGAGGCACCAATCGCTTTCTTCTCTAGGACCTTCTCTACTGCAGAAAGGAACTACAGCCAAATTGATAAGGAGGCCTTGGCTGCAGTAGCTGCAGTAAAAAAGTTTCATGAATTTTTGTTTGGACACCATTTTGAACTTATAACTGACCACAAACCACTCCTGGGACTGTTATCAAGGGACAAGCAAACCCCACAGGTACTATCACCTAGAATGACCAGGTGGACTTTGTTCCTGGCCGCTTATTCATTCAAGTTGGTGCATCGCCCTGGAAAAAACTTGAGTCACGCCGATGCCCTTAGTCGCTGCCCCCTACCAGTCCCAGTCGAAGACCCAGCACCTGTTCATGCCATTTTTGAAGTTAACGAACTTAAATTGCCGGTTACAGCCGAGGACATTGCTGCGCACTCAAAAAAAGACAGAATAATTGCCCAAGTTATGGACTGGGTGGGAAGGGGGTGGCCGGAAACACAATACATCGCTGACTTTGCTCCTTTCAAAACCCGTAAGCAGGAATTGTCGAAACTACAAGGATGTCTGTTGTGGGGGACAAGGGTAGTCATCCCAGCCACTCTTCGTGTACCCATCCTGAAGGTACTTCACGAGGGCCACCCGGGCATCGTAAGGATGAAGGCTCTGGCCCGCAGCTACGTTTGGTGGCCCGGCATGGATGCCCAAATCTCCAACTGGGTAAGCTCATGCCAACCTTGCCAAGAAACCAGGGCTGCCCCACCAGCAGCCACGCCTACCAAGTGGGAGAGTGCTAGTGGGCCTTGGTCTCGCCTGCACATCGACCTGGCTGGACCAGTACATGGCAGGACCTTCTTGGTTGTAGTAGACTCTCATTCCAAGTGGATAGACTTGGCCCTACTACCCTCGACAACCACTCAAGCAATTGTTAAGGCTCTGACCCGCTTCTTCGTTACCCATGGGCTCCCTGACACACTGGTGTCTGAAAATGGCCCCCAGTTCACGTCATGTGAGTTTAGCATGTACGTTGCCAACTTGGGCATCAGACACATCCTTACAGCCCCCTTTCACCCCGCTAGCAACGGGATGGCTGAGAGAGCAGTCAGGTCAGCAAAAGAAGCACTTGCCAGATTTGGCCAGGAAAACTGGCATTCCAAACTGTCACGTTACCTCCTGAGCCAACATACGACGCCATGCACCGCTACTAATAAATCCCCTGCCGAACTCTTGATGGGGAGATGCCTGAGGACCACCCTGGACAGGTTGCACCCCCACTATTGCCCAGACACCCCTTTGGGATCTGACAGTTTGGTCAGGGACTTTGCCTTGCATGACCTGGTGTACGCCAGGAATTATGCAGGGGATCCTCTGTGGGTACCAGGTCAAGTTGTGTCAGTCACAGGTCCTAGATCCTACAGGGTCCTCTTGGAAGATGGACGCCTGTGGCGTAGACACGTGGACCAGCTCCGTAGACGATGGAGGAGCACAACTGATACCAACCCAACCCGACCTCCTAGCACCGAGGACTCCCTGCCGGTACCAGCCTGCCCAGTCGGGAGCTCCCTGCAGGATCCGAGCTACCCCATCGACCAGGAGGTTCTGCTGGAGGGTCCGAGCTGTCAACAAGAGACATCGAGCCAACAGCCAAGCGAACCAGCCTGCCGGCCGGACCAAGCAACTCACCAAGGTCAGCCCGAAAATGTGGACTTACCAAATTCACAGAGCACCACACCTGACCGAACCCACTTCCCGACAACCTCCGAGACGATGCCTGGGGGCGAGGACTTGACGCCAGCCAGCAGCTTGCCCGGGTTGCAACGTTCCGGCCGCCAGCGCAGACAACCAACTTACCTGAAGGACTACGCATGCTCCCAGCTGGGGGAAAGGAGTGTTATGTCTTTGGAACTGGTTGGAGTCCCCAACCAGGTCCGCAGTTTGAGCGGGAGCACCAGCCGCTCCCATTGGCTGGCACCGTTTGACAGCCGGTTATAAAAGGCGGCTGTCGAGCAGTGCCAGCCTGTTGCCGCTAGCTAGTCTGCCTAGTGAGAAGGCAGACGCGGCAACCCTTTATTCATAGTAATAAAGCCTTTTACACTGCACCCTGGTTCAGCCTCGTTCCTCCGCCGCTCTACAACAGTGTTCCCATTTGGTTAAGCAGGATTTTTTCTTCATATATGTTGTTGTTTGTCCTGAGAAAACTGAACCCTGTGATGTATTGGTCCCTGCACTTTGTGGTTCATCTTTTTGCTTATTGAAGTATTTTTCATTATATATGGGCTAGAAACCAAGAGACCATGACTTCTAGTCCTGCCTTAGGCAGAAAGCCAGATGTATTGTGTGCTTTGGAAGGTGTTGGAAATTATCTTCCTTGTGGCTTATCTCACATGGTGAATATATTATGTTTGCATTTTCAGGAGAAAAATAAACCTCTGAATTTTCACACGAGTTGGTTTTATAAGTTCTATTTGCTTGGGCTAAGTAAAGATACCAGTAATTAATGCAAACATGAGATTTTTGAATTCTCAGTTTCATAGCCTACAGATAAGCAATCTAATCCTCATTAGCATTGAGCAAATATGGTGCATACTTAACTATGTTTGTAGAAAGAGTACTATGAAACAGTAAACAATGGCTGTAGCAAATATAACCTGCACAATAAATCCAAGCAATGCATCAATAAACTTGAAAAGTTGATTACATGGACACTTCTTTTTATGTTGATAGACATTGCTTTTAAGTGTTTATCTTCAAACATTTACCATGAATGCCTCTTAGAGCATAATCATTTCAATTGGTATATTAAAGACTAATCAAGGTGAATCCAGTATTTGACTGTTCTGGGTAAGAAGGTAGCAGTCTCTGTTTTTTTTCCTTGTCTTTTTGGCAGATACTGGAATTCTGGCACAAGCATAAGCACATATTTGTTAATGTGGCAAAAGGGACTTTTATCACTACTTTGCTTTTAACAGTTCTATTCATCTCCATACAATTCTTTTGTCTGCAAAAATAAGCTGCAAGGTGCCATAATTCTCATTTACAACAGTGCAAAAATTAGGAAGTCTAGCTATTGCATGGAAAAGTTAACCATTTAGTAGGAGAAAATATTTTCAAAGTGGTTCTGAGTTCTTCCATTTGGCTCAGAGGCATCTTCTTAAGCCTAACTTTTCTTCTTGGGTTTCTCCATCAGGGAAAAAAAAACTTCCTATGGACTGGATCATCACATCAGATAAAAGGAAAAATTAATTTGTGAGAACTAGGTGAAATGCAGAAAGGTAATACAGGTAAGTGTACATGAAAGTAAATTTTCTGAGAAATCCTTGGTACTCTTTGAGCTTTTCTTTTCTTGCAGTTGTTACATTGCCCTACTAGGTAACATTTTCAGTGCTAAGCATTGAAGATGTTACTTACTTGGATAATGAAACATCTTCAAGGAAACAACCAAGTTCAGAATCCATCAAGAATTCCACTGTACCACCCAGAGCTGCAAGATATTTCTTGTGTTAATAAGCTTCCTTCCTTTATTGTTAGTTCACTTTTTCTTTGTGCTACATACAAAACAAAAAACTTCCTTTTATCCACATACAATGTGGAAGTAGATAGTTAATGCAGGAAAAAATGTTATTCGTGCCTTGCTACCTCATTTAATGTTTCTACTGTCCAACAATGAAATGCAGTGAGTAGCTGGGCAAAGATTAATATTTTTTCTCCATCTTCTATCCCCTAACCTCAAAAAAGGAGGCGGGAAAAAAAAAAGAAAAGAAAGAAGAGTAGAGAAAAACAGAAAGAGGAAAAGAATTAACAATAAAGGAATTAAGGGAAAGATACATGGCAGAAAGGCAGAAACACAAAATCATAAGATGAAGAGGGAAGGAACTAATTTGAATTGGCAAGCATCCTTTAAACCCTCTACTGACCCTGAATTTCTAGAAAGCTCTAGGATCTATTGTTCCTTTCTGTTTATCATCTTGGCTATATAGTAACTAGCTCAACACCTGGGCTTCACTATGAAACTCTGTGGTTGGGCTTAGTTTTTTGGGAAGAAAATAAGGGGAAAAAATTCTGCCTCTGCCTACCAGCATCCATCGATATTCATCTGGCTAACATCCTGTCAGTGTATGAGAGAGTTGAGGGCTGTTTGGAAACTGAAATAGTATTTGCTGAGCATGAAGGAGACAGCTAGGTATGGGTTAGCTCAACTGTTCTGTACTAAAGCTGCTTGGTGCTGTGAAACTAAAACTGAAACTGAAACTCCTCTCCTGTGTTTTGCATTTGGAACAGATTTCTTTTTAGGTGGGGAGGGAGGCTAGAACTCCTTAGCATTAGAGTGTGTTAATAATAATATACAAAATACTAATGCTCTGATGGTCATTTCAAAAAATAATTTCTTAGTTAGCATCTGGAAGCCAAGAGGAACATATGTGCCAAATTTCAAGTTTGTAGGCTTTACGGTTCTGGAGATTTTGTGATGATGCATGAGTGGTATTTTGCTTTTAATATATAGAGAGATTGAAGTGCGAAAATAATAGTGTTCAAAATCAAAGTAGCCCTGTAAGCTGCATATCAAAACAATAACTAAATTGTAATGCAAACAACTTGGAAACATGATAAGTAGCTTTTGAAACATCCTTGAATTAACTGAACCAGATCTTTTTAAAAAATGCCATCTGGTGGTACATCATATAATCACATATTTTTCATACTTTAGTTCTGTTTTGTTTATCAACCAAATAATATTGAAATTAATGATTATTGTATCTTTGAAAGTCCTTATACTGTGGTGTCTACGTGCTAAATTAGATGTGAAAATATACCTCTCCTGCCCTTTTGTTATTAAATGTAGATTTGGATGAAAGAAAATTAAATGATTCTGCAGCACTAGGATTTAATGATTCACAATTAAAATAACCATAAATTGTGTATTTGCCTTTAGAAGATCTTAGTTACTAGTTGGTATTTCTGTACTGTTATTTTTGCTGATTTTCCAAACTCTATATTTCTATCCAACAAATTCTATTCTCTTCTATTATGTTCTGATCTGATCTGTTCTATTCTGTTCTGTTGTATAGTATTCCATTCTGTTCGGTTCTGTTCTATTCTTGTAATATATATACCAAGAATCCGAATAAGTTTTCTTTAAATATGATGTCTTTTAGAATAAATATTTAAGCACTTTGTTTCTCCATCTAGTAGTATCTGCATGAATATAGTCAGTTTAAACAGTTTTCTGAATAATCATATTTAGGATTGTACCATAATCTAGAAATATAAATCATGTTGGCTCCTATTGGATCAAATTCATGATTACTCAGGTTTGAGATGCACTTCATGCTAGCTTAGAATATGATTTTTTCTTCAACAGAATTCTTCCGTGTAATATAAATTGAATATAATTTGCCTTATAGTAATGGTCTATAGATTTTTTTTTTAAAAAAAAGAATGTTAAGGCACTACATTAATAAAATGCAACTATAACTTAGATTTTTGTGGAAAATTAAAAATAAATTTAAACAGTTTAGAAGAACTTTTGGGTTGAATTGCTCTGGATCCCATCTGCAAAAGAGTTCCATCTTACAGGAATTTTTTTTCTGCCATGGCATCTATCTTTTGAATACCTTCTCTCCTGAGAGAACCTACTCTTGTTGCCTTCCATAAAGCTCTGAATACATGTTTACTTAAGGAAGCTTGGGATCCCCTGGTTATAGAGACCTTGGACACTGTATCGTTTTACTGCATGTAAACGTCTTCTCTCTCATTACTTTACTTACTTTACCTATGTTTTTTTTTTTAATTGAGAGCAATTTGGTGTAGTGGTTAAGGTTCACAGATTGTGAATTCTGTCCTGCCTTAGACAGAAAATCAACTTGATGACCATAGACCAGACCCTTTCTTTCAGTCCTAGGAAGAAGGAAATAGCAAACCACTTCTAAAAACCTTGCCAAAAAAAACTTGTCCAGGCAGACTCTGAGAATTAGACATGATTAAACAGAACAACAAAAAAGATTGTAGTGGGTTTGCAAAATATTACACCAAGATTAATACTAGACCAACAATCAAGCAGTAAACCATGTCCCAATCAAGGAACTACCAACTCAAACAATAAACAACAGCCTAATCAAAACATTCCCATCAACATTGACAGGGCAAGCCACTAGTATTTAAACAGAGAGCAAAAACCCACTCCCTTTTAGCACTGAAGATATTACTTAGTTGAGCAATGCAACATCTGCAAGAAAACAACCAAGCTCAGAGAGTGCCAAGGATCCAAAAATATTTTTTATTGTATGCTGTTCGGAATCACTGCAGGTAAGACGGGTGGCCATGTAAATTTGGAAATGAATAAATAAAAGGTCTATCACTTCCACACGAGCAACCATCACATTGTAAGGTTGCTTCCAGATACCTGAGCTTTGACTTTTTTATATCTGGAAATAATAAAAAAAGGGGGAATAGGGAGTGAGACCTCCCTCTTATTTGTAAATGCTTTTAAATATCAAACTCATGGTACAATAAAAATCATGAAGCATATTTATAATTACATATTTAACTCATTTAGCCATGAAGATAGCAACAAAAGAGAATGGAACGCAGCATGGATGCAATAACTGAACATTTTTCTTATAAATAAAACTACATGCAAACTTGAGTTCTCCTTCTCTGCTCTGCTTTTGACACATAGGTATTTAATACCTAATTCAGCTGAAGATTTATAAAATAATAATAGGATTATGATCTTTTCAGAAGATGAAATGTTTTGGGGGCAGTTTGTTTTGTTTTGGTTTAATTTAGTTTATAAGAAAAATATGTAATAGGATCATGCCTGTGAAATAACATTTAGGTCTCCGTAAAAATTGTAAAATAGAACAATAAATTAAATCTCAATTATTTGTATCAGAGATCTTAAATTCCAACATGAAATATAAGTTATATATTCCTTGACATTATGGAAATCAATGTATCAGTTTCAATAAACTATAATTTCATTTTCATAAAAGCAATGCTTCAGCAATTTAATTTGATTCTCTTTCTAACACAGGTGATATTACCTATATTAAACAGACATATATATTCCTAATTTATTATAACCTACCACAATTTAAATCAAGTGCATATGTGTGGACTGATACGGTGGGAAAAAAAAGAGTTATTGACTTCAAGTGACAAATACTTGTTCATTGTAATCACAGCTTCTAATAGATCTCAAATAGTATTATCATTAGTAATGCTAATTAGGTTTGCAGAATGGGTATTCACAATTCAAATCATGATCATTCATAGACCTCTTGGATACACGAATGAAATGTACCAATATATTATACTGAGATATTATGACAGACATTTAAAACTAGGACCAGTTTCAGTGGGTTCCAGTGCATGCAGCTGTTTTGGGTCCAAGGAAGATGCTCCAGTAAAGAAGATTTAGTCAAACTTTCCTTCTAATTTTTCTACTAAATTCATCTCTACATTCTGTCTATCATGAAAGGAGTTGGGGTTTGACTGATAGTGTGGCAGTTTTCTATTGAGTGAGCAGTTGCAAGCAGTTAGAACTGTTCCCATCTCTTTCCCTGATTGCAGAACCCTAATCAATTAAGCAATCAAAAACCTGTTTTAAAATCTAGATATGACATGAAGTTTCAGAAAATATTTTCTTACTCTTACATTAAAGATTTTTCCAAAACAAGAAAGTACTGAGGACTGCAAAAATGTTATGCATTTGTGTGGGATGGGGAATAAACAATTCTGAAAATAATCCAGCCTGATTTTTATAAGCATTTGCTTTAAAAAGTCATTTGAATTTTTGATAGAATCAGATGCTATTTTGCAGCTGCCAAGGAAAAGGTTTTTTTTTAAAAAAAAACTATAAAAAGGGTTGTTTTTAAACACTTATTTCCCTATTTAATGGCTAAAATACTACTTGTGCTAAATTAGAAAAGATGAAAATTATACATTCTTATATCTAAATGTTATTTTAAAAATGTAGAAATAAAGCATTATAATATGAAACAAGCAGACTAAATGACTAAATTATTTGAAAAAGAAAATTGTCCTTCTTCCTAATTTCCTACCTCAATGAGTAGTTGTGTCCAAAATCCAATAATTGCATATCAAAGAAGTGTTTTTGTATGTATATGTATGAATATGTATAAGATACTAAATCTATGAATTGGATCATGCATTAAATTATACATATGATGCGAAACTCTGAACTGGTAAAATCTACTAACTTTCATATGCTGAATGGTATTTTATATGTGGCTAGGTTTTTTGATAGGTTTTTCTAAAAAGAGTTTTTCACCTTTATTTGCCATGGCTGAGGCTGTCTTAAATGATCTGAGGCAGGGGTGTCAAACTTGATTTCATTGAGGGCTGTATCAGGGTTATGTTTGACCTTGGAGGGCTATGGGACATGGACATGGTGGGCGTGGCCAGCTGGACATCACTAATGTCAGAGGCACCTGTGGTGGCCAAGTGCTGAAATAGGACATCCCTGAGACCCTCACTCACTCACTCTCATTATAATCTCCTTCCTTCCTTCCTTCCTTCCTTCCTTCCTTCCTTCCTTCCTTCCTTTTCTTTTTTCCTTCCTCTTCATTCTCCGTTCTTCCTTCCCCTCTTTCCTTATTTTTCCTTCCTTGCTCTCTTCCCATCTTTCCTTCTTTTTCTTTGTCTTTCCTTTTTTCCTTTCCTGTCCCATCTTGCATGCTCAAATGCAAAAGGAGAAACATTTCTCCTTTTGCTTTCTTTTTAGTTTGCTTTGATAGCCTTCTGACAGGGAAAACGGAGCTCAGGAGGGCCACGTGCAATCCACCTGAGCCCCTTTTTTGCTGGCGGATGGCTGCAGGCCATTGTGGCCAAAAACAGGGTGTGTGTGGAATTGCATGCAGCCCCCAATGAGCTCTGTTTTCACTGGCAGAGGCACCATGGGCTGGCCCTTTTCTGTTTCCAGGCTGACCCTGTGAGCCAGATCTAAGCATCCCATGGGCTGGATCAAGCCCACGGACCTTCAGTTTGACACCCCTGATCTGAGGGGTCTTTGATGTTCTCTGAGTTTGGTTTTCTTGCAGAAGTCTCATTACCAAACTAGGTAACATCATCAGTGCTGGGGGTTATGCATAGATTATCAGTAAAATGACTAGGATTGATAATGTTATCTCATAGAAGCTCAGAGAGCATCCAAGATCCCTCATTTCAATCTTAAGCTACAAATATTCTCCTTTAAGTGGTCTGAGTTTTCAGTAGAAATTCTGCTATGAAGATGGGATCTGCATTAAATGAGTATTCCATCTAAAGCTTAAAGTTATATTTTTCATTATATGCATACACATGATTTAGTTTTCATTCTGTCTGTTTGCGTACAGCCACAAACACAGTAGATCTATTATGTTGTCATTTATAAGCTAATGGCTCAGGAGACCATTATGGTCTAAGCCATGAAATCGACTCTTTGATTCGCTTCAGAATTCTGTCTAATGGCCTTGCCCTCTCAGGGTCATGCATTATTTGAGCATTTGGTTGTTGGCAACAAAATATATTGTACTAAGAATTTAGTGTTTCTGACTAATGAGAAGATAGATAACAAATTTTGCCAGCAATCTTGCAGAAGAAAGACAAAAAAATATCTAAAGATTATGGTCAGTTGCCCACACATATATATCTAGTTAGATGAAACATTAACTAGAAAAATAATGATTTTGAGTGTCTAAATTCAGAAGAATATAACAATTGTCCTATAACCTCCCAGATATACTTTGTTTCAGATGTGTTGAAATAGTACTTAAGGATTAAGATTTGGATGAAATTCAAAGAGTAAATTGCATATCATTGTATTAAAATGAGAAAACCTGTTTTAGAGCAAGGGGAACTTAATGCAATTCTAGTTACCCCCTCAACACAAGTTCCTCATTATTCACTGTTTTTTGTTCAATTTGTTCAATTATTCAATTACCTTTTATTTATAATCATTTTTGGGGTTTGAATAGGATTATAATTTTTCATAGATATGTTGGAATCTGGGCATATACCTGGCTGATTGTAGAAAATTAAGCAAGGCCACCTTTGATCAGTACCTGGATGGTGTGAGTAACAAGGCTGTAGCTTAGAATAGACCAGGGGTGTCGAAATCAAGGCCAGTGGCCAGAGTGCTTAGTTCTGGCCCGCAGGGCCATCCTGGAAATAGCAAAGGCCTGTGGTGCCTCTGCCAGAGAAAACTGAGCTCAGGGAGGCACTGGCAGAGGGTTGCAGGAGGCTGTTGCAGTCAGTAATGGGCCCCAGCTCCATTTTTGCTGGCAGAAGGCTGTGGGAGGCTGTCACACCTGAAAACTGAGCTCGGGAGCCATTTTCACTGGCACAGCACTCGGACCACCACATGAGTGATGTCAATCTGGCCATGGCCACCACCACCCCGAGGTCAAACACAACTGTGACGCAGCCCTCAATGAAATCGAGTTTGACACCCCTGGAATAGACACTTAAAATCCATTCCTAAAGAACACAACTACTGTGTTAACAAAAATAAGCCATAAGACAAAACCAATTGAAGGTCAACTACTACCTGCTTTCAAGGTCAAAAACAGTACAATGCATTCAAAGACAATGTTGGAGAGGAATGTAAATTCCTAAAGAATCAACTGTTAATTATTGTTATTACCTTTATTGTCATAGTACAACATGTGTACAATGAGATTGGTTGAGCCTACCTTCGTGCACCCCCCCCTCAACACAACTCACAGTGAAGACAGAATTCCTACCCAATGCTAATCTTATTACACTATGTGACCTTGTTGCACAACGCACAGGCCTTGCAAGTCTATCATACTATGTTGACATGAAGTTATTTTCCATTCAGAAGTCTGACAGCCCACTAGAAACTGTTCTTCAGCCTGTTGGTGTGGCTAGCTATGCTTCTATATCTCCTACCCAGTGGTAGGAGAGAAGAAGTGCTGACCAGGATATCAGTGGTCCCTGAGAATTTTCCTCATTCTTCTAAGGCAGACAGCCCTAGCGATGTCATCTAGTAATATCAGGGCACAGCCCACGATATTTTGTGCTGTGTTCACCACCCTCTGTAGTGTCTTTCTATCAGTGGCTGTCAAGCCAGCATACCACAGCGTAACGCAATATGTGAGGACCAGAGGTGGTATTCAGCAGGTTCTGACCATCCAGTAGTGGAAATTTTGAGTAGTTTGAAGAACCAGCAAATACTACCTCTGGCTGGAGATTTTACAGTATCCTGCCATGCCCACCAAGCCACGCCCACAGAACCAGTAATGAAAAAAATCCACCACTGGTGAGGACACTTTCTATTGTGGACCGGTAAAAGGAGGTTAAGTTTTCTTCCAGATTATTTGGGCTCATTAAATCAAGTATGGAATTAATGGATGTAACCAATTCTCTCAATTGAAATAATAGTATTAAGACATTGTGGTTCAGTAAGTCTAATTTGGAAAAAAACCTTCTGAAATAAGTGTCATAATCATTATTTAAGTGCACTGAGGAAGGCAGTTATAAAATATGATGGAGTTATCTTTTCAAATGTCAAATTTTATATAGATTGGCCTCAAATTGCAATTAAAGATGTATACACACAGATGTTGACAATCTTAAGAATTTTACGTGTCTGTAATTTTAAAAAAAACTGTCTTTGTTATATTATAGTATTTGTCATATTAAATTAGGGAAAGTGACACCACAATCTGGATTTGCTTCAGACAGATCATTTACAAGACACAATGAGTATAAAATATTCCATAATGATATTTGATGCTCAGCACATTAGTATTACAAGCACCAAGGAGCTTGACAATGTTATGAGAAGTATCAGAAAGGAACATTCTTTGCTGATAAACTCCTTTCCAAAGGCGTGGGGGGGGGGGGGGGAACCACCCAAAGCTAAATAATAAAGAAGCACTAATATTGCAGAATTTGCATATTCCAAAGCACAGTGTTGCCTGAAGCTTTTGTTCTCAGCTTCTATTGGTCTCCTGGTGCAGAGAGGATTAACATAATTCAAAGAACAGCATCTTATGTTGCTGTCCTATCACATAAGCTGTAATATGATGCACAAGAAGTAAATTGAGTGGAAGAGCAATTTACACAAGCATAATGCCACAACAGACCAACAGCTGAAATCTTCTGTCTCTTTATTAACTCTTCTAATTAACAATGATTTCCAGGTTCTTATGTGGGTCACATTTATCTGGGATTTTTTTAACTGGTATTTTCAGAGAATAAATATGGTCAGGTGCAAGGAACCAGAACAACTTCACAAATGGGCCAGAGCAGTTTCTTACTGTTGAACTTCTCCTTGAAGCCTCCTTTCCTTTGGGCAGTGATTCTATCACAACTGGGGTGTTGTGCATGGAAAACCTTTATTTAAAGATAAAGCTGCTCATTCTCTACTACTACTCCAGAAAATTATATCGTAATAAGCAGTTATATTAATTTACCACATTTAATTTGAATGCTTGAGATTGCATGCTGGTATGCTGGCTTTTTAATATATTTCCAAGTTCTTATGTGAGTCACATTTATCAGGGAATTTTTTAATTGGGATTTTCAGAGTTTCATATGAAAGCTTTTTAATTTACACACGCACA
>NW_020769330.1:4874330-4940447 GCF_900518735.1 Pseudonaja textilis
GAAGGCATTCCCAGTTCCTCCTCCTCATCTTCCAGGTCTTCTTCTTCTGACAGCATAGGCTCGGGAAGCGGGGCCAAAACGCTATTCCCCACCGCAGGGCCCTTCCCCCAAGTCCCCCAAGGATGTGGTCACAAGGGGAAATGGTCATGGAACATCCGTATAAGGTCTGGGACATGGATCATGGAAGCATCCACCCAGGAGAGGTGGATCCCCGTGCCTCCATCCCCCTGCCTCTCGATCAAATACTGGAACCGCCCTTTCAGCCAGCGGGAATCCCTAATGCTGGCCACCTTGCCTTCTTCTGCGCCATCTTCCCCGGGCACAGGTAATGGATCAACAGCTGTGGGATGTCGGAGATAACATGAAGGGGCGTCAGGGACCAAAAGGGAACAGTGGAAGACTGGATGAATTTGCATGGAGCGCAGTAGAGTCCGTCGATAGGCTACGGGGTTGATGACCATCTCGATGGGAAATGGGCCGATGAACCAATGGTCCAGCTTCTTTATTGGGCAGTCGACCTGAAGATGTTTTGTGGATAACCACACATGGTCTCCTACAGCCAGCGGATGCGTTGCCCATCGAGAGTGATCTGCAAATTGCTTGTAATCTTCCTTGGCCTGTATCAATTGCTGCCAAACTAACTGCTGAACTGAGTGAAGTTCCAAAAGGAATTCCCGGGTCTTGGTAACAGGGGAATCTAATAGTGTCAAAGGGAAGAACCGCAGATGGTACCCCACATTAGAATAAAATGGTGTCATTTGGGTGGAGGTATGCTGGGAGTTGTTGAATGCAAACTCCCCCAGAGGGAGATAATCAGCCCAGTTGTTCTACCATTGGTTTACAAAACAACACAAGTATTGCTCGAGAATGCCAATCAGTCTCTGGGTGTTGTGCCAAGAACAAGCACACCTGCACCTGTAATGCAGTCATCAGGCTTTTCCAAAATTGGGCTGTAAATTGTACACCATGGTCAGAAACTACCCTGTCTGGCAGACCATGGAGACAAAAAACATGCTGCAAGAATAAACGGGCAGTTGTATGGGCCATTGGCAATTTATGACATGGAATGAAGTGGGCCATTTTTGTCAACATGTTGACCACCACCAGGATAGTTGTAAATCCAGAGGATGGCAGTAAATGAGTCAAGAAATCCATGGAAATTGCTCCCCATGGTTTTTCTGGAATCAGCAGAGGTTGGAGGAGACCAGGAGGCGCACCCGTCACGGCTTTCGCTTGCCTGCATGGTAAACAGGACGTAACATAGGTGTGGGCATCATGCCATACTCAAGGCCACCAAAAAGTCCGTGTTACAAGATGGAGGGTCTTAAAAAACTCAAAATGGCCAGCTGCAGGGTTGTCATGACACTGAGTCATAATAAGGGCTCAAAGTGGCCCCATGGGTTTGTACAACCGGCCCTGATGCTTGAGTAAACCCTCCTCCAAAGTCCATGGGGATTCGGGTCCAATCTCCCCCATCCTCTGCTGCGACCAAACATCTAGGCACTGTGCCTCTTGCACCTGAGTCCGCAAGTCCACCGGTTCTTGGACTGCAGCCAAGGATTCTGCTGGCAGCACCATCCATGGAGGAAGGGGGTCCTCAGGGCAAAGGTACTCAGGTTTGCGGGACACGGCATCTGCCCTCCGATTGTGACCACTGGGGATATAGGTCACAGAAAAGTTGAATTGGGCAAAAAACAATAACCAGTGGATCTGCTGCTGGTTCAACTTTCTTGCCATTGACAAATGTTCTAAATTCCAATGGTCCATCCGGACCTCCACCTTGTGTTGAGCCCCCTCAAGATGATGTCACCAAGCCTCAAACACAGCCTTGATAGCCAGCAACTCTTTTTCCCAGATGGTATAATTGCATTTGGAACGAGTGAGTTTCCGGGAATAATAAGCACAGGGAAAAAGAGTGGCACTATCCACCGGGGCTTGCAACAACACCACCCCAATAGCCATGTTGGATGCATCCGTCTCCACCACAAAAGGATGATGCAGATCAGGGTGCCGCAGGATGGGTTCTGCGATGAAAGCATTCTTGAGGGCCTCAAAAGCCTGTTGCTGTGGGAGGCCTCAGTGGAACGGGACCTTCTTTTGAAGGAGCTGGGTTATTGGACCTGTCAGCTTGGCAAAACCTGGGATGAAGGTCTGGTAATAGTTAGCGAACCCCAATAGGCGTTGAATGTCCTTCACGCCACGAGGGGGTTCCCAACTACCTTACAGGCTCCACCTTACGCGGGTCCATAGCAATGCCTTTGGGAGAGATGATGTACACAAGGAACTCAATGGAAGTCTGGAAGAAGAAACATTTCTTCAGCTTTGCATAAAGTTGGTGCTCCCGCAGGCATTGCAAGACCAGGCAAACGTGTTGAAGGTGGCTGTCCCTGGACCCGGAATAGATCAGAATATCAACCAGATACACCACCATGAACCGATCTAACATATCCCGGAACATGTCATTCATCAGGTGCTGGAAGACTGCAGGGGAGTTTGTCAACCCAAACGGCATCACAGTGAACTCAAAATGGCTATATTGGGTGCCAAATGCTGTCTTCTTCATCCCGCTCTTGCATGCACACCAGGTTGTAGGCCCCTCGATGATCGAGCTTGGTGAAGATAGTGGCCTCCCTCAACCTCACCAACAACTCCGGAATGAGCGTAAAGGGGTAGCTATTCCACACTGTGATGGCATTTAGCCGGCGGTAATCACAGCACAAGCGTAATTCTCCCATCTTCTTCTTAACAAAGAGGACTGGGGCTAAGAGAGGGGACGACGAAAATTGGATGAACCCTTGGACCAAGTTTTTGTCCAAAAAGTCCCATGGTGTGGCCAGCTCGGGCTCGGACATGGAGTACAAATGTCCTTTTGGCAGTGGTACATTGGGCAGAAGGTCCACTGGGCAATCATAGGGCCGATGCGGGGGTAAGCGGTCTGCCTCCTTCTCACTGAACACATCCGTGAAATCCATCAGTTCAGGAGGTATGGAGACAGCAGAGGTGGTGATGTCCTGGCCAGCTCAGGTGTGGTGGAAGTGGTCCACGCACTGCAGACTCGGAAAAGAAATGGCGTTCTGCGACCATGCCACCTGAGGAACATGAATCCTAAGCCAAGCCATGCCGTGGACTAATGGGAAATGGAAGTCCGCGGTGACATAAAAGTGGATCGCCTCCTCATGTTCTCCAATGACTAGGCGCAAAGGCTGGGTGGTAAATTTAATGGGTCCTGCAATACGTTCCCACCCATCAATAGTCTCAACCCTCATCGGAGGTTCCACCGGAACCAAGGGGACATCAAAATGGGCTGCAAAGGCCTGGTCCATAAAGTTAGTCATGGCCCCTGAGTCCACCAGCGCATTCGCTGGAATCCCTTCTGACTGGTTAGCCAAGAAAACCCGAGTGTCCAAAATCAGATGCCGAGGGGTCCAGAGTCAACCTCTGCTAATTCAGGCGGGTGTTTGATATATATGAATGTGTGTTTTCTGAGGTTTTTGTGAGTATTTGTATGTGGATCTTTGGTTATTCAAAGACAAAATCAGACAAAATCAGGAAGATCCTCCAAAAACACAACATTAAGACATCATTCTGCACAAACAGAAAAATATCCACCATCCTAAGAAATCCTAAAGACAGAATCGAGTTAGAAAACCAAGGAGTATATGAAATCCAATGCACCGCCTGCCCCATATATACATCGGACAAACCAACAGAAGAATAAGTGCACACATTGAAGAACACAAGAACTCAATCAAAAAAGACGAACCGACCTCTTCCCTGGTACAACACCTCAAAGCCACAGGACATGAGATTGACTTTAAAAATACCAGAACTATCGCCAAAACTGAACACTTCAACAACAGAATAATCAGAGAAGCCATAGAGATTGAAAAACGCCCACACAGCATGAATAAATGAGATGATACCTCCCACCTACCAGCCATTTGGAAACCCTCCCTCACTAAGAAATGAGTACCTAACATGAAGAATGACCCACACCCACGAGGGCCACACCAGATGCTACCAGCACACCTCCACGTAGAAAGCAGACTCACAGCCACACAGATGATGAGACATGACCACGGACTAGAAGTCGTACTGCAGCTGCATCACTACCCGCTTCAAACCCCTCCAACCCATACATGAAGTGAACAGACGCCCTCCATGAAGATGTGGCATGACCACGAACGCGAAGCCAAACAACAGGATCACAGCTCACCAGCTCAAATCCCCTGACAACTAAGACTAACCTGAGCATAACCAAGCCCCCACCTGGAAGAACACACCCCCAGCCAATCAGAACACACCCAATCCCCCAACCAATCAGAACACAGTCAAACCCCCAACCAATGAGAACACACCCCCAACCAATCAGAACACAGGCAAGCCCCCACCCAATCAAGTCACACACCCACTAGCAGTTAAAAGGAAGAAGCAGCTGCAAGATCACATTACTCTGAGAAGCACAAAGCCGAAGACACAAGCCTGAAGATGACGAATGAGATTTCATCGAAATGTTGCCAAGATACTTCCAATTTTATGCAAGAGAAAACCCAAATAACCAAAGATCCATGTGTGTGTGTGTGTGTGTGTGTGTGTGTGTGTTGTGTGTGTTTTCTTAAGTTTTCACGGGTACTTACGTGTATGGTATTCAGCTTTGTTCAGGTATTTTCCCACGTCATTATAGTTGTGCTTTTAAAGTTGTAGCAATGTTTCGGCAGAATCTCATCTGCCATCATCAGGCTTCTCTATTGTGTTCGTCTGGGAGTCAGACAAAAGTCAGACAAAAGTCTGACTCCCAGACGAACACAATACAGAAGCCTGATGAGGGCAGATGAGATTCTGCCGAAACGTTGCTACAACTTTAAAAGCACAACTATAATGACGTGGGAAAATACCTGAACAAAGCTGAATGCCATATGTATCTATCTACCTACCTACCTACCTACCTACCTACCTACCTACCTATCTTCTCAATTATCCAGGTCATGGTTATTCCAAAGCTGCTTTTCCAAAAGGCAATTGGTTTTTTTCTTTGAAAATATTTTGCTTCTTATCCTCACTCAGTTAGAACTGAAGAAATTTCTTGGATGAGGAACAAAACATTTCCAAGAAAATACTGTTGCCTTTGGGTCACAGTCTTCTGATTTCTATTACTATACCACTACTATACTAAACTGGCTCTCAGTTATAGTTGCATAGAACCATTGTTAATGAGCAAATGAACTGTCCCTTGGTGTTCTCTAGTTAGCACCTTGATAGTAGTACTACAATAGAATTTTCAATTTCATAAATTTTATTATGCAGTGGTAAATGTCTTGCGTGCAGTGGGAAAAATACTGATATTAAAGTTTACCATACCTAATTCTGTGGGCCATTCCTTAGCCCATTTGCTATTACTGAGTTAAATTTAACTTACAGATATCAAATTTAAAACGATAGAAAACATCCTTTAATTTTTGTTTGGGTGAGAAAGAGAAGAAAATATTGGAAATAAGATCAATAATACTCGGGCAATTTCAGCCGCTACATGAGAATCTCAGATAAGCGGCTTAGCTAGGTTAATGTTTGGCTGAAATATTTAATACAAAATACCTTAAATTCTAGTGGAAAGAAGCCAAATGCACAGATTAATAATATTCCCTTCAGCTAGTGCCAATCAGATACGATGCTATGAATGGTAACTTTGCTGTAAGTCTGCTTCATAAAGTGCCATTGATGCTTTTAAAACCTATTAGTAATCTACCCTTACTGAAGATGATCCTTTTTTTTAATTTAGTTTCAACTCTTCTGCATCTTCCACACATTCCCAAAGCCAAAGACTTATTTTCAGGAAATGCTGAAGAAATATTTTAATTTCAACACTTATTCATTACCAAGCAACAGACTCCCCACTATATCTTCAACTGTGATTACAAGACTAATTGCACAATAGCAATGAGATTGATGTGATATCTTCTTTTCTGAAGGCTAGGAAAGAGATTTTGACCTTGCAGTTTTAGTGTCTCAGGAATGAAATAACTATATTCATAGGTTTCATTTCCCTTTAAAAAATTCAATTGAAAAAGACCATATAAAAATGGATCAAGTGCACTAACAGAAACCTGCAGCAAATAAACTTACTATATTCTATCTCAAACCATACAGAATAGAATAACATAGTTGGAAGAAATCTTGGAGGTCTTCTAGTCCAACCCCCTGCTAAGGCAGGAAACCCTATAATATTTCAGACAAATGGTTGTCCAATCTCTTCTTCAAAACCTCCAGTGATGGAGCATCCACAACTTCTGGAGGCAAGTTGTCCCACTGATTAATTGTTCTGACTGTCAGGAAATTAGTTCTAGGTAGCTTCTCTCCTTGATTAGATTCCATCCATTGCTTCTTGTCCTGCCCTCAGGTGCTTTGAAGAAAGGGTTGTTCCCCTTCTTCTGTGTGGCAACCCCTGAGATATTGGAATACTGCTATCATGTCTCCCCTAGTCCTTCTTTTACATTATTTGTATAACAATTTTTTTTGTACAGACCATTATTTGTTTGTACTTGTTGAATCAGTTTAGATGACAATCAAAATCCTGAATAAATATTTTTACTCTAATATAACATGTTTATCTGATGAATTGTATTAAGTTGAATGTGTGTGTATGTGTGTGTGTCAAGTTTTATCTAATCATCACTGATTTTATGTATTTATTGAAGTAGCATATTTAGGGAAAGTTTAATTTGTAATGTTTTAGCTTTTTCATATTGATACTAATAACCCTATTGATAAGTACTGATAGCTAATTAACTGCCTATGGAGATTCTCGGTCATCCAGGTCATGGTTGTCCCAAGGGTGCTTTTTTGAGAGGCAACTGGACTTTCTGTTTTTTCTTTGAAGACATTTTGCTTCAGAGCTGAAGAAGCTTCTTGGATGAGAAGCAAACGTCTTCAACGAAAAAACAGAAAGTCCAGTTGCCTCTTGAAAAAGCACCTTTGGAATAACTAGTAAACTGATCTTAGAAGGTAGTTTGTGTGCCAGTTGGAAAAGCTGTATACAAATAATATTTTTGTTGTATCAAACTTTGTTTGGTGGAAAAAAAATCAATAAAATTAAAACGTTTGTGCAGTCCAGATAAAACACAACTAGCTTTCAGTTTCAAGACACACCATCTGTTTTCATTCTGAATTTTAACTGGTAGTTTAAACATAGTTCACAGATTTCATTTGTTCTGATATTTTCTAACTGCAAGCTACTAAAATTACAGCTGGCGAACATACGCTGGCACATTTTAATTATATGAATACATTATCTCTGTATGTTTCAGTACTCCATTACATCAGTTATAGATTTTTCTTAATGCTCCTGTATAAATGGCAATGCAGTTTTCCAAATCATTGTGTATAGCTCATATTTAGTAAATATTTTTTATAGAATTTTCTGGCATGTTGCTAAGATGAACTTGTACAGGATCATGCCTTCTTATTTTCTATCAGCTTTTAACTCAATGGATATAAGAAACCTCAATAAACTGAGTTTAATCACTGAGACTTTGATGATAGTTCTTACTTCTCTCTTTAAGATTTCATATCTGTGATCTATGAATGAATTCAATCAGACATTAAATGTGATATTTACCCTTCATGGATGAGACTCTTACTGTTGCATTGCTATCAGGAGTTAAAGCTGGAAAAAATGAAGATTAGGGAAAAATAACATGTTTAAATGTATCAGCCTAAGCTGGAAGACAGAAATTCATTTGTTAATATTTGGTCTGATTCAAAACATTTTAAAATAAAGTGTAAGAGTTCATCTTGTGAGCAACTATTAATTGTTGTGGTCATCTAGAATTCTGACAGTTTAAGGTAGGAAAAATACTGCAGATCCATTTCAAGGCCTTTGAAGATCAGAGAAAGAATACTATATATTATGTAATTGAATTTTCTTTTTTCTTTAAAATGTGTGGATTTTTTCCCTCTTATCATTTTTCCTTTGCATAATGTGCAAACCTGTCATATTATACTTTTTAAAAATGTGATGTATTAAATTAATTTGCTCTTAAGTGAAATCAAATTAGTTTAAATTGAATTGAATTATTTATTTAACTTATTAATTAAGTTCATTTACTTTTTTATTTTTTATTTTATTTTACTTTTTTTTTTAGGTTCAAGTTAGTGTTTATTCTTGGCAATTGCCTGGACCAGTCTCTGCAGTTTTGTTGGAAAAAATTCAGAAATGGTTCCTAAGATTGAGAGACAGTGTCATACCCCAGGCTACCTATTCCTTTCAGCCTAAAGGACTAGAACTTACAGTATCTCATTTCTGACTTGGAACTTTTAATCTCTATATCAAACTTGCTCTTGTTAAATTAAGTAGAATTATTATTTCTAGTAAATAATTTTATTTTTGAGAAAGTTAAAAGCAAGGAATGAAATTTATGGCCTATTTTATCTCTAGAGTCCAGCAATCTGAAAGTGGCTAGAGGTTTCGTTGGATGCTGCTTAGGTAGACCTATCACCTTATTGCACATATGGAAGCACCAAGGTGGTCTGGGTCGAAAACAATAGCCAGTGACATCACTGCGGCCTGGAGGGTGCCCAGTTGGGGATTCATTTCGTATCTCCAGTGTCAACTTCAAACTGAACCTGGCTGCAGCCTCAGCCTATGTTCCTCAGTTGCCATATAGGAGGAAATGGAGTTGGAATGCATTACCACAAAGAGTTTTCTTGTGAGAAGTGAGGTCATCTTCATTGGCAACAGATAAGGCTGGGGAAGAAGTACTTGAAGAGCCTGCCAATTAACTTAATTGGTAAACATGACCGGTGACCCTTGGAGTCAGGGTTATTCCTAGTTTAATTCTACTGAAACCACGAGAAAGATTTAAATTTGGCTTTCTACTGAAGCTATGCCATATGATGTGCTCATTAACGAAGACCTTTGAGAAGGAGCAGAGACTCAAGGTTCTGATTTGCTTGAGTTCATTAGTTGAAGTCTTTATACCCAGCAGGAGATGGCGTGAAGCACAGGACCTCAGCCCACCTTATAGCAGCATTTGGGCCTTAAACATAGGCTTGTGACCTTCCAGCCCAGTGTCCTAACTATGTAAGCCATTGTGCTCCGATTAATCTATTATCCATAAAGTGGATTTAGGGTTGATAAAGACATCTCCAAGGGAAGTCAAAATCTTGATCACCTCAAAAATGGAGAGGGGAATTAAAGATCTCTGTTGCAAAACAGTAAACAGTTGGTATTACTGGACTCCTTTGTAATTAAATATGAGTTTTGTAAACAGATTTAAAACATGGGGTGAAATTCAAGTACCTAATTTATAATTGTTCCTTGGCTCAATTTTTTCCCTCCCTCCTTTTCAATACTAATGAAATGGAAATCTCTTCAGTGCTGGTTACCTAACTAATTACAATTCTTAAAAGTTCAGTAAGAACAAATGAACATATTGTCCTACACAAATCAGAGAAGTTTCAGAAAGGATCCTGTGATGTCCTGGAAGCTATTATTTTACTTTCCTTCTGAACAGTGGTATCTCTACTGCATAGGCACAGCAGACTAAGCTAAATCACATGTAATTGGTCTTGAGCTGGAAAAGATAGACCTAAGGGAAACCACTCCAGAACTAATCATATTGGAACAGGCCTGTAAAAAATAAAGTATAATTGATTAAAATTCTAAGTATAGGTGGATTAGTTGCCATGTTTCAGCAGTGTGTACCTTATGGTAATCACCTGTTGTCAGACATAATCACTTTACAAGAAGTTGTCAAGTAGGTGAGTCATTTAGTTTGAATCATATTATCTCTTCTTGTCATTCTTTCAGGTAGCATGTATGGTGCTTTTTAGAAGGACTTCCAATTTATGATTATTTTTGGCCTTTGTTTCAAGAAGGCTATATGTCATAAAATATCCAACTGTACTTCAATATTGTTCAACATCACAGCACAGAACAGACACTGTGAGTAAGTGCCTTTCTTACTTACTCTGAGTCCTTGTTTCCAGAATGACTGCAGTTTGTGACTGGGATTAAAGAAATCAATTTTTTTTTGCAGCATTTGCTTTTCTAACCTTAGCTTTGTTAATAAATGCCATGACAAAAACTTTCAAATAAGTACTTCCTGTTAATACACATATCTGAGAATTGGCCTTGAGAGAAAGGCTGTGTAACTGAATGCCTATGATACTGGTGATTTCTTTAAAAAAAAAAAACAGAATAGCAATAATACAACTCAGGTGTATATGGAAGATAACACCGTATATTATCAAACCTTTATTTGCACTATTTTTTAAAGTAGCAACAACTATGCAAAAGAAAGTAAAGATAGTAGCAATAGTAACAGATGCCTTGAGTGCAATTCCAAAACATATGCATTACTCTATGTTGATAAAAATCACTATCAGTCAATTGCAAAAGACAACTTTACTTCAAACAGTTTATATCCTGAAAAAATACCCTGAACGTAATCAAACATTTTCATATTTCAGGTTCTTGAGAAGGACTTGATTGCTGGATAAAAATGTTTAAATATTTAGTTGACTGGCCAATTAACTATTA
Source organism: Pseudonaja textilis (assembly GCF_900518735.1). The sequence goes on from NW_020769330.1 coordinate 4,884,868, forward strand.
TATATAATACACAAATTGCTAGCATGATGTCATGCTCTTATTGTAGTTTCTGGTATCATAATGAGCAGCCACAGTACCTTTAAATTCTGTGAAGGAAATTGGGAAATAGAGTTAATCTTAGGATACTAGGTTTGGTTTCTCCTAACATGGTGCTTTGTGCCAACCAGAAAACTCATTTTGTCTGCCTCAGCTTGAACCTCTAAGCAAGAATGATCCTTAATTACATTTGTTGAGAAAGGTATAGTTTACTAGAAGTCAAGTGAATTACAATAGTGCATAGCCAGAACTGAAGATCACATGCCAAAATCTCCAAATCTAACGTTTTCCTCCCTTAGTTGCCCCCGATCATTGCCATCACCAACCCCATGTCCAATCAAGTTCAAACATGATGTTTTTAGAAGTCATTTCAGGCATAGGTTTGGTATGCAACCACATTCTGTTCCCAGCCAGTTGACTTTGAAGCCCATCTCAGAGAATTACAGTGAGCATCCTCTCCTTCCATCCAGCCCCTAGATTTCATGGGTAGCTGAATTGTTGTGAAGCACAAGCGTGAGATGGAAACTGACACATTTTAACACATAACCACAGACCATTGTGACCATAACAGTTTTCCAAAATGTTTAGAACACCCCTATTTTTAGAAATGGACCATTCTAGTTCTGCTGCATGCGTGTGAATAGCAATGCAAAAATCTTTATCTGCTATGTTACTTCGGGGGGAGTAACACAGCTGAGGAGTGGCAATCCACTCTTCTGTGCTGATCAGCTGGGACAATAAAAGTCAGTACAATGCAGGGATGGGTGGGCAGGCCCACATAATCATTGGAGTGATATGATTCGCTCCCAGCTGATCTTTGGAGCTAGGGGTTCACCCAAACAAGTCCAAAACAGCACAATCCCTGGTTAAGACTATTTGATAAGACTGTTTTGAGTTATGGTTTACTAAATTGTATATGGCTGTGGACAACTTCAAGTCGATTTAGACTCCTGGTGACTGCCTGGACTAGTCCCTGCCATTTCCTTGGCAACAATTCAGAAGTGGCTTGCCACTGCCTACTTCCTAGGGCTGAGGGAGAGTGACTGGTCCAAAGTCATTCAGCTGGCTTTGTGCCTAAGGCAGGACTGCATTTCACCTACTCTGGGTGTTTACCAGGGATGGGATTCTACCAGTTCACACCTTTTCACTAGAACCGGTTGTTAACATTCTAAGCAGTTTGGAGAACTGGTTGTTAGAAGGAATTACTGGACTAACCCTGTAAGGAAGGCAGGAAGGAAACATTCTGATGTTGCTTACAGAAACTGCCTCTCCCTTAACCCTTATTACATTCTTGGAAGGACTAGACTTCCTGTCTCAGGAACGTCTCTGGAGTTTTTTTCCCCTCCTTTGCTGGTACTTTGCTTGTGTGGAGTGACCATTTAAAGTTGCAACGGCACTGAAAAAAGTGATCATTTTTCACACTTATGACTGTTGCAACATCCCCACAGTCATGAGAGGCAAGGTGAGGAGATGCGTGCCTCGATGTGAGTGATATTGAGTTGGCCATGCCCAGCCAATAACATGACCACCAAGCCATGTCCACCCAGTCACATGACCACCAAGCCATGCCCGCCACCTAAGCCACGCCCACAGAACCAGTTGTTAAAAAATTTGAATCCCACCCCTAGTATTTACCATAGTGCTTTACCACTACACCAAATTGGTTTTATTTACACACACATTTTTTATTTTATTTTGAGGAACTTGAAAATTGTTTCAAACTGTTTTAATTTTTTAAAACTATTATTCGGCTTTCAAAATATTGGAAAGTTGATTTTGTACATGGGTTTTTACAACTTTTGTCATGGAGGATGGCACAGGATTCTAAATTTCACTGCTGCACATCCCCCATTGAAGCTACCTTAGGTGGGTCATCACATTTCTATGTTAAAACAACAATAATCAAAACAGACCAATTTTGTTTTGGACTATCACTGAGCAACGTAGAACAATGCACTGCAAAAATTATTGCTGCAATTCTCAGCTATTAGCTGGGAATCCTAATTATCTTTCTAATTAATATCCCATTCTGTGAAGATTAATGAAGTGAATATTGGAACCTTAAGAGCACTATCAGACAATTTTGCCCTGTGTAGTAATGATTCTAAAGTTCATATTCATCTTGTATTACAGACTTAGCCAGTTCTGAATGCTTGGTTTCACTGCAAATCAAGGGGCATTCTTGTTAAAATCTTACTGTGGTTAAGAAACTGAATTGCCTGCTTGCCTGGCATGTTAAATTTAGTGAGTTAACCTTTTCCAAAACATCTGGACCTTAGGGACCCTAGGAAATTACACAGATCAGAGGGTTTTTTCCCCCTGAATTTAGAAATATCTAGTATTTAATGGTTTTCAAGTAGAACCTACAGTGTTGCCACTGCTTTTAGGAGACCAGTCTCTAAAGTTTTGAACTCCATGACTAGGATCTTCTATCTGTCTGTCTGTGTATTGAATTTATTTGCAGTCCATCTCATAACGAAATGATTCCAGGTGGCTTACAACATTAAAACATTAAAATCCTAACAAACAAATATCTCTAAAACAATAAAAATAAAAATTCCCCATCAAAATAAAAAATATAGTTAAAAGATGGGGAGGGAACAGGATGTGTGGGAGAGAAATGGGATTGCCTCTTAATTTATCAACCACTTGCAGTGTGATGCTCCCCTATTGGGTCCCAAGCCATCTGCCAGACCAAGTCTTCAGGCTTCTGCAGAAGGTCCGAAGGTGGATGCCAATCTCATTTCAGGGAATAAGCTGTTCCAAAGGGCAGGAGCTACAGCTTTCTCCTAGACCCCACCAGCCAGATTTCCTTAATCAACAGGGCCCAGAGCCTGCCTCCTGTGCCAATGTGGATGGGGCAGGCCAGTCCCAGTGGGATGAGATTGTTCCTCAATTAACATGGAACCATGCCTTGCACAGCTTTAAAGATAATAACCTATAGCTTGAATTGCATCCAGAAGCAGACTGGCACCCAGTGTAGCATATGGACCAGTGGTATGGTACTGACCATCTTAAGAACTCGAAGAACTGCCCAAGCTGCCACATTCCACACCAGTTGAAGCTTCCAAATGTTCTTCAGGAATAGCCCCATGTAGAGTGAAGTAGTCCAGATGTGACATAATACATTTTGGATTACTCTTTCATTCTGGGCTTCAATGACTAAGTGCCTTTCTTTAATAAATTTAATAACTCAATGAAATGAAGAAGATAGAGAGAGTCAAGGAAGAGGCCACAAGATAGAAGATCTTTATCTATTGCTTGAGTCTCAAGAGGATTCAAATTCATTTGGAAAAAAATGGATGGAATTAGCCCAGCTGGAAAATAATGGCATTTAAAAAGTAATTAAAGATTAATAACCATGCTCCGACCTCAATTCTCATTTGACCAGCTTCAAACTCAGAATTGTATTAGATGTACATTTGGAGCTTAGAACAGTGCTCTAATGAACTTGGTTTATACAATTTCCATCTGTGCATAATTTGGATATGGGCCTAGCTGGGAGCAGCTGAGCCAGAGGTTTTGGCTGAGAATAATTTGAAAGCTGTAGGGATTCATTCTCTTTTTGAATGGGAGAATCCTAAGATGTCTGAAAAACCTATTTTTGAGCTTGTGCTACCATATTGATGTTGCTTTCTCTGACCCTGAATCTTAGAAGACAGCACCTAAATATTTGAAACCCCTCACGTACTCAATTTCTAATCCTTCTATAATCCAGAAAGGCTCCATTTTATAAGTGAAGAACATTATTTATTCTTAATTTCATCACATTTTTTCCAGGGGCTCAATATGGAATTTATCCCATTTTCATTTTACAGTCACTGTGCATTGCTAGCTGGAAAAATAAATTTAATTTCTCTTATCCAAGCAACATGGCTGCCATCTTGGTTCTAATACTTATCTGGTTATATCATGAAGGAATTGTTTTGCAGGAAATAAATAAGGAGAAATGGAGCCCTTCTCAGAACCAAGGCAACAGAAAGCGAGAAATAGAATGTTATTGGTAGTCTTTGAGGTTGGTTGCTTTTTTGCAGACATTTCATTATCCAAACTAGGGTAACATCATTAACACTAGCGCTGATCACAAGCACTAGTACTGATTATGTTACTTAGTTCAGAGATCCCTCATTTCAATTCTGAGTTGCAATATTTTCCCTTCAATTGAATATTCTTCAGCTTATTTTAATTATAAATCAATTTCCTTTCTTGGTAATGCTTGGATTGGAAAAGAAAATCATTCTAGCTTCTTGTTGCCACCCTGATAGAACTCTATGTGCTGTCACAATAAAAGGATGCCAAAACTGGAAGCTGGCATGGAAAATGGCCCAATTTACATTGATTGCTCTAGAGTATAATTATCTCTTAAATATCTCTCTGTAATTTAATCAAATATTAGTGAATCCTGAAACACCAGTGATGAAAAAATTCACAAAGGCTCATGCCATAACACTCAAATAGGGTCAAGTACAATACTGAACTCAAAGATAATCAGAGAGATGGAAGGAAACCAAAGGTAATAAAACAGCATTTTCCATTGAAAAGAGTGGCAATATAGAACTTGCAAGGAAATAAATGAGGGAAAAACACATTTCAAGGAACAAGGAGGTTCCCTAGCCCACCACAATTTCAACCATCCAGACTGATATCACATCAGATATTCTAACATTTTGTCCTTTTTATTATTGGCTCCAAGTGAAGCAAACAGTGACTGACCTGAGCTGAAATGCTCATTCATTAAAGAGAGGGGTGGGAAATCATTCCATCCTAAAATAGCCTAAGCAGCACTATAGTATCATCTGAGAGTCTCAGGTTACTATGAAGAAAGTAGAACATAGAACATCATTAGAGTTTAAAGGGACCTTGAAGATCTTCTAGTCCTACTCCATCCACAAGCCAGAGACCCTACCATTTCAGACAAATGGCTGTCTAGTCTCTTCTTAAAAGCCTCCAGTGATGGCAAACCCACATCTTTTGAAGGCAAGCTGTTCACTGGCTGATTGTTCTCATTGTCAGGAAATTTCTCCTTAGTTCTAGGTTGGTTCTTTCCTTAGTTAGTTTCCATCCGTTGCTTCTTATCTAGCCTTCTGGTACTTTGGAAAATATGTTGAGCCCCTCTTCTTTGTGGCAGCCTCTCAAATACTGGAACACTGTTATTATGTCACTCATAGGCTTTCTTTTCACTAGACTAGACATACCCAACTGTTCTTCATATGCTTTAGCCTCCACCCTCTAATAAACTTTGCTGCTCTTCTCTGTACTCTTTCCAGAGTATCAACATCATTTGAATATTTTTAATTATACACTATATGTATATCAACCTGTTAGAAACAATGGTCTTTCTTTAGTACTTTTTACAACCATGTTGCATTCCTTGGATTAGTTTCATTGATTTTCACTCTCGGTTGCCTCTAATTGCTATAAATCAGTTTGATCAAACAGTAGAACATGATTATCCCATTCACAGTATGATCTCTGTGATTCTCATATAAGGAAGATGAAGAAACATAAGCACTAAGGGCTAGACTAATGTGGGATAATTAAAAAGAAAAAAGAAAACAGCTGGTTATCACGTAAGCACATGTAAGTAGTAATACATAGAATTAATATGCTCTTATTGTAGGATATCAGACTGTGCAGCATCAATTGTATGATTGTAATATAAATTGTTGCCTTTGTTTTCTTTTATTATAATTTGCCCTCCTTTGTCCACCCTTATGGTTCATAAATGACTTGTTTTCCAAAATTGAATGTTGACATAAGCTATTGCAGTTCTAACATACATATTCATAATATATTACTTTACCTTCATAATATACTTTAAATCCATGAGCACTCACTGCAAAGTCACTGGTTAATCGTAATGAAAATACAGATTTTGTGGAGGTCACAGGTGGAGGAAGATGAAATCCTGTTAACCTGAAAGCAAGCAAACAAACAAATCCTGATTATTACTTTAATTTATTATTTTTCACTCAGATAAAGTAAGCTGGACTCTGGCTGAAATAATTTTGAGGTTATTTTCTCTGTCATGTTGCTTAAGGAATGGCATGCCCTCTTCAAAACCCATTAAGATCAATGCATAAGATGAAACTCCACAATACCTTAGGGCACAATTAAGTGATTTCCACCCAAAAGCTGGAATTTATCTGAAAGAGTCAGAGCAGCCAAACAACTAGCGTTAAAAATTAATTTTAGCCAATAACTAACATATAATTTGCACTCGAGATTTATTTAGTATCATTCCAGACTCAGCCTGAAGGATGGAATTTAGGGGAATCTTAACATAAGATTCCCCTAAATATATATCCCTTACAAATCCTAGTTGAATAAGATCTAACAGCTATATTCTCATCGTACTACATGTTTGAAACTTATATAAGATAATTGTGCTATAGGTTTTGGTCTCAACTACTTTGAGTGCACCTGGCATAGAATTATCTTCTTTCATGCAGAAAACCTTTAAGATGGCAGCTACAGTTTTTTAAATTTATCTTTTTGGGACTGGGTATTCTAAATTTCTAATTCATGAAAAAATAATTTAAAGTTTTTTTATTTAAAAAAAATAAAAACTCAAAGGTAAAACGCTCCATTGACTTCACCACTGAATCCCATTTCTTTATTTTGCATTAATAAAAAGGTACTGAAGCTGAAGCTTAAATACTTTGGCCACCTAATGAAAAGAGAGGACTCCTTGGAAAAGACCCTGGGGGTTGGGAAAGATTGATGGCTAAAGGAAAAGGGGATGGAAGAGAATGAGATGATCAGATAGCATCATCAACACAATGAACATGAATTTGGGCAAACTCCGGGAGAATGGAGAACGGGGGAGCCTGGCATGCTATGATCCATGGGATCGAAAGAGTCGGACAATACTTAGTGACTGAACAATAACAAAAATCCCTTGAATGTAGAACCTATCCTCGAATTAGAATATTTTAGAGGTAGGATATCCCACTATTCTAGGGTTCCCTAATAGCACTTAGACTTATATACCACTTCACAGTGCTTTATAGTCCTCTATAAGTGGTTTACAGAGTCAGCATATTGCCTCCAACAATTTGGGTCCTCAGAAGGATGAGAGGCTGAGTCAACCTTGAACCTAATCCTAATTTGCAAGAAGAAAAGATAGAATATTAACACATTAATAATGCCCAAACAAATATTTATCTTAACCTAAAATGATATTTTTTTTCCTACATGAAAGGTGAAGTGTTGAGAGAAGATTTTTGCTTTCCTTTTGGTACATGCAGCAGCAAAAAGGATGCATAAATCAGATCAAGCCCAAAAACACATAATGAAATGAAAATTGAGTCCAATCCTTTACTTGTTTTACCTCTAATGTTGCTAAACTTGCTAATCTAAAGCTATAATGTTCTAATTCAACTAGATCAGGACTGTCAAATTCCTGGCCCGCAGGCTGGATGTGCCATATGCTGGCCACTCCCATGCCTGGTTTAGCAAAGGGGAAAAATGTCCCAACATATCATGTGATACTGTCATGATGATGTGAGTTTGAAACCCCTGTAGTAGATAGATCCTGAGAGATTCGAGGGTGCAACTACTCTGAACTTTTTCCCTGTACCTCATCCATTTTGGGAATGTGCAGTCTATTAATCTGGACTTTTCTCTGGAATATATTGTCACCTCCCTGGGAAACTGTGGTGCTGCCAAGACTACTGCTTTTCCAGGTACACATTCAGAGGTGGTATTCAGCCATTTGGACTGGTTCTCGAGTACCAGTAGCAGAAATTTTGAGTAGTTCGAAGACCTGGCAAATACGGTTTGGCTGGCTGGCCCCACCCACCCTCCTCTGCCCTTTCCTGTCCTCTAACCCCCTGTGTTTTAGCATAGCTGATTTGCACAGCAGAGTGGTTTGCCATGCCTCAGCTGAGGTAAAAAAAACAGATCACCTCATTAGCGCTGACACAGCGGGCAGTTTTTGAGTGCTGAGCATGTGTGCAAAGCACACTCTCATAGAACTGGTAGGAAAAAATGTGGAAGCCCACCGCTGTACACATTCCATCACACATAGTGAACATCTCCAGTACATCAAATCTGCTTTTCCAAGTTCTTTGAATGTAGTAATCATATATTTTCAGATTGTTCTGTGAAGAATATACATTATAAACAAGGGCCATTCTTCTTATTCACGGCACTCTTCCTCCTTGTACATGAATAAAATGTACAAGTAAATGAACAGTAGCTTCAAACAAATAATTATGCATACTAGGTATGCATGTTGCAATTTATCGTGAATTTGTCAGGGAGAAAATATTTGTGAAATGTTATTTTGCTTTCCCAAGTGCATTTGAAATAGAGGACAGGAAATAATGGCTACAAGAAAAGCCATCTTGTATTCTCAAAAATATATGACTGTACCACTTTCTATCTCATAAAATTATTCCAGATGATTTGCTTCATGAGTTAAATGTAATAAAAGTTAGATTTCCATCTGTTCTGCATTTTCTCCAATACCCCTGACTTGTTTTAATTTTAGCATTGACTGATGAATAGGTTAATACAGAGCAATGATCATTCTTTGCAACAGCTTCTATTCACGCTGGATATAATGGAAATTAAGTAGGCATAATTCAAAATTAAAATAGAAAGAAAGGTTGATATTTGGCAATGAGAGACAAAGTTTCCCCTGTGCTAAACAGCAATTTAATGAGTTAAGTATATTGTATTTTTGAGCTACATTTTTAAATTAAAAATTGTTATTTATCTTTCAGGCCTAGAACTTCAGTTGATTTTTTTTTCTTCAGAGGCATTCCCTAAATCTTATCTTATATATGAGATCAGTATGGTACAATAGTTCTCTTCCTAGGATTGCAGACCAAGATTTAAGTCCACAGAAACTCACTTAAAAACTTTGAGGTAGTTCTTCAGCCAAATTTATCTTATAGGGTTGCTGTGGGATGGGTAATCCCATGTAAATAGAATAGGACTTTAACAGAATAACAGAACAAAATAACAGAGTTAGAAGGAACCTTGGAGGTCTTCTACTCCAACTCCCCTGCTCAAAGAGGAGACCCTACTACACCATTTCAGACAAATGACTGACAATCTCTTCTTAAAAGCCTCCGCTGATGGAGTACTCACAACTTCTGGAGAAAAACCATCCCATTGATTAAATGTTTTTATTTCCAGCAAAATTTCTCCTTGGTTCAGAAAATGGCTCCTTAGTGCTAGGCTAAATCTCTCTTTGTTAAATTTCTAGCTGTTATTTCTTGCCATGCCTGATATGCTTTGGAGAAAAGGTTGAGCCCTCCCCTTCTTTGCCAAAGACCCTCAAATATTTGGAATCCTGCTATCATGTCATCCTGAGTCCTTCTTTTCATCTGACTAGGCATGCTCAGTTCTTGCAACCTTTCTTCATATGTTTAAGCCTCTAGTTCCTTAATCATCTTTCATGTTATGGTTCACTTATGTTTCACTTGGTGACTAGTGCAAAAATCAAAAATAAATAGAGCAAAGTATATAGATACACCTAACCAAATTAATAACTATTTTTTCTAAACTAAAATAAAAATATGGGGGAGGGGGTATTTTTAGCATAGCAATGAATATTTAGATCACTTGTATTCTGTTTGATGAATGGCTGGCTGAAGAATTTTAGGAGTTGAAATCCATACATCATAAAGTTGCCAGGTTTAAGAAACACCAGTAAAATCTGCCTGTGCCACTCTGAGTTGGACAACATAATTAAAATAAATAAATCAAAGTAACACCACTTTTGACAGTGCAAATGAATGAACACAAATGGAAGCAATATATTTATATTCTTCATAATGACACTCCAATATCGTTATGTAGATTTGTATCTTTTGAAATTTTAGATCATCTTTCAAAAGATGATCTTACGGTAACAATAGCTACTTAGACTTATATAGTATACTACTCCATAGTGCTTTACATCACTCTCTGGGTCATCAGCATATTGCCTCGAATAATCTAGATCCTCATTTTACCAATTTCAGAAGGATGGAAGACTAAGTTAATCTTGAACTCTATCAGGATCGATCTCCAGGCTGTGGGCAGAGTTTGTCTGCAATAATGCAGTTTAATCATTGCTCCAACAGGTAGAACATAATACAATAATATATTTTAGAGATGATAGTGTGCATATTAGATAGACTAAGATAGTTGATCTTTGGAATTTACTATTTAAGACTATGCAGGATATTATATAGTTCAGTGGTTCCCCACTTTTCTTCACCGTGGACCCCTTTAAATATATTTTGTGGCCATGGACCCACAAGATTTAACTCACAATTTAAATCATAACATTTCTTCAAGTCTTTGTGGACCCCCTGTGAGGACATTACAGCTGCCTTCCCCCCCAAGGATCCATGGACCACAGGGTGAGAACCATTTGTATAGTTTGAATGAGTCGATGTTCTATTTTTTACTGTTGAATTGCCTTAATTGGGGTATTTTTTTTCAATTTTAGTAGATGTTTTCACCTGATTTTATCCCTTCCCTATGAGTTTCTTTCTACATAAGTATATTCAAATACTACTAAGCAAAAAAAAAAAGTGTTCAAGTTCACTACTATCAATACTTCATCCATATAGGAAAACATTCTAGATTAACACAATGTTTATATGTTTACAAAGCTTTAAAATGATAAAAGAAAGTTCTGCCCTTGAAGAAAATTATCCAGCATGTATGGCAAATAAATCCATGAATAGTAAGGTATATAGTTTGGACGGAGATTATTATTTTTAATGAGTGTTTTAGATGGATGTGCATTTAAAGAACAGCTTAACAATTTTCATTCTGAAATGATACAGCAGCTATCATCCACGTTGTGTCCTCTAAATGTGTCTAAACCTGAGAACCTGGAAAATTCTGAATGTCTCACTAATTTGGGTATGGCCGAGACTGAGACTAGCTCCTCATTATCTTTTTTTGTTATTCGTAACTACAAAATCTATATTAGTTTGGATTATCACATTCATTAATCTTCCAAAAATTCTCTTCCCCCCACCCAGAAAGCATAAAGTTTTTTCAAAAGTCAAATGCTACTATGATAGATATGCTAAATATAAAGTTTGCCAACAGAAGCTTTACTCATTTTGAGAGCTTCACTACCATGTTGTGCTATCTAAATTCGCTAGAGTCACTATCTAAAGGGTAATTGGAACAGTCATGCAGAGTCAGCATGACACACTGAACTGGTTTGGTGAACATCAAAGAGAAGAGAAATGGGAACCATCAGAAATGCTTCATAAGTTCTCTGCATGTTCCATCATATTCGAGCATGACAGAAAGCTGGTGGTCTCTTTTAAGGAAAAAAAGCTAATCTTTTTTGCTCAGAAACTTCCAATTTTGTAAAGAGCTCTAAGATAAAATGGGTTAAATTTTCTGATATCACATACAGATGAACCAATGGGGAGGTATGTGGTTAAAGGGTTTGAAATTTGGATTGTGTTATGATCTTAAAGATAGTTTTTTTTTTTAAAAAAAAGGATGATTTGATGTGTTATCAGAGAAATTATGCAGAATGTACAAAGGTACTTCAAATGCATATTGTAAATACGAACATAGGAAGGGACATTTTATTAGGCATGGTGGGCATGTAAAAAAATAGTAATCATTTTTAAATTCAAATACATACTATGATACAGAAGATTTTAAAGATCAATATTCAGCAGAAGCCAGGACTTTTGCTTTTAGGATTAATGAATAAATAGGAAAAAAGCCATTGAAGATTATTTCAACATATGAAATATATTTCAGCAAGGTTATTATATGCAGAGAGATGGATTTGACACTATCCACTATGCAGGAATGGTTGGTGAAATTGACATATCTAGCTTATATGGATAAATTAATTTCTTTGATTAGAGAAAAGACACTATCTACATTTTTAAAAGAACTTGTTATTTATGGCTTTGATGACTACACAGAATAGATTATAGAAAGAAAACCATGATGATGTAACTTTAGAGAGAGTGGGGTTTAAATATAATGGCTGTGAAAAATACTGGAAGCTATCTCTTTGTATCTGTTTTCTTTGTTTCTATTTATCTTCAGCTTTTTATTTTCTTGCACTATTTGCTTTCACTTTTTTTCTTCTTTACTTCATTAGTTTGGAATAGTTTATAACTTCTTGTTTTAAAGTTTCAATAAAAAGCACATTCAAAAATAAATGAAACGTTAAGTTTTGCACCTAGGGAGATTAAAAACACTGTCATAAGAGACAATATAACTGTCACTCCAGATGATTTCTACTCATCCTTCTACTACATTCTTGCAAAATGCATATAAAAACAAGAAGAAATATGTCCACAATCAAAGCAAAAGGAAGTTAACTTATCCCTGTGCCAAATCTCTGAAGGTTGTTGTTTTTTTTAATAAAAAAGCTGGCTTGATTTGTTCTTTTTTTGTGTGCTATGAATAAACTTCCATTGTAATGAAGATGTGTTGGAAGCAAGAATGGTTTAGCAGGATAAAAAGATAGAAAGATCTAGTGAGCAGTGTTTGTATAAACCAGATTCATTATATAGCTATACAAACCTTCCTTTTCTTATCTCATGTCTTCCATTTCTTTGATGTAATTCTTGTACCTGTTCTGTGCTTTGTATGAGTTATTTATGCTAAAAAAGGATAGTGTGATGAATATGTTCGTATGTGTATATGCTTTTTTCTGCCAAGTGGCACATGAAAGACATTCCACTGATTGAATTGAAGATGGAATTGATATTTAAAAATGATTTAACAGATGTCACTGGAATTCTATACAAATCCTTCAGTGAATCATCAGAAGATTCCTGTAGATTCAACAAAGGTTGCCTATAGCTCCTTGAAGTTCATAAGCAGGGCCTTCACTTTGATGCTTTATTAATTTATTTGAAAACAATGTTTAGTAATACTGGCAGTTTTGGTTGATTAGATTTGTAAAGCCATTATAACTGAATGATAGCCAACATGTCTTGAGAGCTTGTAGATTAAATAAGTTCTTTAAAGTATTCAGCTGAGTTGCTTAATTAGCTATTCAGTATAATCAGAAACAGACCTGTTATCAACCATTATAGATTGGGAATAAAAGTGCTGTCTGTGGCTGCAATTGGTAGCAACTGTCAATTTGTAGAAGATCTGACTATTATTTTATATATTCAACAGTATGCTATGGTGATATTATTCTTAGTGTGATGGGACAATTGACAGGAGAGAAAATGTTTTGCAAAACAAAGCTTTTTCTAATTGACTGAGAAAGTTCAAAACACTTCTTAAAAACAAATCTTCTGTGAGATGCTAACCTAAGTGTTTATTTCTTGATTACAATTATTTTGTCAGGTGCAAATAATCAGATCCAGATGTGAATCATTCAATTAGCTGCTTTACAGTGCAAGCCTGTAAACAAGATTCTTCTTAGACTGACAGCTCACACATGGATAAGATTAGATAAAGGTCAAAAGCAGTCAAAGGTGTCAGATTTTACTCTGTTGTGGCAACATGGAGATTCCAGGCTAATTCCCCATTTGACTCCTCCCCTTGGTTCAGCCAGTCTCCTTCTAGCATCTTTATATTTAGTTTTGTCCTGCTTTTAGGGTATTAGTGGTACAATGGTTAGAATGCAGTATTGCAGGCTTACTCTGCCCACAGTCTGCTGTTCAATCTTGACGAGCTTAGTGGCACACTGGTTACAATGGACTATTTCAGGCTAACTCTGCCGACAGTCTGGTATTGATCCTGATGGACTCAGCCTTCCATCCTTCCAAGGTTGGTAAAATGCAAATCCAGGATATTAGGGACAATATGATGGCATCGTAAACTGCTCAGAAAGTGCTGTAAAGAGTGGTGCTATTCTACCAGTTCGGCCTGATTCTGGAGTACCAGTAGTGCCAAAGATCAACTCAGACTGAACCAGTTCTGTCTGATGAGGTGCTGCCCACCCGTACGGGCTCCCATACTGACCTTTATTCCCTGCTTTTGAAGCACAGCTGCTTTACACAGCATAGCAAATTGTCACATTTCAGCTATTGAAGCTACAGGGAGAGTTCAGGACTTCAGGAAAGTCTCTGCCCATGCCCAAAGTGGCCCATGCTCACCAAACCACGTCCACCGAACTAGTGGTAAACTACTTTGAAACCCACCACTGGCTGTAAAGCACTATGGACAGGCATCAAACTCTAAGTCAGGGGTGTCAAAATCACATTGTCACATTGTCATCATGTGATGTATCATGACTTATTTCCCCTTCGTTAAAATGGAGGTGGGCATGGCCAGCGCATGACGCATCCAGCCTGTGGGACGTGAGTTTGACACCCCTGGTTTAAGTGTTATTGCTATTTCTATTAATTCTCCTAAAATATCTTTCAAGCACCCTAAACAATAGTAAATAAAAGTAAAAAAAGTTGAAAGACCAACAATCTTCCCATGAGGTTTTTGGTGGCAATGGACAGAGGAGGAATGTGGGCCCTGCAGTTTCCTGAGCAGGTGGCTGCTATTTGCTCAGAGTTTCATCATTGTTCATCAGGTTATATTCTGATTTGCAAAATTCCATAGTGACATAAATTTACATAACCCTAATTACATTAAATTTGTATGGAGGCTTCCTATATAGTTTTTAACAGAATGGTTTTTTTACATGTAAGAACTGTACAATGTTTGGAAAAAGTTGAAGATAAGAACAACATTTTCTTCTTGTGCAGATACTGCCCTTTCATTAAATAGTTTAATTCAAATTCCCTTCCTTGTCAACTCCAGTACTAACCACCCTATATCACTGTCTTTCAAATATTCCTTGATTGAAAACTCACTGTTGTTTTATTTGCCCTAGAATCCTGCTGGGCTGACTGATGAATGAATGTTTTCTTTATGTTTTTAACATAAAGACATTTCGATGGTAGGATGGACTAGACATAAACATTTGAACGACTATAGGTCTATAATTTTCCATGCACTAAATAATAAACAAATTATTTATGTTAATAATTACATTCAAATGTTCCAGGCAGTTTCAAAGTGAAATTTAGGAAACTTTTCTATTTTTTTTGCTCCAAAATCTTCTGAAAAGCCCAAGTGATAAATCATTTTGCAAAGCAAAGCTAATTATAAATGATTAAGCATTTCCTGACATTTCATGTATCTACCCTTGCTGAAATCAAATAAGCCAAAATTCTTCCTCATCAGTCTAATGCTGAACAGTACAGAAAATACATCTTACATCAAGTGGAAATTTTATCTCTCAGTTGGTGCATTAATTCAGGGATGATTCTGTTATGTGATTTCTTCAGGTTTTCTGTTTAGTCCTAAAAAAAAAAAATACCTCCCAGAAAAATTCTTGTTTATAGCAATAAAATGTTTTGATATCTGTCTGGTGATCTACAAAATACTATGTTTTCTCACCAGAACTTATTTTAAACCTTCTAGAATACTTGCCTTAGGGGAAGCCAGATCAAATAATATAATTAGCACACCTGTTTCCATAACATTTTCTGGGACAACATGACTGGTCAGAGAATATTTATATTCCAAGATTTTAGCCTCTACATTTTAGCCTCCAAATTAATTTCTCTTTATTTTCTCCTCTTCCCACTCTCCCACAGATGGGCATAATTTAACAAATTTGTGTAATATCACCTACCATTTTTATTTAAAAGAAATACTAAAACATTCTTGTAAAAACTTTTCTTTGCTCTGTTTAATTAAACAAAATACATAAAAATAATAAAGTTTTGCAAACATGAAGAAGGGTACCACAAACAACTTAGAATCCATGGATGCAACATGTCTATACATGTGTGATATTAAGGGGTGAAAATGTGTAATATGTTTGACGACAAGTAACTGATTTCCTAGGCAAAAGGGAGGTTACTTTTATCCTGTCCAATCAATTTTCCTCTTGTATTTTCTTTTCTGTGCAACTCTAAAAAGGAATGCAACATGGGGTTCGAGGTTCTCTTTTTTATAGGGATATCCCACTTTATCAGAGTAACCTAATAAACTGCTTTTAAATGATCTTCTGACTCGGTTGCTTATTGGGAAAATAAACCGAGGCAGAACCTAGGACCAGATTTGGCTATCACTATTCTTCAGTTGCATACTTCAGATGTTCAGCCTTCTTAAAATTCCACACCCATTTGCACCACTCAGGTGACCCTGATAAACCTCTAGGTGGCCTTAATGACTCGCTGAAAGAATACAAATGACCAGCTGTCTGCAAGGAGTATAAATCCTTCCATTCCCCATGAATGGAAGTCAGAGCTGAAGAAGCTTCTTGGATGAGAAGTGAAATGTCTTCAAAGAAAAACTAGAAAGTCCAGTTGCCTCTTGAAAAAGCACCTTTGGGTCAACCATGACCTGGATGACTGAGAATCTCCTTAGACAATGGAAAAAAGTGACATCAATCTTTGCATTCATGACCACTTCAACCATCACAGAAGCCCTATGATCACATGATAAAAATTCAGGCACTTGGAAATCTGCACATGTTTATGATGGTTGCAGCATCTCAGGGCTATGTGATCACCAATTGCTACTTTCCTAAATGGCTTCCAACAAGAAAAGTCAATGGAGGAAGTTGAATCCTCTTCAGGATCATGTGGTTCACTTAACTGCAGTGATCTGCTTAACAATCATGGCACAAAAGATCATAAAATTGGGCATAACTCACTTAATAATCACTTGGATTTGCAATGGAAATTCTGATAGGAATTGTGGTCATAAATCAAGGATTACTTCTAAGGTGGTATTTTTGATCAGACATAATGAAAGGCTACTATAATTGTTTCCCTTTCAACATATTTGTGGAAGATAAAGTTTTTACTAATGGTAAACAGGACAATATGTAATTACACAGCAGGTACTTTATACTAGATCTTTTGTCTTAAAATACAGTTCAAATAATAGTTAAATGTACAAATCTCTCAGGGGAGTGAAAGTTAGACTTTGAAAAAGCAAGATCAGAAGCAGTATTGATGTCTTTGAACTCTTCTCTGTTGGAGAAGACTCTGGAAAATATAATGGATAGCCAAGAAAACAAACAAATGGATCACTGAATAAATCAACCTAGACTTCTTACTCAAGAAACCAATGACCAGGTTCAAATTATACCACTTCATGCACATCCTGCAAAGGCTCATCTCTCCAGTGAAGGTCATAATTCTGGGAAAATTGGAAGGAACGAGAAGAAAATAAACAGCAACTAAATGAATTGACTCAGTTAAAAGTCAGTGTATCTGAAAGACCAGGTTAAGTATTGATGATCATGGAGAAATCTATCAATGTGGTCTGTAGGAGACTTGATGGAACAATAAATAATAAAAACAAGGACAAATAGGCTGAAAAACAGCTTCAATCCCAGGGCAGTAACTATATTGAATTCCATTGTATAGTGCAATATTAATGCAATATCAGGTTTTCAATTCAATTATATAGAATGTGAAGGATGTGTGTTTGTGTTTTAATTTTATAGTTACAATGTACACTGAAGGTGGCATTTAATTTCATTGGACAAGGTGCAATGACAAAAAATTAACCAAACTAAACAAAACTGTATTAAGCATGTAAACAACTACAGAATAAATCAGGAATCAAGAAAAGCACTGGCAAATTATAGGCAACCTGAAAGCCATCACTCTGCTAAACAAATAATTCCCTCAACACTGTCCAACTATTTACAAAGTGTACACTACTATTACTGTTAATCTTCTCACCACTCAATATCACCCATCCCCTCCCACTTGACTGTTTCCTAGTATGATTTGATTGTTGATTGTACCCTATGACTATCATTAAGTGTTGTACGTTATGATTCTTGATTCTTAATGAATGTACATTTTCTTTATGTATACTGAGAGCATTTACACCAAGACAAATTCCTTGTGTATCCAATCACACTTGGCCAATAAAGTATTCTATTCTATTCTATTCTATTCTATTCTATTCTATTCTATTCTTATGCAGTTTTGACTTACCATATTTCAAACACAAAGCAAAAGAAAAGCTAGAGACAGTGTAAATTACAGCATGATGTTGGAATACTTTTGATAAACCTACCAGGATGACTTTCTTATTATTTATTCTTTCCTACTAAGTCAGCACGCTAGCAATACTATCTCTGAGATACAGTCAGTAAATAGAAACAATTTAGTTTATTGTGGCACTAGTCACTTTTATTTTTCACTCTGTTGCCACTTAGGGTCAATTCAGCTTGCTGTAAATGTTCTTTTACAATGGCTCTTTTAAGCAGTTCACATGCATGGTGAGGAGGGGACATATCATAGCTTTGTACATCTATATGAACTTCCCAAGTTCATGGCACAATATAGGAGATCAGATCAGTATAAGATTCAGCAGTCCACCTGCATTTGAAAGATGAAGCTCACTCTTTTGAAGGCAGTAATATCTTGGATGGAGAGAATCATTAGTTTGAAAGAGGGGCAAAAGAATCAATCTATGTTAGAATTGAACACCTATCTTCAACAGAGGGGAAGGGCTTAGATACTATCTATCTCCAATCTATGCTGCAGCTTTTGCTGCAGTTCCAAGAAGATTCACAACCAATTGCATCCTGATTCAACTGATCCTGAGGACACAGATAGCAATAGCAATAGCACTTAGACTTATATACCATTTTACAGTGCTTTACAGCTCTCTATAAATGGTTTACAGAGTGAGCATATTTCCCCCAATAATTTGGGTCCTCATTTTACCCACCTCGGAAGGATGGAAATCTAAGTCAACCTTGAGCCTGGTGGGATTTGAACTGCCAAATTGCAGGCAGCTGGCAGGCAGCAGAAGTAGCCTGCAGTACTACACTCTGACCACTGCGCCACCATGGCTCATAAACCCCAAAGTGGCCTCAACAGCCCTCAGAGAGTGCTAACAACTGCAAGGAAATATAACCTTCCATTTTCTCTCCCACCATCCTATCAGAAGTTATCTACCATCCAGTCTTAACTGTGAGTATCTATCCTTCCATCTCCCCACCATTAGAAATGATGAAACTTCTTGAATGTGAAGTGAAATATTTTCTTCTTCTTCCTCAAGCAAAGAAACAGTCCTTTTGAAGGAAAAAAACCCACCTTTGAGACAACTATGAATTGGATCACTGAGAAGCTTTACAGATATTTATCTCATAAAACACTTTTCTATTTTGTTTAATTCTCCAGAAAGCTTTACCTGCTCAGACTTACCATTTTCACCCTAAGCAAAGTCTCTGTAGGCATAATGTTTCATTCAATTACTGTGCAAAGTTTTTTTTTATTGAGTTAGTGCAGTTAGAGGTTACCAAATTTCATCTTGGAGAAATGATTGATGTTCAGCACCATAGAACAATATCAGTATTCTACACAGAGGTGTTAATTGCATCTGTAATAGGGTAACTGCACTTAAGAGTCAGTACCAATGAGTTAACTGGAATTCAGTAGGATTCTCCAGTGCAGGTGATGTTGTAGGTGTAAAATGTGTTTTACTGAAAACCAATTGCAGGAAGCATCCTGTGGCTTCTTTAATTCTATTAAGACTTGATAAAATGTTGCTGCGACTATTGGTGTTATATATCATAATCTTTTCCCGTCACTCTTTCTTCATGTTTGTTTCTTTTTCTTAAATGGTAGAAATTGTTCCTGATTTCCTCAAGCTTTATTTCCAGGTTGCACTGAACTTACAAGGATGAACATTTAATTGCATGTCAAATGAGCATTCTGTTTCCAAACTGGTCTCCAAAGTTATTGGCCCTTAATTAAAATGCACTTTCAACTGGAAGATTAAATTAGAGCAATAGCTTTGAAAGTCCTAAGCTAAAATGATGGGAAACAGTTTTGATTTGTCATGGTAAAAAATGCTTGGAGTGAAACAGTTGACAGCCACATGAAATGATGTAAATAAACTGACAGCCCTTAATGCAGCTGTAATTATAGATTTGGCTGCAAAGATTTGGAAAAGTGAGCATTATGTAGACTGTAGCCAGCTTATGTTCAAATTTCTTGCTAATAATTCAAACATAAAAAGCTGATAATTAAAGTTAGCTTTATGGGAAGAACAGTTTTAATTATAACTAAAGCACAGAACTTAAGGGATCATGCTTTGGAAATTGTATATTAGTCAAATACAGAAGAAGCCAATGTCATTCTGCATTTAGCTTGTTGATAAACAAACAATATGAACATAGATCAAACATTTGGCAAATTTGGATGTCAGTTGATGTTATCGCTATTTGAAGACTTTCCTATAGCTCCTTGGGAATAATTATGACCTTTCGTTAATCAATCTGGGGGTTGAGAAGGGAATAATAAGGACAGCTATATAAAGGTTTAAATTTTGTAAAGCAAAGAAAACTTGAACTTCTGAAACTATAAATGAAGTATCCTAAATTAGATACTTTAGAAGAAATTAATTCATTCTATTAAGTAGTCTAAATCACCAACTAATTCTAGGCAAAGCACAATACAATAAAACAATAAATAAATAAAAATGAATACATGGCAACATAATTACATATATGTTACTATACTAGGGAAGGAAACATTAAGAAACAAGGAATAACATAAAAAAACCCTGCTCTAATCTGCTGAAAAAGATGGAAAATGTAGGACAGAATGCAATTGCTGGTAAAATCATTGTTTATGAAGGACATATTTCTAATATGATTGGAAAGCAAAAGTTGAAGAAAAAGAGTAACATGGAATTGGACCAAAAAAAAAGGCACTGGGCAAATTAAACAGTTTAGGAGATAGGTATGGCTGTAATACAAATAACTGAAGAAACACACCAAGCAAATACAACATTTAGGAATCTGCCAAACAAGAACTTTGACAAAACTTGTGAATGCTGAATTAAAAGTACTGATACAGAGATGAACTCTTACCTTAATGTAATACCTTGGCTCTCTATGATTTCCTTGACTGACTCATGTGTCTGAACCAGAGCAAGACCGTTTTTAATAACCTTCTTATTAACCTGTACCAAGATAACTTACTTTTGGCCTGTCAGTTCTACTAAGCGCTAGTAATCACAAGAGGGCCTAACCTAGTTTGGTTCTGTAGGACTTTCCAAATGTATATATGAGATAAACTCTGTGCATGACCCATCATCTGATGTAATTGCTCAGAAATATTATGATAAATTTAGGGAATAATTCATAAGATGCCTATAAAAGCATCTTATGGTGGGGGGCGGGAGCTTAGCAGGTGTGTATGTTCTTCTACTGAAATACTATCACAAGACAGTGTTCCTTTCCTGCAGACTAAATGAATTGAAGTTTAAAGGTCTCTCTCTGGTTGTCTCATTTGCCATTATGGAATGAATGAATGAACACATGAATTAATCCATGACAAACTGCATCTGGTATCACCGTTGCAAACTACCTAAGCTTCAGTGGGCTCAAAAGGTACTAACATATACATCAGTAAAGAAATTGCCTTGTTCCCTGCCAGCACCTGATTAAACAACATAAATGGAAATTCTGCACCTCAAAATCACTGGTTCAACAACATCAGAATTAAATTCATTACATAATAGGAAACAGATGTGAAGTACAGGATTCTTTCAAGTGATAATTTTATAGTAGACATGAAATACTGGTACCAAGTAAATAAGTTAAATATAGAAAATTAAAAATGATGTGCCAGCTAGATTTAAAATAGAAGACTACAGTCAGGATATGAAATCAATGTAAAAAATAGATTCAGTACATTTAAGTGAAAGAGGACCTAAGGTATTGTTGGACAAGATAGGAAACTAAAAATTGTGAAAACTAAAGCAGAAAAAAAGATGAAGAAGAAAATATTGAGTATGTTTTCCAAATATATTATCTTCATGGAGGATGAAAACCTTGGGTAAAGCAATGACTGACTGGC
Source organism: Pseudonaja textilis (assembly GCF_900518735.1). Next base: position 4,906,719 of record NW_020769330.1, read on the forward strand.
AAGTTTAATTTTTGAGAAAAAAGGACTAAAATTATATTTCAATTAAGAACATCAGACAATTAAAAAAAATATATCAAGAAGAGGAGAATAAGGTTCTTCATAGGATAGTGAATTCAGTTCAGAAAAAAAAGGAATGTTTACAACTAAAGTAAACCTGCTCAAAAGGAACCAAGGAAAAGATACTATAGAGGTAAAATAAGACTAAAGACTATATTTAAGCATGGCTATAACTAGTTATAATGTTGTAAACATAATATCTACCATAATGAAATGATGTGAATCCCACCCTTATGTTCTTGTGTACGGATGTCTAATAGAAGTACATAAGTCATGATACACGTTTCATCATAAATGACCATAAATATTCTTCATTGCACCCAGGATTATACTAAAAGAAAAATATTGAATCATTAGCAAAGAAAGAATATATTTGGGAATTGACTTTACTAGAAAGAAAGGATGGAAAGAACAAAATCTAATTATCAAAGGCAAAAGCAGAAATGTATTTGTGATACCAACTGAATGCTTGTTAAATTCCAGGATAAAATGAACAGATATAGGCCAACAACCATGAGAGAGGACAAGAAGCATGTTGTCCTCAGTTCTGTTTAATCTTTACAGCAAGCACCTTATAGGAATGGCTGAATTGGAAAAATGACAGTTGGGATTATAATTGCAGAATGAAGTACGAATAATACAGATGGCAGCATTTTATTAGCATTAATTAAAAAGAAGATTTAGAAAAGTTCATTAGGAAAATAAAGAAAAGGGAAAAGCAAAAATCTGGTTTTCTACTAAATATTAAGAAGGAAAAAGCTAATATTGTCAAGATTCTTAGAGAATTGACAGCTGATGATAAAAAAAATGAAGGGGGGAGATGGTTCTGTTGAGCTCAATTACAGATTAAGTCAATGTGCTGAAAAAGAAGAAGGTAATTCTAACAGGAAGGACATAGCCAACTTAGATAAACTGACAGGGGATGATATTTCTCTGACAGCAAATCTCAGAATAGTTAAAACAATGGCTTCTGCAGTGACAATGTATAACCATGAAAACTAGATATTGCAGAAGAATGAAAGAAAGAAGACAGACACTTCTGAAATAGGGATTTGGAGATAGTTACTAAGAAAATTATGGACTGGAAAAATAACCAACCAATTAGTCTTGGACCAAATAATGCCGTCATGTAAGCAGTGTATCAGCGTTCCAAAAAAAAAACCTCCCCATATTCATTCATCACTCAGAAATAAAGTTCATCCAAGTAAGAATTTATTAGAGATATCATATTGGCACATCTGGGAAAACCTGGAAACCTGAATCTGAGAGTTCTGGGTTTTCCCTTTCCCAAAAGAAAATCAAAGTTCCATCCCAGGCACCCATCAGTCCATCACATGGCCCAATCAAACATTGTCCCAACTGGAGCCATTCCTCCAGATACTTGTCTCCAGGTGCAGGGTAACTTGTCTTTGACTTCTAAGGAAGAATGTTGTTGAGTCTAATTTTCTACTCATAAAGAAATCCCCCCTCCCAAATTCCCAGGCCCTAAATGTTGCAGCCTGAAAGCTTCCAAGTAAAATATGGCTTCCACAGCTGACACAGTGGTTTATAGGAAAACAACTAACAGGCAAGTAGAAGGAGAAAACAATGGATAATATAGATAGATGGAATCCATCAAAACCCAAACAGACTTGAACAATGGGCCCTATCCAACAACATGAAATTTAATATGGACAAAAGTAAAGTTTTACGGCTAGATAGGATAGTACTCTGCATAAGTACAGAGTAGGTGAAACCTGGCTCAAAAACAGTAACTGTAAGATGTATCTTGGAATCCTTGTAGACAATCATTTAAATATGAGCCAGCAGTCTGCATCCAACACCAAAAAAGTTAAATCAATGCTTGGTTGTATAAACAGAGGCATAGCATCAAAATCATGTGAAGTATTACTACCAATTTATAGAAGTCTTAGTAAGTCCTGGAATACTGCATCCAATTTTGGTCACCACATTACAAAAAAAATGTTGAGACTTTGGAAAAAGTGCAAAGAAGAGCAACTAAGATGATTAAAGGCCCGGAGACAAAAATATATGAAGAACAATTGTAGGATAAGAAGGACTAGAGGGTGACATGATATCAATATTCCAGTATTTGAGGCACTGCCACAAAGAAGAGGGGATCAATTTTTTTTCTCCAAAGAACCTGAAAGCAAGATAAGAAACAATGGATGGAAACTAATCAAGGAGAGAAGCAACCTGGAATTAAGGAGAAACTTCCTAACAGTGAGGACAATTAATCAGTGGAACAGCTTTCAGAAGTTGTGGGTGTTTCATCACTGGAGGTTTTTAAGAAAAGACTGGACAGCCACCTGTCTGAAATGGTATAGAGTCTCCTGCTTGAACAAGGGGTTGGTCTAGAAGACCTCCAAGGTCCCTTCCAGCTCTATTCTGGTTAAATCAGGGATATCACTTTTCTGAAGATCTCTCAATTTCTTCAGGGAAAAATTAGAAGAGAAGGAATTAGAACATACGGTCGCCAGCAGTAGGCCTGAACCAGATAACTTTTATGAAAACATCTCTATGATGTTTCGAATAAGTTCTTTCTAGACTTGTTGAGAAGTGCTAGAGATTGAACAGAGCTCTTTCAAGGAAAAGCAATATGTCTTGCCATTGCACCACAGCTATTGTCATGAATAAAAATTTCTTTCACTGGAGCTTTTGTTAGATCGGGTACAAAAGAGACGCAAGACCAGTGTACTTCAAGCTCTTTATTTTATGTTAAGATGTGTACAAGATCTTGGAGCCGTGGCAGCCCTTCATATAGGGATTGCTCGTGGCTCGCCAGCCAATGACAGGTCTTTGAATCTCCCGCGATCAGCTCAGCCAATCGCGGTTGATTCTTATTGGACCAATCATGGCTGTTCAGTGGACCAATCACAATACACTTTGTGTGGACCAATCAGAAGTTAGTATTTGAAGTATGTTAATACAGAACACACCTCCCCTCTTGGTTCAGTCCTATGTGATGTAGTCGTGCAGGTAGGCGAGGCTCCATGCTTGCCTATTTGACCTGCGCAACTCAGTTGTTGTCTGGTCGTCGGCCGGTTCGGGTAGACTTCTTGTCGCTCTCATCCTCCTCGATGGAACCGCCTGGAAGGGTGAGTCAGGCCTATCGCTGCAACTCCCACCCGGTCTACCCGGGTCGCTGTGTCAGCTGGTAGCTGTAGGCGGCAAGGAACTCGGACCACCTTGTCATCCTAGGTGATAATATGTTCAGGGTGGCCTTGTTCCCTGCCAGTATTCCTAGTAGCGGTTTATGGTCAGTTATAATTGAAAAAGTCCTACCGTATAGGTATTTGTGGAACCGCTTCATGCCGGTGATTACTGCTAGCGCTTCCTTTTCCAGCTGGCTGTAATTCCTTTCGGGCTTGGACAATGTCCTTGAGAAGAAGGCGATTGGAACTTCTCTCCCATCTGGCAGAGTGTGGCTTAGGATGGCTCCCACACCAAAGGGTGACGCATCGCAGGTCATGGTCAACAGTAGGGTTTCACTGTATTGCATGAGGACTGTGTCTGATGATAGTAGGTCCTTTATTTTCTGGAAGGCGTTTTCTTCTCACTTACCCCAGGACCAGGTGGCTGTTTTGTCCAGCAGCCTATGTAAGGGTTCTGCCGTGGTCGCCTTCTGGGGCAGGAAAACATTGTAAAAATTAATAAGTCCAAGAAAAGCCTGTAGCTCCGATTTATTCCGAAGTCTAGGGGCTTCTTTGATGGCCCTAACCTTTTTTCCTATGGGGTGTATTCCGTTTTTGTCCAGTAGGTGCCCCAGGAATTCTACTTTCTCTGTGCAAAGTTAACATTTTTCTTTTTTAACCTTTAGCCTGGTGTCTTTAAATTTCTGTAGGACCTCCCTTAGCTGGCTTTCCAATTGGTTTTTTTTTTTTTTAGCGGATACTAACATATCATCGAAATAGGGCACCACCCCTTTTATTCCTTGTAATAGTCTTTCCATCAGACTCTGGAATACCCCTGGTGCCACACTGACTCCGAATTGGAGTCTTTTGCATAGGAAAGCCCCCAGGTGGGTCACGATGGTTTGCGCCTCAGCAGTCTCAGCGTCGACTGACAGCTGCTGGTATGCCTGTGCCAGATCGAGTTTCGTGAAGACTCCACCCCCCCCCCCCCGTGAGTGTAGGAGGTGCTGTACCACCGGAGTGGGGTAGGCACTTGGCTGCAGCGCATGGTTGAAGGTGGCCTTGTAGTCACCACAGATCCTCACGGATCTGTCCGGCTTGATCAGGGTGACTATTGGGGTTTCCCACCGGGCGTGGTCTATCGGCTCTAGGACCCCTTGTGCGATGAGCTTGTCTAGTTGCTCATCAATTTTGGGTTTGAGTGTGAAGGGCACTCGCCGTGGCTTAAGGCAGATTGGGGCAATGTTCGGGTTCAGGTTGAAAGTTATTGGGGACCCCCGGTACTTGCCTAGGTCACCACTGAAGACCTCCTAGAAATCCCTCACAAGCGTCTCCTCCCAGTCTGCATCGGCGACGTGGTTGATGCCAGTCACCTTGATCCCCAATGGTGCAAACCACTCCAGTCCCAGCAGGCTCGGGTGGTCTTTGTCCACAATGGTGAGCAGAAGCATCACTGTATGCCCCTTGAATGCCACTTTAAAATGTCCAATCCCGACCACGGGAATGTGGTTTCCCTGATAAACTTCAGGGTCAGCTTCTGGCTCTCCAATTCACGTCTGTGGATGGTGGGCATCAGATGCTTGATGGTATGCCAGGAGATCATGGAGAGGTAGGATCTACCTCCATGCCGCATGGTTGGCCCTCGATGCTCACCTCCACGGTCATCTTCCAGGCATTGGTTGTGTTCGAGTGCCCAATGATGACCATCTGGTGGGTCTCCTCTTTGCGCCAGGTTTCGTTGAACCTCTTGTTTCTTCCGTCTCGGCTCCACCGGCTCTCTGTATGGCGGTCTCTGGTTCTGGGGGGGTGCCATCTCTTCGCCGGGGGCTGTGATTCCTTTTGTTCCAGCATACTTTGGAGATGTGTCCCTGTTTTTTGCAGTGCCGGCAAATAGCATCTAGGAACTGGCACTCCGAACGGGGATGGTTGCCTCCACACCCGGCACACTGGAACCCCGACTTACGACCTCTCCATTTCTGTTAGTTTCGTTCCACCTGCAGTCTGTGGATTTCCTCCTCTTCGTCCTTGGTTTTGGAGAGGGAGTCAATATCCCTGTGGTGTGTCATTGTGTCTCTGTGGCTGGCCTCTGGTTGCTTTTCTGGGGTTGGCATCGCCTCTGTGGTTGTTGGGTGGTCGGTTGCATTTATCTGCCGCATCTTTGCTGCAGAGTGTTTTGCTGCCTCGGCTGTGGTTGCTTCGGTGATGGCCATGGTTACAGAGATGTCTTTTCGTGCCATCAGTCAGCTCTGGAGGACGGGGTCCCATAGTCCAAGGACCACACAGTCACGCAGAGCGTTGTCCATGTCGGTGAACCTGCACATTCACCCGAGGTCTCTGAGGGTAGCCACGAAGTCGCTGATGCTTTCACCCTCTTTCTGATCCCTCTGGTAGAATTTGTGCCGGCGGATGAGGTTGGGTACGGCGGGGGTGTAGTAGTTCCATAGCAGCTGATCTAGGTCGGTCCAATCCATCTCCTTCACATCTTGGGGTTTGGCGAGTGCTTTGTCCATCTTGAACACTGCGGGCCCGCAGTGCATCAGGAACACGGCCCTCTTCTGGTCGTTTGCATCTTTCAAGTTGCTGCTCTTGAGGAACATGAGGAATTGAAGGGTGCGGGTGGCGAGTTGCCGCCAGCCATCTCGTAGGGAGTTCAGGGTTGGTTCGCCACATGCTCTGTTGGTCTCTTTGTCTCACGATCCCACCTTCGTCGCCAGTGTTAGATCAGGTACAAAAGAGATGCGAGACCAGTGTACTTCAAGCTCTTTATTTTATGTTAAGATCTGTACAAGATCTTGGAGCCGCGGCAGCCCTTCATATAGGGATTGCTTGGGGCTCGCCGGCCAATGACAGGTCTTTGAATCTCCCATGATCGGCTCGGCCAATCGCAGTTGATTCTTATTGGACCAATCACGGCCGTTCAGTGGACTAATCACATTCCAGTTTGTGTGGACCAATCAGAAGTTAGTATTTGAAGTATGTTAATACAGAGTATTAAAGTATGTTTATCCATGGATAAAGTATGTTTATCCAAAGTATGTTTATCCATGGATTATGAACCCAAGAATTTAAGCATTTTGATTTCTACTTATATTAAAAATGAGTACTGAAATATGATTTTGTGTACTGATTTTAATGTGAGTGGTAATATATAACCCAGAACTCATTCTTCCAAATGGAATTATATAAAGATATATATCTATACATGATATATAAATATAAGAACTATTAATCAGTAGAACAGCTTGCCTCCTGGAGATGTGGGTGCTCCATTGCAGGAAATTTTCAAGAAAAGTTTTGACAACCACTTGTCCAGGATAGTATAAGGACTCCTGCCTTGGGCAGGGAGTTGGACTAGAAGACCTTCAAAATCCCTTCCAGCCTTGTGATTCCATGATTCTAAGACAGACAAGCACGCTTTTCCCCCCAGTGATTTATAATAACCTGTATGAGAGAGAATACTTTCAATTAGACAATGGCTAAAATATGGCTGCACCTCTTCCTCCTCAATTCTGGAATTAGAAGTTTAATTCCTAAACTAATCTCGTAGAGTGTTACAGAGTTATAAATATTTTTTAAAAACTACATTAAAATTATTAGTTTTATTTATTTATTTATTTTATTTACTGTATAAAACAACACATGTCCACTCAGAAATATGCAGGGGTGGGATTCTACCAGTTTGCATCTATTCTCTAGAACTGGTTGTTAACATTCTAACCAGTTTGGAGAACCGGTTGTTAGAAGAAATTATTGACCTAATCCTGTAAGGAAGGCAGGAAGGAAACATTCTGGTGTTGCTTACAGAAACTGCCTCTCTGTTAACCCTTATTACATTCTTGGCAGGACTAGACTTCCTGTCTCAGGAACTTCTCTGGAGTTCTTTTTCCCTCCTTTGTTGGTACTTTGCTTGTGTGGAGTACCATTAAAAGTTACAATGGCACTGAAAAAGGTGTCTTATGACCATTTTTCTCACTTATGACTGTTGCAGCATCCCCACAGTCATGAGAGGCCAGGCAAGGAGATGCGTGCCTCGATGTGAGTGATATTGAGTTGGCCACACCCAGCCAATAACATGACCACCAAGCCATGTCCACTCAGTCATATGACCACCAAGCCACACCCACCAACTAAGCCATGCCCACAAAATCGGTTGTTAAAAATTTTGAATCCCACCCCTGGAAATATGTATCACTGAGAATGGTGAGCGTGCAGCACTTCTAGCATTAAAGTAAATTGGATGAAGTTTTGAATTATATTTGAAACTTCAGTTTCTATCAAAAGCTATTTGTTAATATGAAGTTTATAATTCTTCATTGAAGAAGCTGCTTTTTTGTATGACTAGAATGCCTTATTTTCAGCGGCTGTTTTGTTACTACCCAATGTCCTCCTTTATTCTGCATTCAAATCGATCTTGCCCTTTTGAACTCTGTCAAATCTTTGTTTCCAAAAGATTAAATCCATGGCATATACAAGAAAATGGCATTTACTTTTTTTTCTATGACTGAGGTATCTGGCAGGAGAAATGATTACTTAATAAAGTAAGCATTTTAAAAGGTCAAGGATTGTGTCCATTTTGACATCTGGTGTCAAAGTATGAATGTATATTTCTGAGTTATTCATATGCAGTGACAGTGAAAACTTTGATTTTGTGTCCTTTAATACATTCCTGGTTTTTTTTTTCCTCTACCTTGCAGATGAATCATTAGCCACATACACACACTCTATATCAGGGTTGTCAAACTTATGTTGTCATGGCAGCATCATGTGACATAGCGGAGGGTTTTTTTCCCCTTCACTAAATTGGGTGTGGGCATGGCCAGCATGTGACACATCCAGGCCATGGGCCAGGAGTTTGACAGTCCTGCTGTAGTGATTAAAGTACCAGCTAGAAGCTGAGAGACTTAAGTTATAGTCTGGCCTTAGGCATAAAGCCTTACAGCCTCAACCCCGCACAACTTCAACTTCAAACTGTCTACCATGGACCTCACCCTATTCTTTTTTAAAAAAAAATTATCTTTTTTTAAAAAAATTAATTATAAGAATACAACACAGTGCAGCCGATCTGGCTTTACAATTGTTATACATATATACATTTTACTTCATCGTTTATAATTGCCTTATTTGATATATTATTTACTAATTATTCTAATCATCATAGCTACTTCTGTTCCAAACTTGCCTTCTTCTATGTAACCGTTGATAAAATTTATGTTTCATAATATTTAAATTCTCATTTGTTTTTTAATTCTAGAGTTAACCAATCTGATTCTGCATATGCCATAATTTTTCTTATTAATTCTGTTTCTAGAAGTATGATTTCATTTTTCCAGTATTCTGCATATATTATTCTAGCCACCATCAATACATGTACTATTAGATACATTAAATCCTTCCTATATCTTTCTGATATTATTCATAGGAGAAAAATTTCTGGTTCAAATTTTAGAAGAATTCTTTTATTGGTCAAGTGTGATTGGACACACAAGGAATTTGTCTTGGTGCAAATGCTCTCAGTATACATAAAAGAAAAGATACATTCATCAAGAATCATAAGGTTACAATACTCAATAATAAGCAATCAAATCATACTAGGAAACAGTCCATATAGGATACAAGTGTCAAAGTTACAGTCATACAGTCGCAAGTGGGAGGGGATGGGTGATAAGGAGTGATGAGAAGATTAATAGTAATAGTAGTGCAGACTTTGTAAATAGTTGGACAGGTTGAGGGAATTATTTGTTTAGCAAAGTGATGGCGTTCGGAAAAAAAAACTGTTCTTGTGTCTAGTTGTTCTGGTGTGAAGTGCTCTATAGCATCTTTTTGAGGGAAGGACTTGAAAATTTATGTCTGGGATGTAAGGGGTCTGTAAATATTTTCACAGCCCTCTTTTTGACTCATGCAGTATACAGGTCCTCGATTGAAGGCAGGTTGGTAGTAATTGTTTTTTCTGCAGTCCTAATTATCCTCTGAAGTCTAGGTCTGCCCTGTTGGGTCACAGAACCAAACCAGACAGTTATAGAGATGCAGCTGATAGGCTCAATAATTCCTCTGGAGAACTGTATTAGCAGCTCCTTGGGCAGTTTGAGCTTTCTGAGTTGGCGCAGGAAGAACATTCTTTGTTGAGCTTTTTTGATGACATTTTTGATGTTAAGTGTCCATTTTAGGTCCTGTGATGTGATAGAACCTAGGAGTTTGAAGGTCTCTACTGTTGATACTGTGTTGTCTAGTACTGTAGGAGGTGGTAGTATGGGAGGGTTTCTCCTAAAGTCAACCACCATTTCTATGGGTTTGAGTGTGTTCAGTTCCAGATTGTTCCAGTTATATCACGAGGCAAGTTGTACAACCTCCTGTCTGTATGAGGATTCATTGTCTTGAATGAGACTAATCACTGTTGTGTCATCTGCAAACTTCAGTATTTTAACAGATGGATCATTTGAGATGCAATAATGGGTATATAGGGAGAAGAGAAGTGGAGAAATCACACACCCTTGGGGGCGGGGGGCTGTGTACAGGTATCAGATGTGGAGGTATCAGATGTGATTCTGCCTAGCTTCACCTGCTGCTTCTTGACTGTTAGGAAGCTTATGATCCACTTACAAGTGTGTTCAGGTACTACTAGCTGGTTTAATTTAGTTAGAAGAATGTCTGGAATGATGGTATTGAATGCTGAACTGAAGTCTACAAAGAGGACCCTTGCGTAGGTTTTGGAGATTCAAGGTTTTGTAGGATGTAGTGCAGAGCCATATTAATAGCATCATCTGTCAATCTATTTGCTTGGTATGCAAACTGCATGGGATCTAACCGCAGATTCGTGATGTTTTCAGATGGGACAGCACTAGCCTTTCAAAGATTTTCATAACTACCGATGTTAGAGCAACTGGTCTGTAGTCGTTCAGTTCCTTGATGGAGGGCTTCTTTGGCACTGGGATGATAGTAGAGTGCTTGAAGCAAGAAGGAACATAGCACATCTCTAGTGATCTATTGAAAATTTGGGTGAAGATGGGGGCCAATTTGTCAGCACAGACTTTTAAGCAAGAAGGAGTTATCTTGTCTGGCCCTGCTGCTTTTCCTGGCTTTTGTCTGAAATAGATCCTGCACTTCTTTTTCTGGGACCACCAGAGGTTGTGAACCCAATGGCTTGGCTGTTGTTGCTGTGTTTGAGATGTGGGTTATGCAGATATGGAATATGGAAAATGGAATACTCTTTCCCACCATTTGTTCCACCCATGTCTGAATCAGTCTCCAATATTTTTTGCAGCATTGCAAGTTCACCACATGTGAAAAATGTGCCTGATACATCTTTGCACGTCAACAATTTGGAAATATATTTTTGAAAATTTTGGAAAGCCTTGTTGATGGAAGATGCCACCTGTAAAACATCTTATAAAGATTTTCTTTGTATGCCATGGCCAATGTTATTTTCTTATTTGTGATCCAAAGTTTTTGCCATTTAACCAATTCAATATTATAACCAAAAAATTTTGCCCATGCCACCATTGTTTCTTTAGCATGTTCTTCCTCAAGTATGTATTCTAATAAATATCTATATAATATTTTTATTAATTTATCAACAGTCTCTAACAAAAGCTTATCCAGAATTGTTAATTCTTAATGCCCCATGTTTTCCTGTCCTATGTGTAACTTGCTTGTATTTGTAAATAAGACTCACCACATTCTTAAAAGGTCCTTAAAGGGGCTTGCATAAGCACACCAGCATGCCTACCATCCCCGTCTTACTGTCCCCATTTATCTGTATTTACTTCCTTTGTTCGTGTTTATGTTCATACCTATACTTGTTATCTTGTACATGTTTGACAAACAAACAAACAAATCAACAAATAATAAAAATGGGCTGGGTGACTTTGGGTCAGGTACTCTCTCTTATCCAACCCACCTCCCAGAGTTGTTGTTTCAAGAAAAAAATAGGTGGAAGAAGAAGTATCAGATAGGTTTACCACTTGAGTTATTTATAAAAATAATAAAGGAAGGATTAAAAAAAATCAATCAATAAACATTAATAAGGGATGGATGTGGAAAATGTTATAAACCAAAAGAAAAGTCTCTGAGTTCTTATGACATTTTGTCATCTACTCTTCACCTTTGGAAGCACTATGGATGATCCATCATGTCAAATTGATTGTATTATAATATGTTGAAATGAACTAGATTGAAAGAGCACATCTACATATCTACTTCTTTTCCATTGATCATGATACAAAGGCCTGAGTATCTTCTGTTTGCATATTCCTTAGACTTAAAAATCAGAATGTGATATATGAACTAATTTATTGTGTAAAATTATTATTTTTTTCCTGCCAAACTTATTGAATCAATTAGCATATCATTTAAACAATGATCATAGGTCAGACCTGAATAGTGTGCAATTGATCTAAACAAGTAATTACTTGTCAGGCCGCAGTACAATCATTTATATTCTTTTTAAAACATAAATTAAAAAAGAAAAGAAAAGAGCATTTTGCTTTGCAATGATCAATCTTTTATTATATAATGTTCTATCTGTCAACCATGAATGTAATTGATCAATATTGTTTTGATTTTACTGATATCCTTTTAGAAATGCGAGCACCGATAGATGCTGTGTTGAATACAGTTTGAAAGAATGGCTCATCATTCTAGCCATTCAAAGGAAGTTATGGAAATATGTACAATGAAACAGGAAAAATATTGTATAAATATAAAGTGTGTATATACAGAGAATATGACATTGCAATAAACATGGATTATGATTATTAATAGCTGCCATGTTCCTCTCTTATCTGTAATATCTTCTATAACAAGTTAAAATGAGAAAGTAAATGTGGACCAATTATAGTCCAAATAGGAAGAGTTTTTCCTTCATAATGGTTCAGTCCTCCAGCCATCCAGAAACTTTCTCCCCTATTCTAAAATACTATGAAAATAAGGAGAAACCCAGAAGTATTGGCAAAAAATTAGGCACTGGCTAGAGGAAATAACCATGGAACAGATTGAGTACAAACCGGAGTCCTTCCTTCTAGGAATTTTTGATAAACGAATATCCAAAAAATCAAAGTATATTACAATCCATATCTTAACCGCGGCCAGACTGGCATTTGCCCAGTGCTGGAAACTACCTTCCATCCCCACTGAACTTATGGTCATTCAGAAAATTTTACAATGTGCAGAAATGGACAATCTAACCCAAGCATTAAAAAATAAAGAATCTTCAATTTATTCTAGCAATTGGAATCCTTTGTATATTTGGCTTAATCAAAGATAGTTCACCGCTAAGAAGACTAAGGCCGACGATAGCTTTGAAGAAGAAAAGACCTTACTGACAGTCACAAAATATGGTTTTATTATAATTGTCTTTCCTACCTTTGTTTTCCCCACTTTTCCCCCCTTCTCTTCCCTTTCCCTCTTTCCTCTCTCAAACTTTCCTTTCTTTCCCTCTTGGCTTACGCCAAGACTGGTGCGTCTCTTTGTTGTATATAATTTATAGCTGTGTTGTTGTCTTTTTTTTAAAAAAAGTAAAATTAATAAAGTTTATTTAAAAAAAAGAAAAAGAAAATAAGGACCATAGTCACTTCAGGGAGATAAAATGTTCTGGAGAAGAGGAATCCTTTTGTAGAATGCCACAATAAGCATGCCCCATTTTGTCACAACTCTGATAAGTATGGATCTACTACTGAAGTCTTCCATGTTCTGAACACATGTGAATGAATATAATCCAGTATGCACAAGTATGTCAGGTACTCTAATTTTATTCTGTCATGTCATTTTTTTAAAGAAACTATTGAGAAATTATTAAACTATTTAGTAAGCCTTCATTCAAACTTTACATAGGATAAAAACCCCTTGGATTGGAATATTAGAATAAAAAAAGAAATGAATTTATTTTGCTTTTAATGGATCTGTCATTTGAACCTATAAACAGGATGTCAACTCTGAAGTGAACCTAGCTGAGGCCATCTTTGAGGCTTCAGGGTTGCCACAAGGCAGAAGAAGGGATAGGGAAGGGGAAAGCAGATAAAGGGGATTTTGTAGTCAAAACAAAAAGTTTCCTGTGGGAACCAAGGACATTTTAACAGGTGGCTGGGGAGAGGAGGAGTGAAGTAACCAAGCAACCAGCCATCACATCTATTGGACAATGTGACTAATGACTGGGGGAATGGAGAAAACTTTTACTTTTTAACTAGGTGAAAACTGCAAAAACTTTCAGAGTTGGCTTTCACCAGTTGTGCCAAGATGATGTACCCAATAAATTGTTCTATGAGGAATCTACCTGCCTTGGAGTTCTGCTTTCAGTGGGTGTAATACTTGGAACGCTGACGCGGGAGATATGTCATCACATGATCATAGTGACACCTTGTTTAATCACTCAATATTAACAAAACATTGATATTTAAAATATCTAAGATAATAAAATTCAGAACAATTCATATCATATAGGAAGGTATAAGCATAAAGTCTGCTGACCTAGTAGTTCAAAAGCATGCTAAAGCAAATAGATAATTATATCCCACTTTGGTGGGCTTATTAATCGGGACATGAAAGAAGCTCCCAACTGAACATCCCTGGCAACAGTGATGATACTTTCATCACGGAAGAGCTTTGGTGCTTCTGACATGGAAATAGAGTATTAAATAATGATAACCTTTATTTTATAATAAATTATTGCTGTATCATAAATTTAGTTTTCTAGTCCCCTTTGAAATCTTTATCTATTAATAAAAAGAAGTTCCCATTCTAAAGTTCTTCATTCACTAAGTTTTTCACATGGCTTAATGGAAAATAATAGGAGGGAAATGATTCCAAAGCTGAGGCCGCATGGGTAGATAAGGTTGCATATTCTTGCTGACATCACATGTAATCACTGGAGGCCATTAGAACAATATGAAGCACTGCCAAGCACTGTGAATTTATGAAGTGGATCCATAGGCAAACTGCCAATGGAACAATTCCTGCTGATCCAACTTTAAAGTAAACAGAAGAAAGAGTATGAGATGCTTGTTCAATTGCAGATGTCCACAAAAGGAGGATGGGTTATTATTTCTTTCCCTGAATGAAGATGCAAATTTTAATGTCATTTGGATGAAACAATGTGAAATATTTTCTGGATCCAAAAGGTAAAGAGCAACAGAGCCTCACAAATCTGTAGAATGGGATTGATCCTGCTGAGAAATCCATGAACTGTGTTCCATTCATTTTGTTTGTTTGTTGAAAACAGCTGATGAGTGCTCCAGCTGAGGTAGAACTTTTTTACAATTAGATTTCCTTCTGTTTCTTTGTTCCATTTCTGTACCACTCTTCCACAAAGAAAAGCCAATTCTATAGCCATAGACAGTTAAAGATGAAACAAAATAAGGGATAGTTGGTTTGGGAGTTATGATCCTAGATAAGAGGATTTGAAGCTTTGAGGTTCGCATAATAGTGTCAAAGTTGAAAAACAAAAATATATCAAGAAACAGTGAATCCTAAATAACCTAAGGCAAAGATATCTTGAAGTATTACTTCTACACTCAAAACAATATCTAATTTGGGCTCCACTTCTTCTTCTAATATCTGAATTTCTTGAAACAGTCAGACGTTTATTAGGACATATCATTTATAGAACAGCACTTTTGCTGACTTCTAAAGTCCTAATTTCTTATGAATTTTTGCTACAGATACCTTGTTTCCTTTGTTTTATTTGTGGGTGTATGGGGGGAGGGGCGATATGTCATCTTGATCTGGATGAGGCAAGCCCTACTTAAGCATTAATAATCACTGTACAGGTTCAAGCGATTTCTGAAGTCCACTAAACATTTCCAGAGTCATTTGTGAATACTCTGAGGATGTCCATATAAGACTTTTGCATGTATAGTTTTATATGTGTATGATCCTGACTTTTATAAGAGCCAAGAAATGTAAACATGAAGACCTGAAAGATTCCTTTCTAAAGATATGCTAGGTATGAATTAATCAATAGATACAGTTCACCAATCCAACTATTAAGCTTGATTGATTTCTGACTTCTCAAGACAAAGTAAAATCTTCTGAGAACCCAATTGTGAAAAAAAAACCCAGTTTCTGTGTTTGGGATTCAAACCTATAAGATAATTTATTCAATGGCTTTCTTGAAGAACAGTTGCATCTGTGGCATAATTTTATAACCATTGAACCTAAGATAATTCATTAGTTTCAGAAAGTAATGTAGAAAATGCAATCCAGAAGTTTACATTAAGTTGCTACAAGAAAGCTCAAAACTACAAAACTACCATTTACATGATGCAAAACATAGGGAAAGTTCTTTTGAGATGGGTAGGTAATTTTTTTAAAAAGATGTTGGAAAACTCATCCCAGACTTGCTGGGTTTGTCTTATTGTCTCAGTAGTAGTTTTAATATTGAGTGCTTGTATATTGTTTCCTAACAATATCCAAACAATTGGAAAATGTTTACAACTTGAAATGGTATAATTTGCTGGTTTATTGGATGCCAAGAGGAAATGGCTTATAAATCTTTCTCTACTGGGGAAAGTTTGATTACAAACCTGATACAAATAAAGTACTACAGGAGCTGAAAGTGAATCTGTTTAGGAAATCTCTAGATTTATTAGCTCTTCAGCTCAGGACCAAGTTAAGTGTTACACCAGAGACTAAATCTTTTAACTTTCTCAGTACAATGAGTATCATGAAATTTAATATGGTGAGGTTACAAAGTAAAGAAAGTTTAAGTACTACAACATATGATTATGTTGCTGTTAAATGAACACAGCTTTATCAATATTTAGCTGCTATGTTTACATGAACTTTTTTTTAATAAAAGTTACAGGTATTCCTCAGCTTATGACCACAATTGAACCCAAAATTTATGTTGCCAACTGAGAGAGTGGTTAAGTGAGTTTTGCCCCATTTTACAGCTTTTCTAACCAAGTTGTTAAGTGAGTCACTGCAATTGTTAAGTGGGTAACATGGTTGTTAAGTGAATCTGGCTTCCCCATTAACTTTGCTTGTCAGAAGGTCACAAAAAGGGATCACATGACTCCAGGACATTGCAGTAATCATAAATTTGGGCCAGTTTCCAAGTGTCTAAATTTTGATCACGTGACTGATGGGATGATGTAATGGCCATAAATTTGAAAAACCGTTACTGTTTTCCCTACCATTGTAACTTTGAATGGACACTAAATGTACTGCAAGTTGTAAGCTGGGGGTTATCTGTACTTTGGACTTGCCTTCATGCATATTAAAATTATAGATAGTGCAAATTATACTAAACAAGCCTCTATGCTTTTGAAATTTGCAGTGAGACAAAACTGGGAATGTTAGTAGTGTTGAATTATGGCCATCAGGAAAATCCATTTGCCTCAAACCATTAAGAATGGGCACATTCAGCTACCTATTCTATTTATAATAGATTTCAGACACCCATCTTATTCAAATGATAAATGCAAGTAAGCTGGATATTTTTTAAATATTTCATCATGTGAATGAAGGCTATTGGAATCTAACCAGTGAGATTAGAACATAAAAATCAAAGAGAAGATCAATAAATACTATTTGGTATTACCATGAGTACATGAAAATGCATAATAGGAAGGAAAAAAGGATCAACTGAGTAGACATCCATTTCCTTGAGAATGTGCATTATTATTATTTTGTTTTATTGTACTTGGTGTTTCTCCTTGATAACCAGAATATTTCATCCTAAAAGATTGGGTTCATCGTAATAACTGGAGCTCTATAAAACCTTAATACAGCATGGTTCTATTGAGTCCCACACTTCTCTGATTGAAGCTGGCTTTTTATCCATGCTTTCTTGCCTTTTTTAACATAGTGAAACTTATATTTGACAATTCCTCATTTTTTCATAGACTGCAGTTATGAATTTGTAAGGCTTCTGTCTCTTCCAATGAACATAGTCATATTTCCAATGAATACAATGATATTCATTTTCAATGACCAGATTTCAAATAGTTTTCTATCTATTTGAAGCTCTAAAAGTAGTGGCAAATTTTGTAACCACATAGATCTTATTCCTCAAAGAAAGACCAAACCTCATTTAAACTGTTTCTGAAGATTCATGCCAATAAAGCAATAAAATAAAAGTTTACTTCCAAGATTGGGAAACTTGTTTTCTATATACATTCATTCTCTAAGTAAGATATGGTTAATTTTTATGATGGTGGAAAAGATGTTGAGTGTCTAGATTTAGATCCTGTTTCATTTTTCCAGTCTCATAAAACATTGTAAAAATACATTATAACAGAGCATTTGGGAGAAAAATAATAAAGAAGAACCAAGACAAGCATCTCTATTGGAATATACATTGGCAGCATAGGAATGGAAACTTATTTATTTGATTGATTGATTGATTATTATCCTATCTTTATTATTTTTATACTCAAGGTGCCAAACACACACTATACTTCTTCCTCCTTCTATTTTCCCTGCAACATCAGTCCTGTGAGATTGTTTGGGCTTAGAGACAGTGAGTGGGCCAAAGTCACCTAGCTGGCTTACATGCCTAAAGTGGAATTAGCACTCAGAGTGTCCCTGCTTCCAGCAAAGTGCATTAACCACCACAAGATGAAACTAAGACTCCTCAAAATATGGAAAGAAAATGCTAATTTAAAAGTGATTGGATTTTTTCCAATATTTGCACATGGTAGAATTCACACACAAATGTGTGCATATTAAAGAAATATGCACCTAAATATGTATGGATCTTTAGCTAGGTATTGAAAAAAAAACACTAATGCAAAAACGAGTGCAATTTTATTAAAAAATAGAAATGGTGTAAAATTATCTTCTGGTTCCATCTTTAATTCTTTTGTAGCAAAATTCTGATGCTAAAAATTTAATGTATTAACAATGAAATCCTCTACCATCCATGTATACTGGGAAATAATTCCAACTGTGTTCAATATTTCGTGCCCAAGTTAAATAGGTATGGGATTATAGATTCAAGATGATTTACTGCTGACGAATCCAAGCTTTATGAAACTCATTTATGGATCAATATATACACAGATCTATGTTGCCAATTATTTTGCTCTTCTCTAATTACATATCATAAAATATTTTCCTTCTTAAACAAATGTTCCAATGAAAAGCTACTAACTGTACAAGTGAACGAAAGGAAGGGTACAGAACAAGCTGTAATGAAGTAAGAAAGCCAGCATGGTGTAGTATTAAGGTGCTAGACTGCAACTCAGAAGACAGGTTCTAATCCTCCCTTAGAAAGCAACCAGCCAGTCACTCCTCACAGTCTCTTCTGTTCTGTGCCTAGCAAAGTGATAAATGCAATTCCTTGTTGCTTCATGTATGGATAGTTTGCTATAAGTAATAGGCAAGCACATTGCAAAGGCAAACAGATCCTGATAAAGACTTCAATTTACTAATATAAAAGTAGAATGCTATTGTAATTATATTTGTGAAAGTCATGGCTTTAACAAGTGAACATTGTCATGCACTTTTCACTATATATTCACTGTATATTCACTGTCTTAGGCCTGGAGGCATTGGGAGTCAATTCAGGGGGGCTGAAAGAACCAGTGCTATCATGAATTGGCTTTCTTGCTAATACAATTTTTGTCTGTTTTACGTTTATTAAATTTTTAATTAATACTGTTTTTGATATGTGTATTCTTGCACACCTCTCAGAGCCACATTTGTGAGATGGACAGCCATGTAATTTTGATAAATAAATAAATATTGTGTTATATTTAGAATCTGGTGTTTTTGCTAAATACTGCTCAGAGAGGGAAAAAAAATCTATCAGGAAAAGGTCTGTTACATTCTAGGTTCCAAGAAACTGTCCTTTCAGCTTGGACATAAATTTGCTTTGCGTAATAAAATGGCCTGTTTGGAATGTAATCAACACACTTATAACGAGGAAACTTTCAGAGAGCCTGATAGTTTTTGCAGATGTCACCTTGAATTAGCGGATGGTGGTAGGAAATGTTTAAATTTATCCTTAACTATAAAATCTCCATCCAATGCAAGGATCCAAGTATAGTAACTGAAATAAAAAAAAACAGTTGAATTGCAAGGAATGAGGAAGCAGAGCTGAAAGAACCTAACAGGTGAAAATCAAAGATTGATTTCCATAATTGCAAAAGACAAGAAATTATCAGAACAGCATCAAGGTAGAAACTTTCATTAACACAGTATCTTGCATTATGTTTTTAATTGTACACCATGTTGTTCCTTTAAGACATTTTGTAGAGTAAGTCAGAGAAGGAATGTAAATATATTTTAAAAAGAATGGTTTGGTTTGAATGTTCATTGTATCATGCCACATGGAAAATGATTTTAAAAAAAAGCAGTGAATTTTTCTTATCTTACATACCAGGTATTAGTAATGCCTATCTTGAACCATCTTCAAACATGTCACAATAGACCACAGGACCAATTTAATCTCAGTTTACCAATTCAGATGATTCATTTCTGTATTGAAAATGAGTATGTTACCCATTTTTGAAGACATTTGTAACATGTGCTGTTCTTGCAAAAAATAAAAAATCCCCACAACATTCTCATTCATATCTATTGAATTATAAAACTCATATTACAATATAGTTAAGATAATATGAAGAAGAGGAATGTCAGTTGTAACATTCTGGAAAAGACTGTTTTCCATGGTGGTGTTTTCCCCTCCAATAGAGGTTCTTAAATTGTATTATGCGTTCACTTATTTGAGAAGTGGGAAGAGAACTAAAGCATCAGCAAGGGTTTAAAATGAATCACCTCTAAGGTCTTCACTGATTGATTGATAATGTTTATGTCGCACTGTTCAACTAAATAGGCCTCCAGGAAAGCTTACAAAAACGTTAAACCACTTTGTGCTTTACACACACACACACACACACACAGAGAGAGAGAGAGAGAGAGAGAGAGAGAGAGAGAGAGAGAGAGAGAGAGACCAAGAACAGAGAAAAGTTTAGATGAGAAAAAATAGAAGTAAAAAGGCTCAGATTCTGATATGGGGATATTTGCAGCTCGGGGTTGAGCTGTGGGATCTTTGATGCTCTCTGAATTTAGTGGTTTTCTTGCAGAATTTCATTACCAAACATAATCAGTGCAGTGATGGTGTCACCTAGTTTGATAAGGAAACATCTACAAAAAAACCCCCACCATGCTCAGAAAGCACCAAGAATCACACTCTAATACCTGTGCAAATTGTATACATTGTATTGTAAATGAAATCTTATAACATCCCTAAATAGTCAGAATAAGGTAAAAAAATAAATAATTACAAATAATAAAAATAATTATTAAAAGTATATAATTATCTCTGTGTTTTCTGGCACTCATTCACAATTAAATAAACACAAACCCTAGCAGCAAGTCTCTATATTTCATGAGGTCACGAAGAGTCACAATTGGCTGAAGGATAAATTTTCAAAAATCAATAAATATAGTTCAAAGCCATTGAGTTGGGCCTGATCCATTATCTCAACCTGTATTAAAAAACAATGCATAATTATTTTAAGGAGAGGCCTTATAAGTTCTTGGATCTCATCTATCCACTTGATCTGTTGCCTTTTCTTTTTATTTATCTTCCAAGCATAGCCTTTCTGTTGTTATTGTTGTTCATCATCTACATGAAGTACAAGTATATGGGTTGGTGCTTGCTGAGCACCAACTCAAGAGGCCAGTCTTCGTTTTTTTCTAGGACTGAATTATAATCTTTTCAGTAGCTCTAAATATAGAGTGATAATCTCTAAATACACAATTTGAAGGCATTTATTTTTTTCTTCCTTTTTGTCAGCAGCCAGACTCCATAGCTATAGTTATTGTTTTAATGGTTCTGATCTTTGTTGTTGCAAAAATATCATTATCCTTCATGACCTTCTCTGAATTTGTTATTCTTATAATTGATCTCTTAACTTCTGCAGTACACTGTTAATCTTTATTTATTTTTGGGATGAACAAAACAAACTAACTAACACATTCGCTTTACTGTTGCCACTTTAAAAATTCAGCAAACCTGCTGATTGGCATTACTGGTATCTTAATATTTAAGTTGATTTTACTTCCACTTTGTAGTTATTTATGTTAATAATTACCTCTTAATTGTGGAGTTTTCACTTTTCAGCACATACTGTTGCCTGTCTACCTCAAACAGTTAGCCTTTCATCATCTTATTTTGATTCCAGACAACTTCTCTTCAGTTCTATTTTTTGTAAACAAAAAAGTCACTAAGCAAATATGGGGAACAACATATTTGTTGAAGAGAGAGAGAGAGAATATGAAATGATATAAAGGCCTCTTTATATCATTTCTCTCTCTCTCTCTCTCTCTCTCTCTCTCTCTCTCTCTCTCTCTCTCCTTCTCTCTCTCTTTGAAAATTAGTTGGTATAGTAAAATTGTTGTAAGAACCAGCAATGAAATATGAGGGAGGGAGGGAGGGAGGGAGGGAGGGAAGGAAGGAATGAATGAAAGCGTAAGTACCTGTTGTATGCTATATATGCTCTCTTCTTCAATAAGTGGTACATGGTGTATACATTCTTTGGCCAACCTGTAGTTCAGCAGCCCCCAATATTTGGGTGACAGTGACTGGTTCTGTGGAGGACAGTTTGTCTGTGGATCAGGGAAAGGTGCAGTTTTGTGCACTGCCTAAATCCTGCATGGATTCAGGATGGGGCTTCACTCACTTGCATGACCCAATTCCTGGCAGGCCATAGGCAACATATAATTGACAGCAATCACATTAATATACTTTTTTTAATTGTTCTCCAATAATTAATTGGAATGGAAATGGTTGAGATGGCTAATGAATATAAAATTATGTTATTATTTCATTTTATTTATAGAAATATTTGAACTGTCATTTCCTTTCTGTCTTGCCATACTGAATTCCCCATGGCTAATATTACACTTCTTCAGAGTTCTCTGCATGTAAGCGGTGGTCAAAGTTGTATTACTATATAAAGACAATCAATACATCCATGTTTAGTAGTTCAAAGGTGTGTCAAAAATGCTGAGCACTTAATTTGCTCCTAATCATTTCAGACTGTTTGCTCAGCTGGTCAATTTAGACAGAGAAGGAGTAGTGAAGAGAGAAGTAAATTACTTGGACCCTTATGTGCAATGGTTATGTGCTTTTTTGGAAAGACCCCCTGAGGACCTGAAAAACTCAGGAAGCCTCTGTTTATAAAGGGAACATCAGAAAAATCAATGTCGGACAGGAAATGTGTACACAACTACTTTTCTGACTCTACAGAGTCAGATAACTATTTTCTTTACATTTATAAAAAAAAAAGTTTTAAAAATACAAATTTAAAGTTAAATTATTAAGATGACTTAAACATCCACATTTGAATTTTGAATGAATTCCCTTACAGTCTGTAAAGAATAAAGAATTGAAGTTATTGCTTTTTTCCACAATATTGTTGAATGAACAAAAAGTGGTGTGTGTAGATAGTAGATGATAGACAGAGAGACAGTATATAAAAGATCATTGATATAGATGATACATGATACATGACGTAACATAATATTTAATCTGGCATATACTACCTGCAGCTAAAAATACATTCAGTATTTTCTATCTAGATAGATAGCCAGATAGAAATACACACATACAGAGAGATATACTGTACACACGTAATGTATATATGGAATTAGAATTACAAAATTCCATATATGAATATAGAATTTATATTGAAATAAGGGGCAAATATGTACTAATTTTCGTAGTAATTTCTAAACACCAGAAACAAAACTTTTCAATATGTGATCACATTTAAGAAAAAGAGGTGTCCATTGATTGATCTTCAAACTCTTTGCATATAGATCATACATTTTAATATCATTTTGTCAAGGTATATAGCAGAACATCTGTAAGGATGAATGGGATGTGGCAAGTTTCTTGTCTTCTAAATGTGCCATTTTTACAAAAGCTCATGCGTTTATGTCAAAGGAGTTGTCAGCCGACAACTGAGTGGGCCACAATATATTTGAGTAAATCTCACTCTGTAATTTGAATTTAGGAAAACAAGAGGGAACGGAAACCATTGGGAGCAATGTGATAGCATTAATTATGAACGTTGCCAGAAAAGATTAATCCAAGGTTTTAATTTGTACCAAGAATGTTTTTTGTAAGACAAAAAGAATATTTACCTTGTCCTGAAATTTGCTGGTTGAGGATGTCCATCATATAATGATAAATAATCATATTCTTCTTCTAGAGCAAAAGACTGAAATACTATCTGTATTCTATTTCTTTCTTCTGCAATTATGACCCACGTACAGTTTGCACCATTTGGATATCCATATGGAAAACCTGGACTTTCTATAGTACCATTGAGTCCTTTTAAAGTTCCACCACATGTATAAATAAATCCTGCAAAAAAAGAGAAAGAGTTATAAGCTAGGCATTATTACAAATACCTTATGGTTTAAAACAGGGATGTCAAGGCCCAGAGGCCAGATCCGGCCCATGATGTCCTTAGATCTGGCCCATGGAGCTGCCCTGGAAACAGTGAAGGAGTGACCCATGATGCTTCCTCCAGCAAAAATGGACTCCCAAGCTCTGTTTTTGGCTGCCACGGCTTCCTACAACCTCTGTCAGTGAAAAAGGAGCCCGGGAGGTGGCCCTCCCGAACTCCGTTATCACTGGCAGAGGGTTGCAGGAGACTGTGGCAGCCGAAAATGGATCCCGTTTTCGCTGGCAGAGCACTCAGGCCACCACAGGCATCCCTGACACGAGTGATATCGAGCTGGCCATGCCCACCGTGCCACCCTGAAGTCAAACACAACCCTGATGCGGCCCTCAGTGAAATCGAGTTTGACACCCCTGATTTAAAATAAATCTTTAGCATATTCTGTGAATTTATTCTAAAGGATATATACTATGGGCAGATGGAGGACCTGTCAGCCCTTGTTACCTTAAAATGTGACTTTCCATTGAAACTTCCAAACATAAACGGACAGTAATTTCCAATACAGGTTCAAAAAACTCTTTTAGTGTCCCTCCTGACTTTAAGCTAGCACACTACCAACTCATTTTTACTTGCAATACCACATATTAACACACACACAAAAAAAATATTTCTATTAATCTATTACTACCATAACCATTTGAATAATTTGCTCACCAGGACTGGCATTTTATGAATAATCAAGTAGCCTACCAACCAATTTTCCAAATATCTAAATTCCCCATCCCAAAACTGCCAACCCTCTGTACTGAATAGAAAACTATTCTAAAGTTGATTCATAGGGAATTAAATCATGGCATCACAAATTTTCCCTTTCCCCTTTGAAGCTCAAACTTCTCAAATTTTTTGAAGTTCTCCATTCACATTTGAAATGGAAAGTGTAGTTCGTGACAATGGCTATCTTTATGTTTTATCAGTCTTCACTTCTGTTGAAGACCATCCCACCCACTTCTCCAACCACAGAGAAACAGGCAGAGCAGAATGTTATGACCCAGTTGTTAAGCAGAATTTCCAACTGAATAATGGAGCTTGTAATACTGGGTGAAAATAAGGTTTTTTTGCAACATGCTATTATTAAATAGCAAAGCCCCAAACAGTTGGAGACTGGATTGCCAAAGAGTTTTGCCTTTTTCTTTGTACACTACAGTAGTTGAGGCAAATACCTCATAGCACTTGAGATGAAGAAAGGATCTTAATATATATATTTTTTGTGATCAATCTTCCACTTTGCAATTAATCCTTGCTGCTTTGGTCTATGTCTTCATGTCTAATTTGCAAAACTCTTCTTCTCTGAATCTACCTAGGCATATATAGCACCTTTTGGGCACATTACATGAATAAATTGCCATAGCAGAAATTTCCATTCCCTCTCCCATTATCTCAAAAAGAACGTGAACAACAATTCACCATACTGAATAACACCACCAAGTGAAAAGAAAAATAACTGAATATATAATGTCTTGTTTTTTTAAAAAAATATATCCCACTTTCCCTTCTGTCAGAGAACAAAAGTATTCTGTTGGCTTGTGTGCTATCTACATAGTAGTCAAGGTCACAATGTCAAGGTCAGTGGTGGGATTCTACTGGTTCAGACTGGTTTTGGTGAACTGGTAGTTCTGGTGAGCATTTGCCCCCGCCCACACACCCCTGCTTTTTCCTGTGCTTTATTTCCTGGGATTTTAGCACAGCTGATTTGTGTGGCAGAGTAGTTTGCTGCACTTCAGCTGTTTTACTCACCAGAAGGTAAGCATTAGAGTTGAAAATGGGCTTTTTAAAATGCTGAGCACATGCACAAAGCACATGCTCACCAAACCAGTTGTTACACTGGTTGAATCACATTGGTTAAGGTGATACACAGAAAGACAAAGAAAACTTTCTTTCTGTTTCTTTTTACTTACTGACTCTTCTACCACTATAACTAAAATCATCAATAGGAATATGTTGGAAAAAGCAGAAAGGATTGGTGTAGGGATATTGAAAGTAGGCATGAACACCAGGACAAGAATTAAAACTGGAAATTAATTAGGCTTAGATTTACCACTTAGCCAGTAATCCTTGCTGAACTACAGCTTCCTTCCTGGCTACATGGTCAATGACAAATGGAGCTTCAAATGTGTTCCTCACAAAAGGAGCATTCAGGCTGTTCCATGTTTTATCTATCCAGCAAGACAAATTCCCATCAAGGCTTTATCAAGAAGTATACAATAAGTGTGTAGTCTCCTTTGTGCCTCTCAAGTGCATAGATCATCTATTTTTGCATAGCTGCAATAAGCAACTATTTTAACTGAACACAACAATAAGCAAATTTCATCCAATGGTTTATTTTGTCAGCACCTGTTCACTTTTGCTTTGCAGTGCATTATTCAATGTATTGTTGGATTAATGCAAATAGTTTTCCTGTAAACCTTTCTCAAGTAAGTTTGGTCCACTTCTGTCAGCTGTTAACAAAATATTTTGGGGGAAGAAGTGTTATTTTCCTTTCTCAGTATCATTCCTTGCCTCATCAACTCTTTTTCTATTTTTAAATCCCATCTGACAAAAACTTCAATTGTTCTTTTTTTTTAACTGACTGTTAATTCTGTAGAAGCCATAGGGAGTATGCCTGGGTTGAATATTACTTTTCAGAAGGAAGTTTGAATTGCTAATGAAGAATAATCTTAAATTATGTATAAATGTTTTTTCTCATATCATAAAATGATACAATTTTTGGAATATGTGAAACCCATGTTGATGAAGCATACTCTATTGGTATCCTATTTCTCAAGGTCTTTCAGCTTCAAATCCAGATGACACATTTAGTCATTGGTATAGCTATTTTTTTCCATTAGGATTTAGGGGGAGACTTCCCAAAACCTGGACTAAAGGCATACAGCCTGCAAAGTGTCTTCATTCTCCAGAATGGCCATGCAAGTTGTTTTTGAGATTCACAAAAAATTACTTGGTAAATGCAGAAATTGTTTAAGAATAACGTTAACCATTCTAATCAGATTAACAGATTAACAGAGTTGGAAGCAACCTTGTAAATTATCTAGTCCAACCTCCCATCCAAGCAGGAGACCCTACACCATTTTTGACAAATGGCAATCAAATCTCTTCTTGAAAGCCTCCATTGATGAAGCTCCCACAATTTCTGAAGGCAAGCTATTCCATTGGTTGATTGTTCTCACTGTCAGAATTTTTTTTTCCTTATTTCTAGGTTGAATCTCTCCTTGATCAGTTTCCATTATTCCTTGTCTGCCCTTCGGGTGCCTTGGAAAATAACTTGACCCCTTCTTCCCTGTGGCAGCCCCTCAAATATTGGAACACTGTTATCATGTCTCCTTTGGATCTTCTGTTTACTAGACTAGCCATGCCAAGTACTTGTTGTTTGTATGTTTTAGTATCCAGCCCCCTAATCATCCTGGTTGCTCTTCTCTGCACTTTTTCTAGAGTCTCAACATCTTTTTATAGTGTGGTGACCAAAACTGGATACAGTACTCTATGTGTGGTCTTACTAAGGTTTTATAGAGTGGCACTAATACTTCACTTGATCTTGATTGTATCTCTCTATTAATGCAATTCAGGATTACATTGGCTTTTTGGCTGCCGCTGCACACTGCTTTAACATGATGTTATTCAAAAGCCTTTTTTCTATTTACTGCTATTAACATTATTTGATTTAATCTAATTTACTGTGTTATGTTTTACTGTGTAATTCTTCTAGAATTTTGCCTGATTTAATCTGTTATCAATCTCCCTGAGAAAAGATGTAGCATCAACAGTCACTATAAGAAGGAATAAAATAGATGATTCTCCAACAATTCTCAGAAACTGACAAAGTCCATTGCTTCCTTCAGCATTATTAAAACAACAAAGTAGTCTTTTAATCCAAAACTTCCATATCTTCCATATCCTATCAAGGCCACAGAAGAATGTTTTGTGGAAATTCTCTTCAGAAAATCAAAGCGGAAGGAAAAACTCATTTCTACATCCCACCCCAAAGAAAATAAACTTTTGTCCATAGGATGGTGTGATGGCTTAAAACACTGGATTTGTCAGCTGGAAAAACAACAGCCTGGGTTTGAGACCCGAGTGTCATGCAACAGGGAGAGCACCTGTCTTCAACTAGCTCCTGACCACCTATCAGTTTGAAAGCATGCAAATGGAAGTAGATGAATAGGTACCACTTCTGTGGGCAGGAAACAGCATTCCATGACATCATGCTGGCCACATGACCAATGAAACATCTTTGGACAGTGCCAGTTCAATGACCCTTGAAATGGAGGTGAATGCCAACCCCTCTAATCAGTTACAACCAGGAAAAAAAAACAGTTATATCCCTGCAAGGACTCCTTTCCTTTTATTCCTCTTGCAATAGCTAAGGAAGTTACAATGCAAGCTGAAGGAAATGTTATCTCTACTTGTTTAGCAGCACTTTAAAATCTACATCATAGGAAATAGCAAAATTCAGCCTAGTTCTGAATTAACCTTATTTTATTTATCAATACAGAAATCTAATATGGCCAGATTAATGATTTTATCTCAGGGAACAGATTTTGCAAAATAGCTCTAACTGAGCAGAGATAGTATTGCTATGCATGAATTCACATTTTTTTTAAAAGAACAGATAAGCAAATCAGTACTCAACTCTAAGGAAAGATCAAGAAAACCCTAGTTGTGTTTCTTTTGGGGACAACCCAAATGCATTTCCTGAATTTCAATAAAGAGTCAACTTTGATTTAATGTTCTTAAAAGTCCTTAAAACCTTCCCACTGCCTGAATAGGATATTTGGGGGAAAGCTTGTATTAATTTTATTCAGCATCAGTCCAGGTAGCTAAATCTATCTCTGACATGAATTCTGTTAACTATTTAGTTTGCTTCTGTATCTGATGACTAGTGCATTCCTAAGAGTCTACTAACATGCTGGAAAGATACTGGAAAAATAGAAATATCTGAGGTAAATTAATGTCACACATGGGTATTCCTCTTAATTTTTTTAACTTATGTCTCAAAGTCCATTTCCAGGATCATGGAGGGATTTAATAATTTTCTGAATAAGGAGAAATCATCAAGCAGAAATACAGGGTATATAATCCTTTTACCCACCTTGCTAGTTTTGAAAGGGCAGGCTGTCTCAACTTTTAATTCAATCCACTGGCAAACAGATTAAAAATACAACAGAATTTAAAAATTCTACCAAAAGCAATCAGAACAGAACAGCCAAGATGAACAATTATTTGCAAATGCATTTGATTTGCATAATGCATTCTAAAGTATAATTAGCACTTTCTGTTTTTGGACTAATGCAGCATTAAAGATTTTGTCATTTCTTTGCTTTGTACACCTCAGACCTATATGCCAAACGCTTCAGCTCATTTGCCCTTTCATGAAGTTTCACATTATTCATCGATTTCACAGTAATTTTATGAAAATCATTTAATAAATGCTACTTTAGCTAATAGCACTATCAATGATAATAATAGTAATTGACATCATCAAACAAGAACTCTGTCTAACCCAGGTTCTTGAAATGGACTTGATTGGTAAATAAAAATGCCAACTGGAATCTAAACATCTGGCTGATGGTATGACAAATCATAATAATAAGATAAGATAGATAACCTTCGTTGTCATTTACCTGTATACAGAATGGCACACATTAAAATGAAATTCCAATGCCCACTCTCAAAGGAAGGAACTGCACCCAACAAATAATGTCATCATCCCAAGAATAACAAAAATAACATAATAACAACAGCAGCACCAAAAATGCCAAGTTATACAAAAATGATACCAAAACATATATTAATCACAGTCCACTTTGAATGCATAGCAGAAAAAAGAATGTTGAGAGTTAACAAGGTTGATATGGTGCTATAAGGAACAAAGCTCTTACAGAATCCGGTTGTTCTGCTTTGGATACCACAAAGCCTCTTCTCAGAAGGCAACAATGAAAAAAGGGCATGGAAAGGATGTGTAGAGTCCCTTACTATACTACAGACCTTGTAGTGCTTATATGCCATGTCTTGTATAGAAGGATAGAAGGAACTTAGTAATAATAGCAGAAAATAGGAAATAATCAATGAATGAAAACCCAAAAAAGACACCAAAAATTTGGACAAATTTGTGTCAAGTTTAAGTCCCAATAGGAATGCAATATGGATAAGCAAGTTGAAAGCATGGTGAAAGTTTCCAGTATGGAAGATATAAGGATAACTAAGGTAATGGTATGAAAATAGTCAAAGAATGTCAAAAACAGGACTGTTCCTGGATCAGATAAACTCACTGGATTATGGCTAAAATCACTGAAGAGTCTACACTTGAGATTGGTAGATCAGATGAACAGAGTTTTGAAAGAAAATGAAGAATGACTAACAACTGGAAAAATGTTTCTAATTTAGAAGGACAAGGAATAGGGAAATAAGTCTAGAAACTCCTGGGACAAAACTATTTGCCAAAAACATGCAAGCTATTTATGGGTATAATTGCAAATCAAATGTATAACAATCGGAACATGTATCACTTACTTCCTGTAGAACAAAAAGGATGCTCTGCTGGTTAGAGTATTGTTTGTCTTTAAGTGCATACTTCTTTTCCAATGAAATACAGTGTTATTTCAACTTATTCACCTACTCTCATTCCCCTTTCTCATCATCTTAGAATGACTGATCTTCCATTGGCATAAATTGCTGGCTGCTTTCCTATGGTCATGAATGGAATCTTGCATCATTTCTATATAATCAAAATTTAAAAAAAGTAATGAGAATCAAGAAAAAAAAATCCAGTCAGGCGGACAAGACTCTTGAGTATGATGATAGAGGAAGAAAGCCAATTTGATGATGAAAGAGTGTTCCAAAATTACCTTTGTGATTTGGAAGTAAATATTTAGTCCTGAAGCCAGAAAGACTTTTGTGATAACAAAACAGCAAAGCTAGAGCAGATCAAAGTTCATGAAGTACCCTATTAAATTGCTTCAAAGAGATAAGAAAAAGTGATACTACACCTACAATGAATAGTTAAATACAACAATAGAACAGAAGAATACAACAATAACAAGAATATCCATTGTTACCTACCATATGGAATGATATTTATTAAGATTATTAACTTTATTTTATTGGTATGAAATTCAGATACCTGAATTTGAACTAAGGTTTCACACACACTAAGAACCTTAACCCCTAACTTCCAAGTAACTACTTAAGACCTTGACTCACAATATCTTCAGCTAGCTATTATACCCCAACATCTTATCCTAACTAGACTGTCAGAAGTAAAGTCATAAAAATGAATCATTTATCTTAAAAAAAAATAGTGAGAGGAAAATTGGATGACTCATTCCCTTATAGTTATGTAACTGCTTCACTAAACTAAAGCTTGTAAATGTTAATGAGGTTTAGATAGAAATCTAGCCACTTGATGCAAAGTCATTTAATATATCTATCCCGTTTTCTTGAAATCTAGCATATGTTCTGGTTACTTGAAATCACCCTGCTGGGGCATGAGATTTTGCAAAATTGTGAGTAACATGAGTAAGTTAAGATAAACTGCATACAACTCAATATAAGTTTTAATTAGTGGCTAATCCATAGCATAGTGGAATTACAGAATTTTAATAAAGGAATACAATAACACATTGTTTTTAGAGCAAAGATATCTAAATCAGGGGTGTCCAGCCTTGGCAACTTTAAGACTTGTGCACTTCAACTTCCAGTCTTCCTCAGCTATCATGGACATCTGGGGGAATCTGGGAGTTGAAGTCCAAGATTGGACACCCCTGCTTTAGAACATTTGGAGAGAAGGTTAGAATGGCAAGACATTCAGGGGTGCTTGCATCATGGCTACAACTCCCAATGTACCTAGCCAGCAACTGTGTCCTATTCATAGGAACAAAATAGTTTGGATTATGATTCAAATCATAAGGCAGGTAGACAATCTACTTGCTTCCATAGTTTCTTACTGGAATCCAAGAAACCCAGCCATTTGCAGCTGTACAGACTTTCAGATGGATGCTTGAATAAAGGACCTTAAACAAGAATAGTTTCTGGGTTCCCTGTTTATGTTGGCCAATTTCTCCTGCAATGTTTATGTTTGTGGGGTCAAAAGTCTCACTGAGATTTATGAAGGTGCTAAACAGTTTCTTGCCATTGCTTACTTGTTTTGTTATGAAATGGTGTAGAAGAAAACAATGGTCTGAATTTTTTAGTAGTAGTTCACGGATGTCAAACTCACTGCATCATGTTACCGTCATAGGACGTTTTGTCACATTTTCCCTATTCACAGAGCTGGGGTGAGCGTGGCCTGCAT
The DNA here is from genome assembly GCF_900518735.1 of Pseudonaja textilis. The sequence continues at coordinate 4,938,608 of NW_020769330.1, forward strand.
GTGATGCATCCAGCCCATGGGCCACCAGTTTGACACCCATGTGCTAGTCACTAAATGAAGTAGAGGTATTCCAAGTGCTAATTTGGTCTAGCTGTTAAAAGCATTAGGCTAAAAATCAGGAGAACTTGAATTCTAACCTCACATTAGGCACAAAGGCAGCTGGGTGATCTCAGGCCAGTCACTTTCTCTGAGCCCTAGGAGGAGGCAATGACAAATCACTCTGCAAAACCTTTCCAAGAAAACTGCAAGGACTACTCCAGGCAGTCTCCAGGAGTCAAAGCAAAAGCAAAACAAAAAAACCAAACATTATCTCAAAGATTGGAAAGGAGATAGTTCAAACTTATTTAATAAATAGCTAATTAATCACTTATAGCAAAGTTTTTTGGGGAGAAATTGAATATCAGAACTGCCATCTTGAGCTTCCAGTTCAACCTTGCTTTGCAAGATGCCAGCCTGCCATAAATTATGGCGGGGGGGGGCACTACTGGAATCACGTGGAAGGAGATAAACCAATTATTCATTGTGCCATCCTGAGACATCAATTCATTGCTTCAAGGCCAGAGCAGTAGTTGTATTCTACCTGTTCAGCCCGGTTCTGGTGTACCAGTAGCACTGAAGATCAGTGGAGACCAAACCAGTTCTCTCCAACACTCTGCTCTTGGGCCCACCCCCGCGCCCTGGCTCCCATGCTGACCTTTATTCCCTGCTTTTGAAGTACATATGCTTTGCACAGCACAGCAGATTGCTGCACATCAGCTGCTGAAGCAACAGGGAGAGTTCAGGATTGCAGGAGGTGAGGCCTCTGCGCCTGCGCAAAGTGCATGTTTGGCACTCGAACATAAAGTGTGCCCACCGAACCAGTGGTAAACTATTTCAAAATGCACCACCGGGCCAGAGGCAACCTTTCAGCACCTAGCCTGCCTGTGCTAGGTGTGCAAAACAAATCCTTTGAATGTACTTGGACTACTAGACAGATTAAAAGGGTGAGGAACAGGGAAAAGGCAAACTAGGGAACCTTCATGCTCAAACTTTAGTTCTGGCTTTGCAATTTTGTAACCACTTGGTCTTTAGTAAAAGTATACCTTTCGCATCTTTCTTTACTAAGGATTCAAGCCGGGACTATCAAAAATCTTTTAAATGGGTGTTCTAAGGATTTTAACTTGGCCTCCTTTATGAATAAAAAGCAGCTGGTCCAGCTTTTTGCTACATACTCTTCTAATTAAGCAAGGGGTTGGACTAGAAGACCTCCAAGGTCCCTTCCAACTGTTATTCTATTGTATTCTAATTATTCCCACTGCAAAAATCTTTGAGTTGGAGTTGTACAACCTTGTTGATAAAATATAACAAAAGTTAAACATGGGAGAAATTGTAAGCAGAGGTAACCCTTGTAACATTTTTCAAAACAATAATATACTTTAATTTGAGAACTTTGGAAATGTCAAACACTCTGGTTTGACAAAGCAGCTTTCGACATGGCACCATGCCATTCAGCAGTACTTCCCAAAGGCAGTAAATGTTTTTAGAGTTGAATGAAAGGACAAAAGGTTCCTATACGAAATTGTAGTCTGAATTCTACATGCCTTAGAATATTAAACAAAAATGAGTAACCTTTGTTACTTCCGAAGCTTTGAAGCAGCCCATTGTGCTTTTCCTTGTTTGCTACTGACATTTTGTTGGAAAACCAGTTGAACTTATCCTTTAAAAGTTTGTGGCACAGAGAAAAAAAGTGATACATGAAAAATTGCCTGGATTGTAGCACCTACAATTTATGGATATAAATCATGGATCTTCATCTGGAGAGGAAGGAAGGAAGGAAGGAAGGAAGGAAGGAAGGAAGGAA
>NW_020769330.1:4940638-4957549 GCF_900518735.1 Pseudonaja textilis
AAGAAAGAAAGAAAGAAAGAAAGAAAGAAAGAAAGAAAGAAAGAAAGAAAGAAAGAAAGAAAGAAAGAAAGGATATGTTTTGAGTTAAATTTTATCTTGTTCTTCTTTGAAAATTCCGTCTTAGTATATTTATGTGTTTGTATACAATATACACTAAAGACATTTACACATGCTGACATATATGCATTAGATTTGGGAATATTGATATGAGAATACAAACATTTATCTTGAGTTTTATTCAGTTAAATGTCCTGCAAGGAAAAATACAAGCTATACATCAAATCAAATTAATGAATCAAAAAGTAGAGAAGCATGGGAGATCCAAGGATTTCTCTAGGATTCTTTGCTGCCTCTTAAGAGGATCATACATCTTGCTTTGACATCTCAGCCTTATTCTTCAAAAGTGCCACACAAGTGAACACAATATTTGGGGCAGCTTTCTTAGATTGGAGAGATACAATGGCTTGTTCTCTACCGCTTATTCCATTTTACTGCTTGATTTGGCATATAATATAACTCTTTTGGTGAGAATTTATTTCCACCAAAAGTATATAGTTTCATACAAATACAAGCAAAGCTAGACCTAGGACAGCCCTTTACTTTTTCATTTAATGAAACAATTATTAAAATTTAAACAAATAGATTGATTTATAACTTGATATTTCTTCCAAAGAACACAGTAGGCTCCATCTAAGATCACCCAATAATTGCTCATTAGGAATTTGATTTGGACTTTGTCCATGTCCTGAGACAGTTGGATGACTTTTCTTATCAAAATTATCAACAGGGGGTTGGTGGGAGCTGTCCTCAATAATACCTGGAGGATAGCTAGATGACAGAGCTTGATATATGTTATAGAGCATTAACAAGAGAGCAAGGCATATAACAGCTATTCTTGAAGTGGCAGCTACCATGTTTCCCCAAAAATAGGACTTATCCCAAAATAAGCCCTAGCTTGATTTTTTTATGTGTGCACCCAATATAAGCCCTACCCCCAAAAAACCCTAGTTAAGACCCCATCTGCTCCAAGATATATGGAGTGGGAAAAGGCTCACAGGCAGGGGTAGGATTCAAAATTTTTAACGACTGGTTCTGTGGGTGTGGCTTAATTTTGGGGTGTGGCTTGGTGATCATGTGACTGGATGGGCATGGTTTGGTGGTCACATGACTGGGTGGTGACTGGTGACTGGCAAACCAAATACAAGTAGTCCTTGTTTAATGTCTTAGCAAGTATTCTAATTTATGACTGACCTTCACAGAGTTACTTGACCTGTTTTTGGAGTTTTGACACCATGAACTAACTCTCTCTCTCTCTCTCTCTCTCTCTTTATTTTTATTTATTTGATTTGTCAATCGCTTACAAGATAATAGATATGAGTACAAACATGGGTAAGAATAGAGGAAATAGGTATGAATAAATGGGGACAATAGGACAGGGACGGTAGGCATGATGTTGCACTTATGCACGCCACTTCCAAACCTCTTAGGAATGGGTGAGGTCAATAGTGATTAGCCTGAGGTTAAAGGAGTGGGGGTTAGCCAAAGCATGCAGGCCAGCAAGTGGCAGAGGAAAGGGGTGGCAGGCAAGGGGCAATATGTGGCAGCATAGCATCATGCTCCCTGGTCATCCCCATCCCACCCCTGGCCCTAGCAGCCAAGGCCCACCAGCTGTGGAGAATCCAGGTGGGGGTGAGATGCAGGCTGGTGGGGATCCAAGCAGTGATGGGTCAGCCTTGGCTCACCTTCCTCTCGACCACCAGCAAGTCAGGCAAGTGGGATGGGGGGGGAAAGCTTGCTAGGCCGTGAGTGCCACATGGGGCTATGGTGCTGGTGGCTAAGCAAGGCAGGCAAGTGGGGTGGGGGGGAAATTGCTAGACTGAGAGTGCCACATGGAACCACAGTGCTGGTGGCTAAGCAAACCAGACAGGGATGGTTGGGGGAAAAGCTAGCTAGGCCACGAGCACTGAGGTGGAGGTGGCATGGTAGTGGTGCCCTAGGCTGGCCCAGGAGTCAGGATTCAACCAGGGCTTGTGGTGGCAAGCACAAGGGCAGCGACAGTGGTGTGGCGGTGGTGGCCTAGGCCAACCCAGGAACTGGGACTCAACTGAGGCTGGTGACAGCAGCAGCATATAGTCAACTGGGACTTCCAGAGCCTCACTCTCCTAGGGAGATCAGGTGGTGAAAGGCAGGCAGAGATGGCTGGCTGGTGGCTACTGCTGCTGCTGGAAGTGATGGAAGCAGGTGGAAAAATGTGGGAAGCAATGTAGCGCACATGCACTATAAGGAGTGACGGGGCAGGCGGGGGGGAGAATGCTGTCAGTGATTGTCACACATGCATGCGATGTCACACATGTGCAATAAAGACTGACCTGGCAGAGAATGGAGGAACGGGAGGAGAGGGGCGGGGCCCAGTAGGGGCCCATTTTACCAGTTCTCCGAACTACCAGGAATTGTAACAACTGGTTCTATAGAACCAGGCTGAACTGGTAGCATCCCATCCCTGCTCATGGGTAAAAAATTAAGCTAAGATGGGGATTGGGGGTTGGAGCCACCCTACTACTTACCTTTGGAGCATTCCAGACAGGACTTGCACATTTCAACATCTGCCTAGCCTTACCAGCCTACTTCCTCTATGCCACTTACCACTGCTTTTGCACATCAGCCCAAGACTTTGTTTTGCTTGCCCTCAGGAAAGGCCTCTGAAGCTGATAACAGAGCTCTGGATCAATGTTATTGGCTGCAGAGGACTTTCCTAATGGTGAAACGGGGCCCGGGAGGTACTGCGTCAATCTGGAGTCCATTTCTCAGCTGCAGAAGCCTCTGACAGTGAAACAGAGGCTGAGGGTGATGTGTGCAAGTGGCGGCAAATGGCCTCAGAAGAAATGGGCCAGCAGCAGGCTCCTGCTGGGTGGGGCTGTCAATGCCACTGCCATGTGGTGAGTCAGTGGAAGACATCCCCTGAAAATAAGACCTGGTACATTTTTTTGGTGGCAAAAAAACATAAGAGTGGGTCTTATCTTCAGGGAAGCATGGGTACATGCTCTCAGTAATGACTATTTACATCTTTAAAAATTTGTGATTCATAATCCCAACTCTTATAGTATGTTTTGGAAGGTTACAATACGGGGTGGGTTTCTATCGGTTCTGTCCACCTCTGTAGAACAGGTAGCTTTGAAGAGCAGCAGACATAGAACCGGTTTTATGTCTGCTGATGTTTTTGCCCACCCGGGCTCTTACCTGATCTTTATTTCCTGATTTTTCAACTTCAGCTGCCGAACAAGGCACAGCTGCAGTTAAAAAAACAAGAAAAGAGGGCTGTTTCAAAGGCTGCTTCTCAGCAAGCAGCGTGCTAATGACGATTTACAGGTACGCAGCTCACAGCGGGCAGGGAAGCTTGTAAATCCCGAACCAGTAGTTAACCCTATCGTATCCCACCCCTGAAACAGTATATGGGCATCAGCAAACCCATCTTTTTTTTACAATCTGAAGATTGTCACTTTATGATAAATAGTGGCACTTTATATAATCTCTTTATAATCACCCTTTAAGTATATTTTAGATTATCCTTGCTTATAGAATCTGACACTCCCTTTATTTGTTTAATTATTAATTACATGATTAAATGTTTGCATTTTGTTATTGATACAGGGATCAAAAATGAAATTCAGATCCAGACTGAATAATTTACAGCATTTGCAATGTGTGCATAGAAATAAATAAAAAGTAAAAGAATACATGGTCCCCAAAGTATGCATTTTCTTTTGTTTTTGTCTACTAATTAATTACTTAGTATAATTTAAATGATGTGACTAATATATTAATGGTGTGTTATAAACTAAAACCAGTTCTCAGTGAACCTAGCATTTTTGTGGAAAACAATATTTTTATCATGAGAATATAGGGTATATTGACTATTGAATTATTTCTGTAAAGCATGAATAATTTTTAGAAGGAACTCTATGTAACTCATTGAATTAAAATAAAGTGCTTTGCTGTAATTGGATGTTAAAGAAACAACACAATACTTAATGATGGAGAGGAAAACGTGTGTATAATAAAAGTGTTGTTTACATTATGGATGACTAAACAGAATAGCTTCTGGGATAACTAATAAGTATTTGAATATGTTAATTTATGCCACAGTTCAATAAACAGTTCAATGGAGAATTCAGGGACAATTTAGTCAATTTCTGAATAGAAAAAATATTTTTGATTCAGAAGGACAATATCATAGTGAAATTGAGAAGGGTTTATAAGAAATACTTGAGATAGTATAATTAACATACTTCTTCTGTATAAAGCATGTCCACTGGTCAATTTTCCCCATTTTCTTGTATTAGAGCTACCTGTTCTGGTCTACAAACACTTGGATAACTGCTAGATGGAGCAACAGTATAAGAAAAAAAATCTCTTTGTAGCCCACGTATGCGCACCTTATTCATGCCCTCTCTACTCACATAGAACTGTGTAAACACATATTTAATCACTAGTTACATGCAATGCTTATGTAGAGCATCCAGTATTCACCCAGAAACAACATATTAATAGTGCTGTCTGGCACTATTAAACATTTCACCAACAAATGGAAAAAATTCAGATTTGTAAAACCAAAATTCAAGCCATTGAAACAAATGGGGAAGTACCATCTCATGAATTCAGTAAAAATCTTTATATGTAACTTTCATTTTTCATTGAAACATTTGTTTATGAGGGAACACTTTTATTCTTATTTCCCCAACAATTCAGGATAGTTAAAATGTACAAAGTTATAGGTAATTGTGCACATTTTCTGAAATAAATTGTGGCGTATCTTATTTGCAATCCCTTATATACTGTACTTTAAGAAACTGTATTTAAAATAAAAAGAACTGCATTTGAATATACTGTGTGTGTGTGTGTATGTGTGTATGAAAATTTCACTCATTTGATCTTGAAACAAACAGAATCAGTAATTAAATTGAGCAAAATCTTCATAAACTGAATTAAAAAAATGTAAAATTAAAATAATTCAAATGAAATGGGTAATTCTGTGCATCCTTAATTTTCTTTTCCAAGTACGTTGATCCATTTATTGAGAAAAAAAGTGTTCTGTAACAGTGTTAAAATGAGCAAAATGAGTTCAAAATAAGCAAAACAGTTCAAAATGAGCAAAAGTCAGTATATAAGTATTGTATATTCTGTTCTTCACATTTATTTTATGCAGATCAATTTAGATTGTACTGACATTCACAAACATTAAATTGTTCAAACTTCCCTAAGTAAAAATAGAAGATATAGTACTTGAAAAAGTCAGTGAATTATTTCCTAGGACATATTAACTATTAGATGTGTTATCTAATTTAGTAACAAGATTTTCAGTAGAAACTAAAATTGATGAGAACATATACATTAAAAGATTCAGGAATGTTTCATTTGTGAATAAGTAGAAATGTCAAAAAAATTGTATTCTGCCCAACTCTCGGAATAGTTCACAATAATCAAACAAAACATTCCAATAATGTTTCACAGGGTTGCGTGTTGAGTCCCTTACTCTATACTCTTTATGTGCATGACTGCTTTCCCACTCACGTTAGTAATACTATTGCTAAATTTGCAGATGAGACAACAGTGGTGGGACTTATCTCCGGGGGGGAGGGGTGGGGATGAATCTGTCTACCGAGATGAGGTGGACTGGTTGCTTTTGTGGTGTGGAGACAACAACTTGGTCCTCAACACCAATAAGACCAAGGAGCTTATAGTGGATTATAGAAGGAACAGATCAGACATCCAGTCCTTGCTTATCAATGGAGACCAAGTGGAACAAGTGGCCAGTTTTAAGTTTCTGGGTGTTACCCTAAAAGAGGACCTGACCTGGGGTGCCAACATTGCAGCCCTGGTCAAAAGAGCCAAGCAGATTATACTACCTGATGCTTCTCAGAAAAAAACAACTGAATGAGAAACTGCTGGTGACCTTCTACTGCTGCACCATAGAGAGCATTTTAACATACTGCACCTCTGTATGTTTTTCCAATTGCACAGTGGCAGATAGGAAAGCAGTCCAGAGGGTTAATGTCATTGCCCAGAAGATCATTGGTTGCCCTCTTTCCTCTTAGGAAGAGCTGTATAGCTCCCGCTGCCTTAGAAAGTTCAAAACATTCTCAAAGATTCATCTCATCCTGGGCACCCTTTTTTTGAACTATTACCATCTGGCAGACAGTGCAGGATAATAAAAACAAGGACAAATAGGCTGAAAAACTTCTTCTATCCCAGGGCAGTAGCTCTTTTGAATTCTGCTGTATAGTGCAGTGTTGGTGTACTGTCGGGGGTTTTCAGTTCAATGTGTAAAAGGTAAAGGATGTGTGTTTGTGTTTATTTTCATGGTCATGGTCATGATGTGCACTGAAGATGGTGTTTGATTTCGTTGTATGAGGTGCAATGACAATAAAGTAAACTAAACTAAACTAATGTAAATAAAATATGATAAACACGATGAAGTGAGGTCTCAATTTCCCTTTCCAAAGCTCTGGGTGTCTAGGTCTTCTATGATCACCATTCTATTTAGGATAAGATGATTTATAAGTAGTATAGAAAACTATGCTGCATATATTGAATGCTTAGAACAATATTGTACTATCCATGATTACACATATGAAAAGAAAACACCTGCGTTGCTGGATTACCCCAGGTCAAAGATAAGATTTCCTGCAGAGTTTTACCCAACTAGGGAAATACATTATTCAGGAGTTTAGTTGCCTCAATGACATTAGTTGGAATGGAAAAGAGGGGAACATTACTTTCATAGTAAAGATACTGAAATCCATATTATGCATGAACTTGTCCATTGATTAAATGTATATGAATGTATAGGATAAGGATTTGAATCTCATAACCAAAGGCCAAGGACTTGAATAAGTGATTATTTTCAAGTAATAACTAAAGGACTGGACCTCATACTTTACAGCAGGAATGTCCATATTTTACATTCTGGAAAGATTTTGTTCTTCACACAATAGATTTAGCAACTAGACCTGGATTTGACCTGGAAATCTATATATAATAAAGCTTAGTGATACCTGCACTAAGTTTACATGGTCAAATGTTACAGACAAATGTTACAGATATTTAATCTGACATTATTTAAAAGTGATTTTTTTAATGCACTAGATACAACTGTTGATCTTAGTAAATGTTTGATTGCTGAGGACCATTTTAAATTGGCAGCCTCAGTATTGAGAAATGTAGTAATTGGACAGCCTTGTTGAGAAATCAAATGGGATTGTCTTAGTGAAGATAAGAACAATTAATCAACTTACTTCTGGAAGTTGATGTTTTCAAGAAGAAACTGTTCAACCATTTATCCAAAATGGTATAGGGTGAATGTCGGCAATCCGCAGCTCCAGAACCTCATGTGGCTCTTTGGCCCTCTGTTGCAGTGCCCTGTCAGATGATCCCACCACTGGCTAGCCATGCCTCTCACCCTCCCGTCCCAGTCACTCCTCACATGGCCTGAGAAGGTAAGGGTGACAGCAGCAGATGGAGACTTGCTGCATATTCCAGAGCAGGAGCGAAGCGCCCCTCTACTTGCCTCTTCTTCCAGCCCTTGTTGATGCTGAGTGCATCTCGGTTACTCAGGAAGATGCACAACTTTCTCTCCACCCAAGACACTGGCTGGCCCAACTGCAGCTGATGCCGCTGCTCTTGCTGCCTCCATGGCCTGGTCTCTGCCCTTGAAACACCTTGCACTGCACACTTAAATTTGCTTCACAATGGAGCATCCCCTACTTCTCCTGTAGCCCATTACAATGTGGAGCATGGGCTGCAGCTCGGGCAGGCCAGTGTCTCTCCAATGCAGCACCAACAGTGTAGGACAAGCGCAGCACCAACAAGAGCTTTGCTCCTACTCTGGAATATGGAGCAAGCCTCTATCTGCCACCATCATCCTTACCTTCTCAGGCCAGGTGAGGAGTGACTGTGAGGGGAGGATGAGGGGTGGGTCAAACCAGTGACGGGTCGAACCAATCATCCAACAGGAAGCCACAGCAGGGGGACAAGAGAGCTTTATTTATTTGGGAACCTGAAATGACTCTTGATTTAAATCATATGGTAAAAAGCACCCAAAGAAGAAGAAAGAACAACATCAACAAAAAAAGAAACCACCCAACCCTCACCTGGTTTTGGAAATGGTTCAAGAGGGAACACATACATGAGAGACAGAGAAAAAGAGAGAGAGAGAGAGAGAGAGAGAGACAGACAGAAAGAGGGAGAGATAGAGAGAGGGAAAGGAAGAAAGAGAGAGGGGGAGAAAGAGAGAGATATATGAAAGACAGAGGGAGAAAGAGAGAGATGAGACAGAGAGATGAGAGAGAGGGAGAAAGAGAGATATATATAAGAAGTAGATCAGTTGAGGGATGCAAAAAGATTGAAAGATGATAAGTTCAACTATGTCTTCAAGGAGAAAGAGGTAAGAAGGACTAACATTACTCTTCCACTTCAGTTACCTTCCTCTGCCTACTAACTTTGGAAGGAATCATAACCTTGAGACTCAAGGAATACATTGTATGGGTTCAATAAATGAAATTAGGTCCTGTCTCTGATATTACACAACACAAAAATAGCTTAATCTCACTTCACAGTGTAAGTGGCAATGTACCCCAACTTTAACCTTGTCTTTTGTAATCAGTTCATCTTCAGGAGATAATGATCAAAATCAAGGAAACCAAATCTTAACTGTCAAGGCACAATAATATGCACACAGGTAGACCTTGACTTATGACCATTATTGAAACCATAATTTCTAGTTGCTAAGCAAGACAGATGTTAAGTGAGTCGCCCTCAATTTTTTAACTCCTTTTGCCATGGTTGTTAAAGGAATCACTGATGTTAAGTGAATCACCAGGTTGTTAACCCAACCAGAAAGTCCAGTTGCCTCTTGAAAAAGCACCATGACCACCATGACCTGAATGAGTGAGCATCTCCATAGACAGCAGCTTGTGAAGCAAATCTGGCTCCCCTCACTGACTTTGCTTGTCAGAAGCTGGCTGGGAAGGTTGGAAATGGCAATGCTGCAACCAGGGAAAATGCATGCTGTTTGCCAACTACTGAAATACAGGACAGACACAGACTTCAAAGGATAATTAGGATTGCAGAAAAAACTGTTGCTACCAACCTGTTTTCCATTGAATGTATACTGAACGAGTCAGAAAGAGGGCTGTGGAAATATTTACAGACCCCTCACATCCTGGACATAAACTATTTCAACTCCTACCCTCAAATGGATGCTATAGAGCACTGCACACCAGAACAACTAGACACAAGGACAGTTTTTCCCTGAATGCCATCACTCTGCTTAAACAACTAACTCCCTCAACACTGTCCAACTATTTACAAAGTCTGCACTGCTATTACTATTAATCTTCTCATCACTCCTTATCACCCATCCCCTCCAACTTGTGACAATATGACTGTAACTTTGTCACTTGCATCCTTACGATTTATATTGCTTGTTTCCTAGTATGATTTGATTGCTTATTGTACCCTATGACTATTATTAAGTGTTGTACCTGATGACTCTTGACAAATGTATCTTTTCCTTTATGTACACTGATAGCATATGCACCAAAGACAAATTTCTTGTGTGTCCAATTACACTTGACTAATAAATTATTCTATTCTATTCTATTCTATTCTATTCTATTCTATTCTATTCTATTCTATTCTATTCTATTCTATTCATCTACAAAATAATTGCAATATAGAGAATGCAGATATTGATGTCTGGATTAATTCATTGTGTTGCTTAATGTAGCAATATCCTATATGTTGCTTTATCCGTTTGTTGAACACATCTCAGAGTTGCTTTTTGCGGCAATACAAATTGGATTGATTGCTGAGTAAATATTTCATGAAGAAAACTTGACTTTGTTGGTCATATAGTCTGAGATTAGGTCAAATAAACCAAAACAAAAGACAAACCAGCAAGCAACAAACAAACAAACAAACACAATATATTTATTCTATGTTCTAACAATTATTTTACCATCCATTCTTACCATACCATTCCTATGCTATTACAACATAGCTTCAAACACTTCCTTTTTTATATACTTTTCCCCAGCCTTCCAGTCATAAAATTATCCACATGAAATGCATTGTTCAACTCTGACCTTTTATTTACTCTTAATCATTTCCATTTCATGTAGCCTAAAGATTTTCCGGGGGGGTGCATTTCGGAGAGATGTTGCATCTTGTCAGGTGGCTACAATCAGATTGCCTTCGGAAGTTTGGAGTTAAATCTGCAGAGAAGCCATAATGCATCTTGGGTGCCTAAGAATCCTGAAGACATCAGCTGCCTGTCATGTCTTTTCCCTTCATAATATTTACTTGCCTTTATGTGTTTGAAAGTACTGACATGGAAAGGGCAGAGGAAAACACTCTTAAAAGTGACAGCCTGCTTCTCAAATGCTGAGATGTAGGAGATCCTCTGTCATAGAAAGTCTGGAGGAAGACTCAGTCGGTCAACCAAAACTGTCCTTCGTGCACTTGTGACCTGTTTCTGTTTACTCAGAAATAAAGTCTGCTGAAATCCAAGGGATTTACTTTTGAGTAATAGATAGAGAATTGCAATAATAGACTCAGTAACCGAAAAAAGTTCTGCTGTTCCTTTTTAAAATTGATGACATTGGTTTCTTTGCCATACGATCCCAACAACCTTCACATAAACTTCAATGTATTTCGATATCTTAAAGAGCTACCTATATGAGGTCAACAAACCTACATTGATTGTAGCTGAAACTGTAACAGAGGGGGATCTGACAACTGGAACAACAATTTGAGAAACATCGGAACAAAATACAATCATTACTTTCTAATGTGCCACAGGATCTGATTAGTTATCTGGGTTGTATTAAAAGGAGATGTTCAGATGATGGTTAAACTGAACTTAAGTTATTCAGTGAATTTCAGAGGTAAATTAATTGAAATGAAATGTTCACTCCTTGTTTTCTTTCCTCTTCATCCCAAAGAGATGGTGAATGCATACTCTTAATTTATAAAATGCATTAACACAACTGGTTTTTGAACTGCAAGATCCCAATGTCCTTACTTCTATTGTTTCCAACACAGTATTGGGCAGAAATTATGGAAAGAGGATCAGGACTCTGTCCAGCAGTGAAATTACAGCACCGATCCAGAATAGAACAGGTTGAAATTTTATACTGTGAGAATAACTGGTAAAAAAAGACCAAGTTTGAAAATGGGATGGATCCATCTGGAGTCTACAGAGAAAAACATTGCACAGAGACCTACAAAAATCACTACAAAAAAAATTTGCCTTCCAATCTCTATGCAAGAGACAGTTGAGTCCAAAATCCTACTGATTGTTCCTTTATTCCCACATGAGCTACAGCATTTCATCATCTCTCTGCTTTACAGCATGCACAGGCACACAAATACACACAGATGTAACACCAAAAAAAAGCAGAAACATAAAAATGCAGCACATTATTTTCACCCAGAAGAAAATAGAAACCTCCCTTAACTACTGCTGGAAAATGGGATTAGAAAGAATTCCAGAAACCATGTCATCTCAGTTGTTTCAGAAAGCTACAATAAAGCAGACAGCCAAGAGTCATGGACTATATATTATTTCCCCCATAATTCTAGTATTTTAAAGGAAATGTGAGAAAAAATAACAATTTCATCTAAAAGCATAATCTTTTTTCCTTAAAATTAACAATATAAATAAAAGACACTTTGGCACTAAGTAAAATTAAGCTTCTCTCTCACTCTCTCTCTCTCTCACACACACACACATACACACACACTCACTCACTTGGATATTGCTTCCAAAAATGTCCACTTCAACTCTGTTAATGTCTTTCAGAATCACTTTCTAAATGTCTATACTCTCATCTTGTCTGCAGGTAACTGCTCCAATTTTTCAGTAGATGTATGAAAAAGGAATGAGATTAGACTGCCTAGAAATATTATCAATGGCTGCATATTTGTAAGTAGCAGGAAAAGAGTTACACAAAATCAACAAAGATGCTTCTCCTTATGAGAAAATAACCTGGTTGACCGTGAATATTTCTATTAATCTTGAATATGCACTCCCAAAGCTGGAGTGATAACTGGCTGGTATAGGGATGGGATGCATAATTCTCATGCTTGTTTGAGCATTTATTGGTCATATATTTATTTATGATGTCTTATTTAGCATCTACATGAAGCCGCTACATGAGACGATCCAACAGTTCAGAAAAAAAGTATAAACAGTATGTTGATGATACCCAGCTTAATTTTATTCTGGGCTGCTTGAGTGATGCTGTGGAATCATGTCCCAGTGCCTGGAGGCTGTAGCAGACTGGATGAGATGCAGTTGGCTTCAATTCAACCCAAGCAAGACTGAGTGGCTTTGTTATTTAAGTCAAAGGTCTTTTTTTCCATTTTTTGTCCTCAATGTGATGACAATGCTCCAGATGGATCCACTGTGCAATCTACAAGCCTTCTTGGAGTCATGGCTCTGATGGAAGAGCAGGTGGAGCTGTGTATAAGAGGGCTTTTGCACATGTTGGGCACCCATTCCTGGACTGAGGGGTTTGCTTAATATTGCTCATGGTCTCATGAACTCCTATCTTGATTTCTGCCATGTGTTCCACGTGAACTGTCCTTGAAAAGCATTCAGAAGCTTCAACTGTTGCAGAATTCAGCACCATGGGTAGTAAAAAGAGTTAGGTACTTCTTACATAGCATTGCATTGATTACAAATGAAATCCAAGGTGCCGGTTGTCACCGTTAAAGCTCTTAATGGTTTGTAACTAGGATACCAGAAAGACCATCTTCTCTCTGTTTCTATCAAATATAGTTTGGCAGGTTGGGCATGCTACAGGATCCCATCAATCAAGAATGTCAGCTAGTAGGGTCTAGGTGTCATACCATTTTATGTCATTGTGTTGTCCTGCTCAGACACATACACACCAAGGGGTTATGAATCTTTATTGAGGCTTCTAAGCCTGAATAAATATTCCCTAGCAATTCCCTTTACCAGAACCAGCCCACCCCAATGAGTGCAACAGGCTACTCAAAAGAAATCAGCACTAATCCACAACACAAAGACAAGGCAAATCAACTAGGCAAAGACAAGTCGACTAGGCAAAGGCAAGTCCACAAGTCAAGCCCAGAGTTGAAGAGATATGATCCAAAGTTCAAGGCAAGAATCACAACTGCTGAAGTACACACAGCAAGGAAATGTTCATCATTTCATTCCCCTTGTTGAGCTAAATAGTGCAGCCCATCAAGAGAGGTGAAGCTGCCTCTTTGCAAGTAGCCTGGCTGACCTTCACTGTGCCTGCCTCCTCTCAGTCCTGTGTGTTCTCGGATCAGGAGGAGAAGGCAGTTATTCTTCATCTTCACTGGCCAGATGCAGCTGTTTGCTCTCTGCACCCAAAATTTTTAGGCTTCCCATGGTAGCTACGCCTTTCCTGTCTCCAGCTTAGCCAGCTGTTTGTCTGGATGCTCCCCTCTGCTTGACTCCTCCATTCCTGCCTCATAGCTCTCAGTTGCCTCTCCACCTGATGTACCTGGGACCAGATCATCATCTTCTGCACTAGCATCTGGAGAGATGTCTGGGGAAGCATCAGAGTTGCAGGGGTGGAATTGTACCTTTTTGGACCGGCTTGGGCAGATTGGCAGTTCCTGTGAGCATTTGGCCCTGCCCACCCACCCCTGCTTTTTCCTGTGCTTTATTTCATTGTTTTAGAGCAGCTTTGCTGGCTGAGGAACTCTGGGAGTTGAAGTCCACAAGTCTTAAAATTGCCAAGGTTGGACACCCCTGTTTTAGAGCATGGCTGATTCACGTGGCAGAGCAGTTTGCCACACCTCAGCTGTTTTATTCACAGGGGCTGCAGTAGAAGATAAGTATTAGAGCTGAAAATAGGCTTTTTAAAAAAATGCAGACTGCGTGTTCACCAAACTGGTTGTTACACCGGTTGAATCACACCACTGCACAGATGTCCTTGAAACATTTTCCCTTCATAGATAAGGATGGTCCCAGCCCTGTTGGCCTTTTATAAGACCTTGAAAATGTAGTTATATGCCCCAGCCTGATATACCAAATGTGTTCAGGACCCCATTTCCTGGTTATGTTAGCATCTATGAATTATAATTTCCTTGGCTCCTATATGTATTCAATGTCAACTCATAAAATATTTCTATGGTCTTTTTAGAGTTGCCAATAGAAAGGGAGGGGGGAAAGGGTTTTGAAAGATCAGTGCAGCATCTTGGAAAGGGAAAGTGCATTCCATAAATAGTTTTTCAAAGATAGTAACTAGATGACTGAAGTTTCTGCCCTGCAAAATTCTAACTGGAGAACATGATTGATGACTCTTGGCTATGGATGTATCTCATTGGAGAATATGAATTATGATACACCCAGGTGGTGGGGGAAATCCATCATCAAGGTGATGATGAATTATGTGTCTCAGAGTTGGCTAACTCAGGCAGTGCTGGACACGTTAACTCCCAATAAATCCTTTTGAAGTTTTGGAAGTTTGGCTCAAGACTCATGATTTAATTGGGGTAACTGCAGGAATCCTGACATTCAATTCTCTATATTGTTCTTGTAATTTGATTTTATTATTATGTGCCATCCAAGAATTGCTTGTTTGAGATAGATAGCTATATAAATTGAATGAATAAATAAATAGTAAGCTCTTGTATTATCAAGTGCATAATTGAGATTACTAGTAATTTATAAAGGATGTATAAAAGTCTTTACTGAAATCCTAAGCAACAGTTTCTATTTATTGTCTGTTCTGCTGATTTCCAATGTATGCCATTAATATTGACATTATTCTTACAGTTCATGTCGTTCATTGCTGCATTGGTGATTAGCTATGGATTTCTCAAAATTATATTTCTCAAATATAAGCACAATGCTAAGAATACAAGAGTCCTGTGCCATGGATTTTAATGGAAGAAAAATGATACAAACTGCCAAAGTGCATTAAAGTGTTGCACAGAAGGACAACAGAGAAAGGATTCAGGTAGCAACTCTGATCCTTTGTCTAAAGATTTGCACTTTTTTTTCTTTTTTTCCTTTTCTTTTTCTTCCATTTTTTTATTGTATAAAATACAAAAAAGAAAAGAAAATAGGAAATTAAGGGAAGGGACCAGGAAAAGGGGGTGTGAAATATAAGAGAGAAGAGAAAAAGAAAGAAAAGAGGGCATTGACTTCCAATTCTTTCTAGAACAGTACAAGATAAATACACTCGAATCTCAACTTTTTGCTTTTGCATATTAATATATAACTAGCCATTTCTATAACACCAAATCTTTATAGTCAACAAAACCAAAGTCAAAGTTTGATTTTTTTTTCTTCACAAGCACAAATTCCAGAAGTGATGTCCAAATAAGAACATATTTTCCTCTTTAAATAAAGTATTCAATTTAACCATTCCTGCTTTATCTTCCTTGCTATGGAAATAATAAGTATTTCTATTTTCACCTAGTAATCTTTGTGAACTATCACCATTTTTATTTACAAAATTTATTGTATTCTTTCAAATTCTTTGGCCTTACTGAAGGGGGCAGAAAACTTTTTTTCTTTCCTTCTGCCTTTCTTTAAAAATATTTCTTTTTGTAAAAAAAATCCTCAGAAAGAAGATGTATAAAAGAATATGTAGATTAAATGTAGATTAAAATCTAAACCATTTTTTGAAAGGGTACGTTTGACATTGATGCATTTTTAAAAGTCTATTTTAAGAAAGTTGCTTTTGGATTTCATATATTTGAGTAAGTTATGTGCAAATTGTGTGCAAATATATATATATACCAGATAGAGCATAATAAGCTGCACTTTGGAGCAATATGTAAAATAAAAGCACACGGCTTTATGATTCTACAGTTGATTATGTCTTCTAATTGGGAAAGAATATTGAGCTATAATATTAATGACTTAAGCAAAAGCTGCATAGCAGCAGAGATTGTATTAACTGTGTTTCAATTTCATTGCTTAATCCTAAACACTATTTTAAGTAGAATTTGGCAGCCTAGCCTACTACTTTATGTCTGGGTGTTATTCAGCAATAACAACACTCAGCTCTGGCTTCACCCAATAAGAAATGATTGTGAATCAGCAGTCTTTTTGCATGCCAATGCCTCTTCCCTTTGCATAGCAGAACACATTCGATTACTGGGAATAATAGATAAGAAACACAGCTGTGTGCAAAGAGATTCATTATGGCTTAAATTGCCAAAGCTATGTAAAAGTAAACAGGACCTAACCAGATGGCAACAAAGGATCTAAACCAGCCATTAATTGCTTATGATAAATGTATATATTTGCTAGCAAATGGAGCTTGTAATCTGCCAACTGAGATCCATAATTCCATGTCATACTGGAAGCTTGTCTCAGAATCTTTGGATTAACCAGAGTTTTGTTTTGTTTGCAAATAAGCCCCTTTCTTTCAAGCTACTATTGGAAAGTTTTCCAAGAAAAATCCCCCCCAAATTATATTCCATTAATTATATTCCATAATCAATAGTTTTTGTTTCTGGCTGGCTTCATTTGTATTCTGCTACAATGCTGTTTTCAAATATAAATTTAATATTTTGAGTTTCTCGTTCTTGATTGGAATCAATGGTGGGATTCAATTTTTTTTTTACTACCGGTTCTGTGGGCATGGCTTGATGGGTATGGCAGGGGAGGAATACTGTAAAATCTCCAGTCAGAAGTGGTATTTGCTGGTTCTCCGAACTACTCAAAATTTCCGTTACTGATTCCCCAGAACTGGTCAGAACCTGCTGAATACCACCTCTGATTGGAACAGTATTTTTTTCCAGTCTTTGGTAGTAAGGAGGGAGGGAGGGAGGGAGGGAAGGAGGAAGGAAGGAAGGAAGGAAGGAAGGAAGGAAGGAAGGAAGGAAGGAAGGAAG
>NW_020769330.1:4957559-5021679 GCF_900518735.1 Pseudonaja textilis
AAGGAAGGAAGGAAGGAAGGAAGGAAGGAAGGAAGGAAGGAAGGAAGCTTTTTAACTCATGATTTCACTGTTTCACAAAACTGGCTTTATCAGACAGGAATTCATCCTGCTTTCACAACTGAATATATCTGCCACTGGGTGGCAATATAAAGCCAATTCCAAGACTTCCATACACCAGACACATTTTTCTATTGTATGCTTTACTCAGTATTGACTTCTCAAACCCATTTAAATGAGACATGGCACTTCATTTGAATGTTTAATTTAAAGAACAACAATGGAATTACTCTTCTTGATAGAATTGTATTGTTTGGGCATGGTTAGTTTTCAAAAACGAGCTCATGTTTTTATTTACTTTTAATAAAGAATCAGTGCTTAATAAAGTAATAAATACACATACAGTGTCAGACTGATGCAAGCAATTTTGCTATCCAAATTGAAGTATAATTGTTTTAAAGAATGATATTGCTTTATATCAACTGCAGTTTTACAGGAACGTATGACTAATTATATTTCTATATTTAATGTTAGAAATCAGTGTTTTTAGATTGAAATTTCCAGTTCACAGTGGGGTACGGGAATAAGATAATCACCTTAGTGGAACTTGTTTCCCCAGTTATTAAGGATTAGATTGGCCATAAAGTATTTAATTTAAATGTATATATCAATTACAATTGTGTGTATGTTGGGGATAAAGCATAAGGAAGGACATAAAGGTAATCCTTGACTTACCACCAGAATTGAGACTGGAACTTCCATCACTAAAATGGTCATTAAATAAGTCACACTGAATTTGCAATCTTTTTGCCAAGGTTGTTAAGTGAATCTGGCTTTCCCTATTGACTATGCTTGTGAGAAGTCTTCTGGGTCACAAATGGTCACAAAACGCTATCACATGACCCCAGGTTACTGCAACCAATGCAAATAAATGCTGGTCACCAAGCACTATGATAGGACAGGGTAGGAGAGTTGGAAGGGACCTTGGAGGTCTTCTAGTCCAACCCCCTGCTTAGGCATGAAACCCTATACCATTCCAAACAAATGGCTATCCAGTCTCTTCTTAAAAACTTCCAGTGTTGGAGCATTCACAACTTCTGAAGGCAAATTGTTCCACTGATTAATTGTTCTAACTGTCAGGAAATTTCTCCTTAATTCTAGGTTGCTTCTCTCCTTGATTAGTTTCCACCCATTGCTTCTTGTCCTGCCTTCAGGTGCTTTGTAGAGTAGCTTGACTCCCTCTTATTTGTGGCAGACCCTGAGATATTTGAACGCTGCGATCATGACTCTCCTAGTCCTTCTTTTCATCAAACTAGACAATTCCAGCAATCATTCTTTATATGTTTTAGCCTCCGGTTCCCTAATCATCATTGTTGCTCTTCTCTGCACTCTTTCTAGAGCCTTAGCATCTTTTTTTACATCATGGTGACCAAACCTGGATGGAGTCTTTCAAGTGAGGTCTTACCAAGGCATTATAAAGTGGTAACTACAGAGATGTTGCAATGGCGATCAATGAGAGCAGCAGTTGCAAATTCAAATGGTCCTCAAAAAAGTGGTCTTATGTCAAGGATTACTTGTATGCTACAGAAATAGTTTCTAAGAGCTTCAATGTTTCTTGTTTTATTTTCTTCTCAATATAAAACTGGCATACACTGGAAATGTCATCCTTGGGTGGAAGACTTCATGCATTTCAAGATAATCTAGGCTTAGACAACCTTGAATTATGCCAACTAAGTTTGGACTTAAGCATAGTACATAAAATCATATGTTACGACATCTTACCAGCTAATGAATATTTCAGCTTTAATCACAACAACAGAAGAGAACACAACAGATATAAACTAAATGTAAACCACTCCAAACCCGATTGCAGGAAGTACAATTTCAGCAACAGAGTAGTCAATGTCTGGAACTCACTACCTGATTCTGTTGTCATCTGCTCAAACCCCCACTTCTTTATCCTCAAACTAACCTTTATTGACCTCACTCCATTCCTAAGAGGTCTGTAAGGGGCATGCATAAGCGCACAATTGTGCCTACCATCTCTGTCCTATTGTTCCCAATTATTGGTTCCTTTTTGTTGTATTTAAATGTATGATTATTCTTGTTTCTGTTGTATGGTAAGCTTTTTACATATAAAAATAAATAAATAAATAAATAAATAAATAAATAAATAAATAAATAATCCAAAAGGGCTTTGTTTGCTAGAACTGGGACAGCAGGGAATCCCAGTAAAGATTAATTTTTATTCTTATTCGGAGAGGCTACATTGCTGTACCATCAGCTGCTGAGAGGCTTAGCAATAGCAATAGCACTTAGACTTATATACCACTTTACAGTGTTTTACAGCCCTTTCTAAGTAGTTACAGAGTCATCATAGTACCCGCAACAATTTGGGTTCTCATTTTACCCACCTTGGAAAGATGGAAGTCTGAGTCCACTTTAAGCCTGGTGAGATTTGAACTGACAAATTCCAGGCAGCCAGCAGCCAGCAGATGTAGCCTGCAGTATTGTAGTCTAACCACTGCGCCACTGAGGCTCACTTAAAAGTAGCAAAAGATCATCATTAAACACTTGTAATTTAGCCCTCAGACTTAGCTTCATACAGTAGGTACTCACCAAAATAATGACCTGCCCATGAAATTTATAATTCTCAAGTTACTGTTCGAAGTTACAACAGCACTGAAAAAAGTGATTTTATGACAGTTTTTCACACTTATGACTTGTGCAGCCTCCCCATGGTCACATGATCAAAATTCAGACTTTTGGCAACTGATTCATCAAAAGTGTGATCATGTGATCGATCCCCTTTTGCGACATTCAGACAAACAAAGTCAATGGGGAATCCAGATTCACTTAACAACTGTGTTACTAATTTAATGCCTGCAGTGATTCACTTAACAGCTGTGGCAAGAAAGAAAATGGGGAAAACCTCAATCAACAAATATCCCACTTAACAACAGAAATGTTGGGCTCAATTGCAGCCGTAAGTCAAGGACTACCTGTACTGGCTAAATTGTGGGACTATGCCTCAGAATAAAGTTAGAATTAAAAAGTAGGTCCAAAACTGAATTTTAATTAGAAACCGTTCTTGGATTATAGTCCTATACATGGAATTGTGCCAGACCAAAGTTTGAACTTCAGAGCTCATATTTTAACTTGATGTATAATTAATAGAATTGGCTGAATGTATTATTCACTGCTTATACTTTCTTCTGAATTATTTGAACAATGTTAACTAAGTATTTTTTTAGTTTAAAGCTTTCCAGGGATACATGGATTTTGACTAGACGTGAGATAATGAAATATCTCATAATACTCTAAGCTTCTAATGATGAAATGGAAATATATTAGTTTTAGGATAGTTGAGATTTGTTGCTTATCTGCCTGCATCTAGCTAGGTCTGATTTAATATGTAATAAAATAATAATTACAAAAATGGATACTGAATCATGTTAATAGCTATTTTTTTTTTATCTTAAAGGTACTGTATAAAGTACCGACCTTTATACAGGAGCCTTATTAGGAAGAACTAAGGAAGCTGATTTCAGCAGATTTCAAAGGAAAGGCTAATTATATTGTGTTTTAAAATATAGAATATAGAGCCAGTTTGGTTTAGTGTATGGGTGTCAAATTCGTGTCACCCTGGCGGCATCATGTAACATATTGCAACTTTTATCCCCTTCTCTAAACTGGGCATGGGCGTGGGTGGGGCCAGCACATGATGCATCTGGACCTACAGGGTGCAATTTGACAGCCCTGGTCTAGTGGTTAAGGTACCAGGCTAGAAAACAGGAGACTGTGAGTTCAAGTCCCACCTTACCTATGAAAGTCACTTTTTTACCTATGAAAGGCTTTGGGTCAGTCACTCTCTCTTGGTTCAGCTCACCTCACAGGGTTGTTGTTACTGGGAAAATAGGAGGTGGAAGGTGTGTTGTATATGTTCTCACTCTTCAGTTTTGGTGAATATAAAGGCAGGATGAAAGTAAAATAAGTAAATAATAAATAAATATTCAGTTCCCAGTGGTATTTGTAATAAACCACAGTGATACCAAAATGATGATGTGCACCTAATGACATAGTCAGGTAAATGACTTCATTGCATACCCTTCTGCCCCTGTGTTGATTGCAAATTCATAAATTATGGCATTACAGTAATGCCCTCATCATATATATGGCATTTATTCCAATATTACGGTACCCCCAGCATCATAGATGTTCACGTAGTGCAAAGGTGTCAAACTCACATTCTCACGGTGGCATCACATGATGTATCGGGACTTTCTCCCCCTTCGATAAACTGGGCATGGGTGAGGCCAGTGCATGATACATCCTGCCCACAGGTTGGGAGTTTGACAGCCCTGATGTAGTGAGAGCCAGTTTGGTTTAGAGATTAAGGCATTCGACTAAAAACAAGGAGATTGTGAGTTCTGGTCCCACTTTAAGTATGAAAGCCAGTTAAGTGACCTTAGACCTTAGTTAAGTAACATTCTCTCTCAGCCCAAACCAATATCATAAGGTCGCTATTGTGGAGAAAATAGGAGGAAAAAATGCCCTATTATTTCTAAAATAATAAAAGCCAGATAGAAATGTAATAAATAAATAAGATATGCTGATCTTCTGCTGCATTAACCTGGATCTGCAAGTGAAATTCGCCACATTTTTAATTGACAGAATTAAAAACCATTTCATTCTCTTATTTAAAATTTTGGCTTTTCAGGAACTTTTTGGCTAGCTTCATAAAGGTGAACTGAATTTCTTAGAAGAATGTCATATATCCTTAAATAAATATTATTCTCTCACTGTTTGAATGGTAAAAAAATTAAAAAGTGTTATCATAAATTATTGGTTTTGAGTGCCTGTAAAGTGTCTATTGAGTGTCTATTGTTACATACATTCATATTCAAAGACTTTAGATGAGATATTTTTTCTGTCCTATTTTTTCTGTTTCCCTACAATAATAAATGAAGTAATAAGTAATAAATGAAACAATGAATAAACTCAATAATTTTGTTGGTATTAGATTTGGGCAAGAATAAATATCCTAATTATTTGTAATGATTATATTTAAACTGTATATCAAATAGAACAAATGAAAGAGCTTTCTAAATTTAAAGTATAAAACAAATGCCACAATGACAGCCCTTTCCAATGATATAAAACAAATTGGATTAAAAGTACTGAGATTCATTAACTTTTACATTTCTACAGATACTTTATGGATTACATATATAATTCAGTGGTTCCTTAGGCACTTGGTAGACATTATAATGTTATCAGAAATGTCTTGATATCATTGTGTTAATGTGACAATTTATGTCATTTCCAGTATAATATAAATTTCATTTAGGGATTTGCATCATGAAATACATGACATACATCATTTGTGCGATGACATGATGATACATGTAACATCACTTCCCATAAACATTTTTTCAATGAAATTACCCCTTCATTGTTCATTAATTCATTATAGGTACAAACCATAGTTTAAGAAATCCAATTAAAGATCTAAAATGTCATTGCTCCAATAATTCTTGTGTTGGTATATAGATGAAGAACAGAACAGAAATTAATCCAATGATTCCACCACTGCTATTATTACTTTAATACTGGAAGAAAATGCAGGATAACATTTTGCAGAAAACTCCTTGTCTCATAGAATTTTACGATTAAACTGAAAAAAAAAATCATAATTTTCTTTTTTCTTATGTTTCATAATTTCAAGGACTCTGTCTGTGGTAGATGTAGTTCTTGACTTATGACCACAATGGAGCATGCCCATGACAGTTGTAATTTGTGACTGTTATAAAACAGGTCACTCACATGACCAATTCAATTTTACAATGTTTTTATGGTGGTCACTAAGCAAACACTGAAGTCATTCAGTGAACCGTTTTCTAAATGCCAGTTTGGGACAAAAAATATCATGACCACAGGATGCTGCAAATGGCCATAAATTCTTGCCAGTTGTAGAGTGGTTACGTGATCACAGGGGTGCAAGTAGCTATCGGAAATTTGGAACCAGTTAGTGTCACTGGAAGCTCCATTGTAACTTTTAATTATCATCAAGTGACTGTTCATAAGTTGAAGGCCACCTGTAGGTTCACTGGTTTAGACAGGTATGGCCTTCAGGTACAAGGCAGTTAAAATAGCAATAGATAAGTTTAAATGAAATTGTCATCTCTTTTCTTCTGACAATTTTAAATTCCCCAAGAAATGTCTATGAAATGTACGATATAGTCCTTTCAACAGTTCCAAGAAGAACCCATTTGCACTATTCAGGTGACCTTGATGATGCAGATAAACCTCTAGATGGCCTCAACAACTCTCTGAAAGAATGCAAATGACCAGCTGTCTGCAAGGAGTATAAATCCTTCCAGTCCCCACCATCCAGGCAGAGCTGAAGAAGCTTCTTGGATGAGAAGCAAACTGTCATCAAAGAAATCATTCAAATTTCAAACTGTAACAAATTTTGGTCACCATACTACAAAAAATATGTCGAAACTTCAGAGACTTCAAAGAAAGAACAACTAAGATGATCAAAGGCCTGGAGACTAAAACATATGAAGAATGGCTGCAGGATTTGGGTTTGACAGTATAAAGCAAAGAAGACTTAGGTTGACATGATAGCAGTATTCCAGTATCTGAGGGGCTGCCACAAAGAAGAAGGGGTCAAATTATTCTACAGAGTACCAGAGGGCAAGATAAGAAACAATGTTTGGAAACTAATCAAAGAAGGAAACAACCTGGAATTAAGGAGAAACTTTCTAACAGTGAGGAAAATTATCCAGTGGAACAGTTTGCCATCAGAAATTGTGGGCACTCCATCACTGGATGTTTTTAGGAAGACACTAGACAGTCACTTATCTGAAATGGTATCAGTTCTCCTATTTGAACAGGGGTTTGGACTAGAAGACCTCCAAGGTCCCTTCCAGCTCATTCTGTTCATGTTCAAAAATAAGAAAGTCCAGTTGCCTCTTGAAAAAGCACCTTTGGATCCATATGAAATGGTATTATGAATTCAAGATAAACTCCAGGAAGCACTGCTAATGAATTTGGAGTTTGATGAATCATCCAAATAGTATATTGTCAAGTCTATATAGAGTTAATAAAAATTTAATCTTGTTAAGCCCTATATAAATAAGGTTTATCAGCTTATATAATTTAGCTGACTAATGTTCCAGTCTGATGCAGAATTTGTTTTGAGTGTTACTTTTTAGTAAACATGTTTAAGATTCATCTGTCAATCACATAGCCTATAAGAAAAAATATTTTCTAAATCTAAAATTATGGCAGTTACTTTACTTTAAAAATAAAAGAAAACTTCAGTTGTGAATGTCATGACTTATTATTTTGCATCACTGTTCTTTTTAAAAATGGGTTTTGTATATAAATTGGCATTTATTTTGATGCTCACATAGGAGAGCAGAAGATCCTGAGCATCCAGGAAAATTTGTCAAAGAGATAATGGAAGGAAGTGGATTTTCCAAATATTAAACAATATGTCAAAGATCTGATCTTTAAAAAGGTCAAGCTTACACCTTTTCGGAACTTAACACTCTCAGTATTCTCATTTAGGGTGAGAAAAAAAAAAGAGGGGGAATTCAGCTTGTTTTAAAATGGGAGGAATAATGCAAGAATCACTTAGATTTAAGCAAAGCTACTTGAAACAAGATGAATGGCTGGCTGGATGGATGGATGGATGGATGGATGGATAGGTGGATGGATGGATGGATGGATGGATGAAGCCTTCTGCAAATATACAGTATATTTACAGCTTATTGTAAATAGATATGGGGAGCTTTTCTATGTAGCTGTCTCATGTCAGTGGGATTTGAATAAGATTTGCTGGTTGAGTTTGACCTTCCTGAGAAGTATATTGTCTGTCTATCATAATTTTATTTTAGATCTGCAGTACATAATCTCCCTGCAGTGATAAGCAGGTAACAACTCTGTACAAACATATCAGAAAATAAGTTTACCATCTCTGTTATATGATAGCAAACACATTTAATCCCTCCTGGTCTGTACAGTAGTGTAAGGCTAACAGCAGAAGAGAGCAGCAAATGACCTATAAGCAGTTATTTCTGTGAAGACACATTTGAACATTTCACTGTCCAAACATTCACACAACATAGGGCTGTGATGGTGAACCTATTGCACGTGTGCCAGAAGTGGCATGCAGAACCATCTCTCTGGGCACACCAGGCATTGCCCGTTGCTATTCCAAATTCTGGCATGCTAGCTGGTCTTTGTGTGCACAAGAGTGCCGGAGACTGGAAGAGCTCCCCAGTACACATACTAGAAACTGGAAGACCATGTGGCCGGCATACATGTGCATGCTGGAAACCAGAAGCTCAGCTTCCCAGTAGGTGTATGCGTGCCAGAGAGCTGTTCTTCCAGTTTCCAGCACTCCCACATGCCAGGGAGCTGTTCTTCTGGCTTCCAGCAGTTCCATGCATGCAGGCAGGCACTCCCGTTTTGGCACTTAGTGCTGAAAAGGTTCGCCAACACTGACATAGGGAATATATGCAAAGGCCATTCAATTATGGCAGTGGTCTCCAACTTTCCAGCTCAGCCAACCTGGTGGAGACAGTGATGGCAGTGGTGGTAGGGAGAAGGGATAGTTTCATGCGTGTGCATGCACTGCTTTTACAAATGTAGCTTCACTCACTCGCACATACACACACACATCCACCACTTTTGTGGCCTGGTTCTAAATGGACCATAGACCAACACTGGGCCATGGACCTGGGATTGGAGAACCCATGATTTAAGACTTTTCAGTCATTACATCTTTTTTACTGTCTCTGTCTGCTGTTGTTCAAAACATATCAGAATTTCTCTTTGATTTCACACATGTCTTTGGGTAGAAGAATCAAAGCTATGAATCACTTCTACAATTAGTAGACAGGGGAGAGCTTTTTTTTTTTCCAGAAAGATTTGCAATTCCTTGTAAAAAATCTGGATGTGTTTCAAGGTTTCTGTTCTATGTTTATCATGTTTGTTTTCCCCCATACAACTTATTGAAGATATAAATTGGGGGTGGAAATGAGTTAATAACAGAAAAAATATAAAGCAAATGTTCAGGGAGGACTTGGGAATAGCCAAATGGTCTTGAAGAAATATCTTGAAGTAAAGTCTCACTAACCTAGTGAGTTAGAATGACTATCACAGTCTCAGGCTGCTGAAAAACAGTTCTTATTTGCATTCAAGACAAAAATATTTATGGTGGCGTGCCCATATAATGAATTTATCAAAGAACAAATTGGGGTGAATTTATGATGAAATCTGGCTTTGCTATTCTTAAACCAATTAGATGAAAATTAGCTAAATGAGTAGTTATAAATGTACTGCATATATTCTGCTCTTGTTTCTATCCAAGTGTCTTTTTCCTTCCTGGAGAAGAATCTGATGAGCATTGTTCTTTTGTATGGAGTAAAAGTGCACCTGTTAACTCTCTCCAGCTTGTTGGTGGTTTCCCTTAGAACATTTCCATAACAAATAGATCCCACCACTCAGCTAAAATGAAGAAATGCAATGAGCATCAAAGATGCTACAGAAATGGCAATGAGCAAAGTGATTTGCTGAAAGTAAACAACCTGTGTCTTCTGGGTCATCATTTCAGATATATTTGTTCACCTAAACAGAGGAAAAGAATGACTGAAGGTGGGCAAAAGAGGAATTGGACCTCCGATTTCCTGCCAGCTTCCCCAGTGAGTTTCATTGTGGGAAACTGGCAGGAAATATCAGAAATATTCCTTCCTTCCTTCTTTCCTCCCTCCTATTCATTCCAGATTCCCCTTTATTTTTCTTGTGGTAAGTTTTCAGGGAGGAATTAAGTGGAAGCCAGAAGAAAGTTAAAGGTCCAAGGCCAGCAGGCGGTTGTGTGAGTGGCGGGAGTGCAGGTGAAGAATTGTACATGAGAATGTATGAAAGGTGCTGCACAGGTTGGGGAGGGTGTGTGGGTGTGCGCAAGAGATGCCATATGGGTTAGGTAGGGTATGCAAGTGAAAAGCCTGGATCAAGAAGTATGCATTGGGGTGTGCAAGAGGTGCCATGTGGGTCATGGGAAGTACTGGGGGGTGGTCAGGAAGAGTTATATAATTGTTACCAAACACCATTATATCATTTTTTGCTGAGAAACTCCAGTTCTATAAGCTGGCTTGGCAAGTCTTTTCTTTTTTCTTTTCTTTCAGTCCCTCTCTTACACCCTTTTCCTTCCCTCCTTCCTTCCTTCCTATCCTTCCTTCCTTCCTTCCTTCCTCTCCTTCCTTCCTTCCTTCCTTCCTTCCTTCCTTCCTTCCTTCCTTCCTTCCTTCCTTCCTTCCTTCCTTTGTTCAGTGGCAAGCCATTCATTTATCATTTTTTATTAGAGATATGTAGAGAATATGTAGGGGGGGGGGCATTTTCTCCCCTACCAATATTTCTCTTTTTACATAGGTTGTCACATTTGTGTCTCGTGAATCTAGGAATGGTGCTTTGTTATCTTTTCTTCTTAATTAGCACCAGCATCACCATTGGGTGATATAATTCTTTATTTAAAAAAGAACGATGCACTTCAGTCTAGCCACAAGCATGATGAATGAACAAAACAAGTATAAGTATCTCTAGTATTTCGAATAGCAACATAAAGGGAAATATAGGTTTAGAATCCATTAGAAAACAGAAATGATGCTTTTAGAGAAGAATTAAAGAAACGTTGGAGTGATCAATGCACAAGAGGGGGAAAAAAGCTTTTAATAAGTCTTTTCAGAGACCAAATTCATTCTTGCCACAATAAACATAGAAATAGTGAAAAGAATTATCTGGAAAAGCAAACATTTACCAAAATCATAATTAATTACATCTTAACTGAAATAGTCTAGAGAATTACTTAGTTCATCCTAATTATGTCTACCAAAAGATTTCCTAGATGAAAAGGATTTCTCAGTTTACCTTTGCTCACTCTCTGATCTTAGCAACCACAGAAGCTTATATTGAGTCAAGAAATGAACAACTAAGATCAGGAATCCAAGAAGGCTAGTTGCTCTCCATTTTAAACCAAAGGTTGTGTTTCCATCTTAAGGTACGTTGAAGTTCTGTGATTTTATTTGGAATATCTGAACATTAGTATTCAGTAATGAAACCAGATGGAAATGGAAATGGGATTTATCCTTTCCACAGAGGGAGGAAATTTAGGAAATTGTAGCCTCAAGTTTCTCAAGAACACTTGAGAATGTTCCCTATCAGGTGGACTTATCTATCCGTTTTAGATTTTCCTAATTGAAAAATAATTTGTCCTCGAAGTGCACCTAAGTTCGGTCTTCCTAGTCTAAATCTTCTATTTATTGAATAAAAAATATTGTTTTCCTTTTCCCTACAGCTGAATGTCATTGTACAAATAACTCTCTGGTTTGGAAATTTCATCTTTGGAAATCCTGATCTCAGATTATTATTCTGCCTCTGGGTAATGTAGAACAAATGTCTGGTTAGAAGCAGTTACATTCCAAGTTGAGTTTTCTTTCTTTTTTTCTTTGTAAAGAGCAAGAAAGTATTGTCCCTGTTAGTCACAATTAAAAATTTATGTGAAAAAACATTGAGGAAACTCTAGTTTGAAAAATAAAAAATGTGTAACTGATTCTCTGCCAAACTTTTATAAAGCTCTGCATAAAGCTGTGCATTTTACTATTGTCTGACAAGACATATTCCCTTTGATATTTCTATTTGAAATAGTAGGCATAATTATGTTATATTATAAACATTCAGCGTGCTCATAATTGGACTTACACACATCCTTCTTCATTTTAAATAACAAACTATATCAATTCATAGGCTTATGCCGTACAACAGGAATATAGATTTAACACTGTCCCCAGAGTTTTCCATACTCATGTTCTGCTCAAAACAGTGCCATATATGCCTAAAGAAATGTTTGTTTATAAATCAGAATCCTTTAGGTGAGAAGCAGTGTAGAAATTTGAAAATTCTGAAGGACAATTCAACAATTCCTTGTCTCATATCAGAGGTGGTATTCAGCCGGTTCCAAATGGTTCTGGAGAACTGGTAGTGGAAATTTTGGCAAATACCATCACTGATTGGCCCCCATCTATTCTTTGCCTCCTGAGTCCTAGCTGGTCATCTGGGTCTTCTTTTGTTTCCCTGCACAGGAGAATGGAACTGGAAAGCAGGTTAGTGGGGTGGGAAGGGAATGGGGATTTTACAGTATCCTTCCCCTGCCATGCCCACAAGCCATGCCACACCCACCAAGCCATGCCCACAGAACCAGCAGTAAAAAAATTGAATATATATATATATATAAGAATTAGTGAAGATTCTGTGTAAATCATCCAGTGGGTCTAGTACACTGATTTCAAACCATGCCACAAGGAAAATCTTCTCATCTTCAAAGGAATACAAGTCAAAAGCCCTTGTGATCAGAGATTCTACTCTACCTCAGTCTGCAACTAAAGAAATATTCTGATTATTGCAAGAAGAAATGTCTTTCTAACCTCATCATTCAGCAGACCAAAATCAAATGAAGCATGGCCAAGCTCCAGCCTCTTGGTGACTTCACATATTCTAAGTAGCATGGAAATAGTGCTAGTATCTGTCTATAGGAACCATCCAAATTGTATGTGACCCTGCAATTCACCCTGTGTTCTGACTCACACCCTTTCCCAACAAATCAAACAAAATCCAAAAGGAACAGAAACCTTGTAATGCTTTTACAAATAATTAGCTGTGATAAGCACAAGCCTTGCCAAGCTGTGCAAGCCTTGCCAAAAGGTAACAGACAAGAAATAATTTGCAATACAAGAATCTTCAAATACAAACTCAGGATACTGGAATGTCCATGAGGCTGGAATTTCAAAACATCTTTGCTTTCTGCAAAGTACGTTCCTTTCATAGCTGGCTTTTATCTTCTTGAAGGAGGGGGCATTACCTTGCAGCCTTACTCCCAAGTTACCTGTACTATTGTAACTGCTCTTTCCTATGAGCAATACTGCGCACACGTGCACTTGACACAGCTTCCTCAGGAACCTTTTCATCACTGTTGCCAGCCCCCACAATCTCTGAAGGCAGCAATCCACTCCCTAATGGTCCTGGTCCCTCATCTGAGTCCTCGCTCTCCTCAGCCATCCGCAGGTGCTGCTGGCTAATTACAACATCCTGCCGCATTTGTCTGCAGTAGCACACAGAAGATAAATTTTGTCTAAAATATTTTTCTTTTAAAATGTCTACCATATTGAAAAACCTGTATTATATCTTCCCTTATAGAGCACTTATTTAAAACAACTGGTTCATGTATGGCTTGTAAAAAAGAAGATTGAGGGAAGGAATAGCAGTGGCCTGCTATGATCTATAAACCCATTCTGTGTTGAAAGTGAGGGGAAAATAATGTGCAATGACCTGCAATATTTTTAAAGGTAATTCAAACTGACTTTTACTAGAAATCTTTTTGATTGTGAAGAAGTGGAACAGTATGAACTGGAGGTTTTCAAACAGAGTCTAGATGGCCAGCTGTTGGAGATGGTTTCATATAGGGGATAATTTTACAGGGCATGGGGTGAATTAGGTAATATACTATACTTTACTAATCATAACATGATATGTTTGTGTGTTTTATTCAAATGTTTATGCATGCTAACAAACCAATCAAACTAATCTATTTGGAAATATATCTGATTTTGGATGGATCAATTACAGTCAATTGACAGTGGAAATGGAGACACAGTTACAAGACTCAAAGGGCCTTCTTAATTCATACAGCATTCCAGATATGCATTAGGTGTGATACTAGAGATACTGAATCCAAGGTTCCCCCGTTTCTTCAAGAAAGCTCAAAATTTGACCCATAACAATCCAGGCAAGTATGGCTAATTATTCCCACTTGTTTCAATGGGTATAAGCAGGGGTGGTATTCAGCAGATTCTGATCAGTTCTGGAGAATTGGTAGCAGAATTTTGAGTAGTTCGGAAAACTGGAAAATACAACCTCTGACCTGCCCTGCCTCCATCTATTCTCTGCCTCCTGAGTCTCAGCTGTTTGGCTGGGTCTTCTTTTGTTGCCCTGCAAAGGAGAACGGAGCTGGAAACAGGTTAGTGGGGTGGGGAGGGAATGCAGATTTTGCAGTATCCTCCCCCTACCATGTCCACCATGCCCATGAAGCCATGCCATTCCACACCCACCAAACCATGCCCACAGAACTGGTAGTTAAAAAAAAATTGAATTCCACCCCTGGGTATAAGAGAAGACAGAAAAGAAATGCTCTCCCAGGAAAACCAGACAGGGACCAAGACTAGATGAGCTAATTCTATTTCATCATAAAACTACATCAATAGGATCTTGAAAGTCTGAAGGTTCAGACTTCTCACCAGTACTTTTAACTGTCTTATCAATTAGGGCAGATACTTCCTAAGTTTATTTGTCTGTCCATTAAGCCCTTGGAGGGTCCTCCTTCTTTTGTCTAACTTTTTCCTAGACAGCATATCTTCCCCTTGTTCCCAAAATCATTGGTACATTCCATTACATCATGATCTCTTAACTTATTGATCTGGTTGCCACGATAAAGCAAAGTTTTAGAGTGATGAATAACTCACTAGTTAGCTCACATATACCCATGCAAAACTATTGCATTTAGTTCTGTTAATTTCCCATTGAGATTAATGGGAAAACTGAAAGAAGACTGAGGGTTTTCTTGATTTAAATTAACTGAATTCAACTAACTTAGTCTATGTCTATCTCAGAGTTTTGAAATTATTATTTTATAACAAAATAGGGAATCAGAATTTAGATCCTTTGATCCCTCTTGTTGATGGAATCCACTTGTAATTTCCTTGTTCCCAACTATAGATGCAAGCAGAACGTACCTTTCTTCTATATTACAGCCTTTAGATATTCCTAGAAGTGTAAGGCTCCATAACTTTCCACTTTACTTGCTTCATTTAAGGGGTTTTGCAAAATAAATTGGAAGCAAGAGCATGATTAGGAAGAGTTTCTGTTCTCTGCCTGGGCAGCCATCCCTCCGTAAAAGGCTCAAGTCTTTATTAACCTCCATAATTTTGAAAATATTATTTTCTACCTCAGCTTTCTCCTTCATCCTGAAGTATAATTACAAGGTATAACATGTAGGCTAGAAAGGAGCTGAAATGGAAATGGTCTCAGGAGGCTTCCCCTCAAACCAAACTCAACTCTTGGTAGAGAACAGGCTGTCCCCAAGGTATGGTAAATAAATAAATAAAGATAGATAGAAACTAACTTTATGTGTGACACACATAAAAAACATGCAAAGTTTCACACCATTATGGCCATTATCTTGATAGTTTTTAATTTTCTCTGCAGACAATCCTACTGGAACAATCCTGAGGTCATGTCTACATAGATTTATTTACAGAGATATGAAAAGTATGTAATACTACCATCTTCTTAAGATTTTTTTGCTCAGCTTTTTCTATCTAGCCTGCAGACTTTGTGTTCTCTGGAGGAGATCAGTCCAAATGCTAAACAGTCCTGACTCTGTTTAGCTTCAGACTCGTTCAGCCAGGTCAAATTTCTTCAATTATGTATTAAATCTCTTCATAATTCTGCCTTGTGGAACCCCACATAATGCACAGATGCCAAAGGTTTGCAGCTATTAAGCTAGTTTATAGAATTGCTTTGAAACAGGTTGCATTTAAAATGTGATTGCCACAAAGTATTCAAACATTAAAAGTGGAGTCCTTCCTATCTTTAAAGGCATGTTCTAAGCATTTATTAGCACATGCAAAATAAATATGCACTGACACTCACCAGAAAGAAATACTCTCCAGGGATCACTTTCAGAATAATGTCAATTCAGAAATAAGAGTTACTGGAACCACACAATCTCAGAAAGCGTGCCCCTTTTCCCTATAAAAACAGGATTTTGTAACAATTTTTTGAAAAAAAAAATATTTTTATTGTGTATCTGAATATATGAATATCTGAGTTTCTTCAACATGATGCAAAAACAAAGCACTTAATTTAAAAGACAATAAATCATTTCTGTGCTTCTTTATAGTAAGTAAACCATGTTGTTTTTCTCCTTCTGCCTTCCTGTTATTGATTTCAGCATGAAACATTTTGCATGCAGCTTTGTAATTGTCTATCTTTTCATATTCCATCTTGAGAAGCATTTTTATCCACCATTCCCTTGGGGGCATCCCTGTAGATGTTATGAAAAAGGAAACCAGTTGATTTTAATGGGAAAGCCAACCTTTTGAAGCAAGTTTAAAGATAGAAATATATTTTAGATTCTGTCCCAGACAATACATGTGCACAGTTCTTATCTGCAATCATTTTAATAGCGTTTAACAACTACTTGACCACTACTTATAAAAAAGGTAAAATAAAATAACATCACCAAAAACCTTTAGAAAGCTCTCAAGGACCAATCACCAGCAAGGTTGATGCTTGGTGCTTCTTCCCTACTTCCTCTTGCTTTGGGTTAAAGGAGACATAAAAATGTGAATAAGCACATATAAGACTATTTTCTTCTACAATGCCTTTCCATTTGAATTGAGTAAGCACTCACTTTAAAATTCAGACTGAATAAAATCCTTGACTATGCCTAGTGCTGTATTCCTATCTATAGAAAAGTCACCAACACATGGAAGGTTTTCTGCATAGCAAGAGCAGTAGCACTTAGACTTATATACCGCTTCACAGTGTTTTTACAGCCCCCTGCAAGTGGTTTACAGAGTCAGCGTATTGCCCCCAACAATATGGGTCCTCATTTTACTCATCTCGGAAGGATGGAAAGATGAGTGATGGAGTGTGTGAGGATCGAACCCCTGGCAGTTGGCAGAATTAGCCTGCAATATTGCATTCTAACTGCTGCGCCACCATGACATATTTTTCTACTTTCAGCTGTGTTGGAGAACTTCAGCAACATTTAGTCCCAGATCATCTGACAACATCACACTGAGAGAGGCTGGAACCAGCACTGATGCATTACATTTACCATCAGTGCTGCATTTGTCTGGACCTCTATGTAAACTGTGGATTTCTTGGTGCTATCTGAACTTCTCTGAACATCGAGGACTTCACGACTCAGTCTGAGCAGGGGTGGGTTTCTACCGGTTCTGTTCACCTCTGTAGAACCGATAGCTCTGAAGAGCAGCAGACATAGAACCAGTTCTATGTCTGCTGATGTTTTTGCCCAGCTTCCCACCAGGGCTCTTACCTGACCTTTATTTCCTGATTTTTTTCAACTTCAGCTGTGTGCGAGGCACAGCTGCAGTTAAAAAAGCAAGAAAAAAGGGCTTTTTGAAAGGCTGATTCTCTGCACACAGCATGCTGATGATGATTTACAAGTGTGCCGGCAGCATGCAGGGAAGCACATTGTAAATCACTTAACCTCGTAAATGACCGAACTGGTAGTTAACCCTGTTGAATCCCACCCCTGAGTCTGAGTATTGTATAATTTCTTTTATTGCTGAATTAGGTTACCTATAACCTGTAATATTTGTTATAGAAATCGGCTATAGATGTCACTCCATTTCTTATAGAAATTTCAGAATTAAATTCTAAAAAGATCAAAAGAGAAAATCCAGGAAATAAATGTTATCGCTAGAGAAAATTTGTATGTGACTGGTTTAGATAATTCAAAATTACTTACAGGTAGTCCTCGATTTACCGCCACAATTGAGCCCAAAGTTTCTGTTGTTAAGTGACACATTTGTTAAGTGAGTTTTGCCCCATTTTATGAACTTTCTTGTCATAGTTGTTAAGTGAATTGTTGCAGTTGACTTTGCTTGTCAGAAGGTCACAAAATGTGATCATATGACCTTGGAACACAGCAACGGTCATAAGTCATAAGCAAGCATCTGAATTTTGATCACATGTTCCTGGGAGTCATAACTGAAAAATGGTCATGTCACTTTTTTCAGTGCCCGTAAGTTTAAACAATCACCAAATGAACTATTGTAAGTTGAGGACTATCTTTGGTTGAAAAAGAAAGTGGATGTTGAAATAATGGAAAACTTGGTTTAAGGCTCAAACTTTTTCATGTTTTTTTTTTTTAGAGAAAGTAGTCCAAATATTCCTTATGCAAAAAGTAGCCATATATTTTATTCATTTTTTTTTTTTAAAAAAAGTTATTTTTTTAAAAACATTAGTTTGTTTGGCATTGTCCTGTGTGTACTGTATATATAATTATTATTTTACTTATCAATTTTACTTACACAAAATATTTCCAAATTGTATTAATAATTACGTAAAAATGATTCCTACCAAATCTATAGATTCCTATATTTTGAGTTCATCCAATTTTTTTCCTTGCATATATAATCTATGTTTAATTGGTGTCAAATTTTTTAGGCGATGCATATTGAAATTGATCATGGGAAGAAATGACAAGCTCCATCTGGTGGAATTCAGGTATATAGCCAAAGTAAATTTTAATATATACCCTAGCAATCAAATCTCAAAATCCACAAATAATTTTACTACTGTTGCATTAAGTTTGAGTGTAAAGAGAGAAAAAGACTAATAGACTGCATCGGTTGTTGTTGTTGTTTTCAACTGGGACAGAATTAGCTTTTGTTTTAAGGCAGATGCATGATTATGGATTATAAGAAGATAAATATATTAAACTATCTGCTGAATGTATCTAAAATTTAGGAAGGTAAAATATTATGCTTGTTGCTTATAAAACTCATTTTAGGGGAGATAATATTATTATAATAAAAAATTGCAGTATCAAAACAATGTCTCCGTATGACGTCTTTTGCCTAGATGTTTGTGAGGTTGGTAGGTAGGAGTAAGGAGACAAAAGGGTGATAGAATTGTTTCTGGAGTATGATATACAAATTAAATATTTGTCTAACACAGAGTTAGGAAATAATCCATTCAGCCACAAAATTGCTGGTTAGTAATTTGGGTCAGTCTATATCACAGGTTTCAGTTTAAAAAAAGATGAAACGGCTTGAGGAGAGTACAGTATAATATACTCCATTAATAAAAGTGTGCACACATAGACAGTGATGCTTAGAGTACATCATATTCCCTAACAGACATTTCATTTATATCTTTCCATCTCTTTGTTTATCTATAGATTTCTTTTGAACTTTTGAAATTCATTTCTCCTTGCCATTATTAATAATCCTCCCACTCAGCATATCTGCATTCTGTTCTGAATTGTTTATTTGTGCTCTATTGTAAATAGCATCTAGCATTTTCGAACATAATTGACATATTTATCAGCAATAAGCTTCTAGAATTCTTCTCATGTAGGTGGCAAAATGTGCTGTTCCCCATTTCAGCTGTATAGATTTTCATAATAGCTACTATCTGGCCCACCAGACTGCACAAAAAAGGGACGTGTGTTAGCAACTGAGAAGAGAAATTCTGTGCTTCTTCTCCATTTCTTTGAAGTCATCATTATTTAACTTCATTTGTTCAAATGTAAACTAAACTAGTTCAGAGCAATCTTTTCTGCAGTTCACAGTGAGATTCATCCTTTGAATTCAATCGCTTGCTGTTGCCTAAAGATATTTTTCTACCTGTGTGATACGTGTGTGCACGTGTATGTGTTTGTGCAAATGTGTTCATTTTTCTTTTGAAAGTACTAGCATTGTTCTTTCTATTTATACAGGTTAGGTGAAGGAAAACCCTGGAAGGGAAGGAAAAAAATATATGTAAGAGTCTTCTCACCATCCCAACCCAATTCCCATTCTATGGATTGGAGTCTTGGCAGCAAATTTGTTTAAAGTGAACAGGATAGAACCTAGAACAATCCTCCATAGAAGCCAGAACCTTGAATCTAGAACACCCAAAACTTATTTTCAAAAGGAAAGTGGACATTCTTGGGTTTTTTTTCCTTGAAAACATTTTGCTTCTAATCCAAGAAACTTCTTGAGTTCTTTGATCAGAAGCAAAAATGTTTTCAAGGCAAAAAAGCCCAAGAAAGTCCAGTTGCCTTTTGAAAACCACCTTTAAGACAACCATTACCTGGATGATTGAGAATTTTCATAGACATGGAATACAGAAGAGATTCTGAGTTAAAGCTAGAGCTAAATTAAAAACAAAAAGAGTTCATTGGTATTCTTGGTGATCTCTGCCAGTGTCGGTGGAGATGTGGTTCAACACTGGCAGGGAAAACTATTGCATAAGGGAAAACTACTGTATAAGGGAAAACTACTGTATAAGGGACAAACCCCACACTCATTAGAACTGATGATGTTACCTAGTAGGGCAATAAAACACCTGCAAGCAAACAACCAAGGTAGCTACCTAGTTACCTATCTATTCTCCACAAATAAGTACCTAATACACTTTCATACATTCTCAAATTGTTTTTGTTTTTGGTAGCAGGTCACTCCCATTACTACGGTATCTCGAAAATGTATAATACAATACCTGTAATATAGGACATAAAATAATTTGGGAGGGTATATGGGCGATTCACCAGAGTCCCTAAACTTTCACAAGGTTATTCTTAAAATAAATGAATTGCTATGGCTGGTTAACCAATTATGTGCTTGAGAATCCAATATAGGGTAGACCAGCAGCCCCCAGCATCAGGGACTGGTTCCATGGAGAGAGGTTTTTCTGTGGGCCGGAAGGGAAAGGCATGACTATGGGGATGCCACAGTGGTCATAAGTCTGAAAACAGTCATAAATCCCTTTTTTTCAGTGCCATTCTAACTTTGAATGGTCATGAAATGAATGGTTGTAAATTGAAGACTAGTTAAATTGCTGTTGAACTACGAAGACACAGATGGGTGGAACTTTATTCAGCAATTGAAGATGTTGAATTGTATGGTTCAGCTGCCAGTCTGTTTCCATATGTTTAAAAGGAAATGGTGGCGAAAGCACCATCTCGCTTATTCACAGTTGCAAAGTTATTTAGGCCTACTTAAATCCTTCAGTATCTCAGTTCTAAGTTTACAGAGGAGAACAAAGGTACCGGTAATATTCAGGCAACTATTCCTGTTGTAAGATTTTACAGGCAGGTAAGTTTGTATTTATAAAATAATATCTCTAAATCCCTAAGGAAAATGAAAGATTTGGAAAAATGTGAAAGATGTACAGAAAGCAGAAGAATGAGGCAAGATATGAGGAAATATTTCTTCATAATTGCTTAATAGCATGTACTACCCCAAATTGTGAAGAAGGTTGATGATTTAGTTGGCTTAAAAGGAGGTTTAAAATAAATTTATGGAGATTCAGTCTCTCAATGGTCATTAGTCAGAAATATTTGCAGAACCTTTATTAGAGGTTGGCCTCAGATTTCAGTTTCTTTTGTCCTGAATATTCAGGAATGGGAAAAATTGTCAAGACTTCAGTTAGATTTTCAATTATCACTTTCAAACTCATCATGTTTTATTCCAACCACTGGCACAGTGGTCAAAGAACAATATTGCAGGCAAACTCTGCCCACAGCCTGGTGTTCGATCCTGACGGGCTCAAGGTTGACTCAACCTTCTATCCTTCTGAGATCTCCAAAATGAGGACCAGATTGTTGGGGGCAATGCAAATAATATTTATACTGTAAACCACCCTGACTGTAAAGTGCTATGGGGCAGTATATAAGCCTAAATTCTATTGCTATGCTTCAAAGTCTCATTCTCTCTCTGTCACATGCAAGAAATCTTTGTAAATCTCCATGAAGAAGACTTCTTTCAATCATAAGTACAATATAGGAAGAATGGAATACAGCAGGGGTGTCAAACTGAAGGCCTGCAGGTGCCCTGGAAAAAGTTCCAGGGGGTGCCCTGGAAAGAGTGAAGG
Source organism: Pseudonaja textilis (assembly GCF_900518735.1). Next base: position 4,979,295 of record NW_020769330.1, read on the forward strand.
ACCGGCCCGCAATGCCTCTGCCAGTGGAAACAGAGCTCAGCGGGGCTGTATCACAGCTGAAAATGGAGCTTGGGAGCCTGCTGGCAAAGTGCTTGAGCTGCCACAGGCACTCCCAAAACAAATGACATCAAGAAAGCCATGCCCATCCTGATCCCCCCCCCCACACACCAGGTCAAACACAACCCTGATGCTGCCTTCAATGAAATCTAGTTTGACACCCCTGGAATAGAGTAACTATCGTATTTCAAAATATGGAATGCTGTGTCCACAATTTCCATTACTGTTCAGAACCATAGATTAAATCTTAAATTGTATTTGCATTACCTATAGCTCCAGAGAATTCATGTCTAAAACCTTTATTACTACTTCTACTGGGAGAAGATAGATTATTAATAATGTGCTCAAATAAGAACTCTTGCCTATTATGTCTTCAACTGCAAATGAAACAGCTTAACTAAAAGTGATCTTAAATATTAAGATTGATTTTTTTAAAAAAAATAGTGAACAGGAGTTAAAGGTTTTCCTGCCTATGGAGATTCTCAGTCATCCAGGTCATGATTGTCTCAAGGTGCTTTTTTCAAGAGAAGCGAAATGTTTTCAAGGAAAAACAAAGCCCAGTTACCTCTTGAAAAGCACTTTGGAATTACTATATTTAAAAAGTAAATGGTTTTTAGAAATAGTTTTGTAACCATAACACGGGTGAGATGAAGCACACTACCTTATTTACAAAGAGAAATAATGTCTTGGTGTGTATCTGGTTGTATACACCCATTCCAACAGATTTAAGGTCAGCATTTAAATCTGTAGTCATTATCATCATTTTATTATGGCATAATCATACGTAATTATTTCTGGCATCTGAAATACCACACGTGTCATACAGTAATTAGATAGAGTCCACTAAGTATGGCTAACAAAGTAGACATAGCATAGGAGGAATTAGGAGTATGAGGATGGAAAGAAGAATATGAAAAACCAGAATAAAAGCTGAGATTGGAGCATCATAAGAAAGGAAAAGACAGGATTTGAGATGCGAACTCATTTAATCAGACCATCCCTATAAGTCAGGGTGTTCTACAGCTACAACCACACATATTACCATTTTCAGGACAAAATGGATTAAGGTATAGAAATTTTTCTACCTTCCTTCTTTCATTGTTAACCTGCATTAACTATATTTCCACAAGGGAGATGTTACTAAATCCATCCTTTAAATTCCAACACGGGCCTATATTTATATTCTGATTTAAATCTGCCATACATGTAAGCCACAATGGCTTTTCCAGAAGTAATATAGTTTTCTTTTTCTCATGATTGTACTTTTCCATTAAGTTGCCCGACTTTCCATGATCAGTATTTCGGGGAGAAGCAGTTGAAATAAATTATATGTTGAAAATAAGAGAAAAAGACTTTAGAGGGAGGAAAATTAAATAGGTTAAGACCTGATTTCTTAAATTTCTTATGCTATTCTGTACATATATCAAAATGCATTCTAGTTTCTGAGTGTTATCCTTTTTAATGCAGTTGTACATTTTATGTCTGATACCTAGTATTCTTCTTGATTATATTCCTCTCCTTCCATTTTCTATACATGCCCTTTTTTCTCTTCAGAATCTCAGAGACCTTTGCATACCTATCTGCTGTCCTCTAGATTTTTCTCATTTTTCCCTTTTATGCAATTGTCTATGATGTTCCTTCAGTATCTCATTTGCCATCCCTCTTGGACACTTTCTCTGTAACATTTAGAAATAATTTGATTAAATTTGCCTGCTCTATGAAATTTACCAAAATCTTTTCTTCTGAAATTCAGTATGGAGGCCCAAATCTCCTCAGTTCCTTCTCTTCTGGATTTTGCAAATTTAAGGATAACATCACTTTCACCTAAAATGCTACTCACTCTTACTTCAGTCAATTCCTTTCTGTCAGTGAGGATCAGTGGTGGGATTCAAAAAAATTTACTACCATGGGCATGGCTTGGTGGGTGTGGCAAGAAAAGGATACTGTAAAATCTCCATTCCCTCCCCACCCCACTAACCTGCTTTCCAGCTCCATTCTCCTGTGCAGGGCAGCAAAAGAAGACCCAGCTGATCAGCTGGGACTCAGGAAGCAGAGAATTAGATGTGGGCAGGGCAAGTCAAAGGTGATACCACAAGTAAATAAGTTAAAAAGAAGGATGTTTTTTTTTAATCTTAGGCCTAAATAACCATGGGGTGTGTGTGCAAAAAAAGGAATTATAGCTTCTCATACCTAGCTAAGAACTTATTTGCTCTTTTAACAATGATTGATTGCTTTCTCTCCTTGATGATGATTTCAAAGCATGTATTTATGAGGGATCAAAGCTAGTTTTCTTGACAGTGTATTCTTAAGAGTGTAGATGTAATTACTTGCACAATTGCACATTCTTATAGCTAGCATTCTCCAAAGTGCAATCTTCCAAGCGCTTAATGCAGCTGTAATAAAAGTCTGTGCTCCTGTCCTATGCTTAACTGAACATTCAGCAAGCCAACCAAGAATACCAAAACAAAAAAAACCACAGATTTTTACAGAACTTGTCACAATTAAGTGCTCATCAATGTCTACTATCACCATTTATCCCCCTATGATTTGCAGTATACAAACAAGGATTTTAAAAGCTCATTGTTACAGTGTAGTGAAATGGATTCAGTAACAAAGAAAATCTGTGACAGTTACACTTTTTTTTAGGGCCAAGCAATGCTGCTTGAACATAAACCTGAATGCCATGGTACATTTTTCAAAAGCACTGCTACAGAATTCACTACCATTCCACATGGAGTACAAAGAGCACATTCATCTAAAAGAGGAGTGTCCAAAAAGACATGTGGATGTCAACTTCCAGAATTCCCCAGTCAGAAATTCTGGAAGTTGAAGTCCACAGATCTTAAAACTGCCAGGGATCTAAACTCATTTAGCTGAAAATAAAACATGTTCATTCTACTACTTAAGAGTAATTTTTAAAATCTTTCTGCTCTGTTGAAAGCTGCCTTGCAATTTCTCACTTTTTTTTCCCTTCTCACCCAGAAGCTTCTTCTTTCCCTAATTTATTCTTACGGTGTTTGACATTTTCTTTTCCATTTTGGTTGCTGACATTTTTGAAGATGGCTTGACCACTATAGAAAGTGCAGAAAGTCCCCAATCCTTTGCTTCACTTTAGTTTGTTTGGTTCAGTCTGTTTTGAACAACTTAACGGTGCAGATGTTAAAATGTAGTATTTCAGGCTGAATCTACCCACTGCCAGGAGTTTGATCCCACCTGCCTGAAGGTTGACTCACCCTTCCATCCTTCTCAGGTTGGTAAACTGAGGACCCAGGTTGCTGGGGGCAACAGGCTGACTCTGTATACCACTTAGAGAGGGCTGTAAAGCATTGTGAAGTGGTCTATAAGTCTAAGTGCCATTGCTATGGCTATAGCTATTGTTATTGTTATAATAACTCATTTAGTTACTCTATAGCAGAGGTGGTATTCAGCAAGCTCTGACCAGTTCTGGAGAACCGGCAGAAGAAATTTTGAGAAGTTTGGAGAACTGGCAAATACCACCTCTGACTGGAGATTTTACAGTATCCTTCCCCTGCAAGTTACGCCAACAGAACTGGTAGAAAAAAAATAATGAATCCCACCACTGCTATGCAGCCTCCCTGAATCCCCACACTTCCTAATCTGAAAACAACCATCATGGAAGAAATCCTGATTCCTTCCCTTAAGAATGAAGTTGAAGCATGGAAAGAAGGAAAAGCTGATATGAAACTTGCAGTAAAAAATCCTTGAAAAAAAAAATCTGCATGATGCTAGCATGACCATTTCAGGAGGTCGCTGAACACAACAGTCTTATTTTTTTTATCAAAAGGAGGACTGTCCTCCCTAATCAAAAGTGCACTTGGACAATATGGCCTTCAACGCTATGCAAAAATCAGGTTGGTCAGGGTTAAATGTATATCATGATGGAAGGCTATTCCAAAATGTGGGACCTACCACTGAGAAGGCCTGCCATCTAAGTGACCCTCATGTAGCTTTTCAAGGGGTGAGTTCTTCATTGAATCCTCTATGGATCTCCTTATGTGTTTGTTTCTATTCATATAGCTGCCCATCTCACCTAAGTGATTATGGGTGGCTCACAACAGTTCAAAAATAACAGGCCAATAGAAACAGGTTAAGACATAAAGACAGATGTTTAAAAACCATCAATAAAACTACGTTTTTTTTAAAAAAAAATCAATAATCCACCACTATAGTCCACCACTATGTCATATTCAAGACTGCCTTTGTAGAAGTTCTTCACTGGCAGAATTGTATTTGTTCCTGATATATCCCAGCAAGTATATAGGACTTCACAGATATTAACCAGCACTTTAAATTGGATCCATAAATCTACTGACAACCAAAGCAGTGGCCTCAAAGCTGGTGCTACTCTGCTTTCATATAAGAACCCTTGCCAAAGACAAAAGGAACATATGTACATCATCCTTATACCAGTTGTACTACAGCTTCACCAGAAATACAATCTTTTAAAGATATCACTGTCCTGGTGTGATAAACCTCCTTAGTGAAAAGGCCTCTCAGCTTTAATTTATCATCTTCAGTGTAGCTTAAGAGCTGAGTATTTCCCAGTGGCAATCATGGCCTAGGGGAAGCTTACGCATCACAGAGGGTAGATTTCACTATCCGCAGTTGCCAGCCTACTAAATTGCTTTCTGTCATTTTATCTTTCTAAGTCTACCGGGAAGTAACTTATTCATGGAGAACACAACTCTGCTTTTTAGCGGTGATGCATAAATTCCAGTGAAAACAACCCAAGTACCCAAGTGAAAACTACCCAAGAAAATAATGATCCTTAGTTAAAGCCAGCGCTTGATACTACATAAATCAAACAAAACAAATAGTATGATTAGTGTTAAAAAAAGATAGCTCATACTTTTAAAATGCAGGTATAATAAATACTTTTGAGTGCTAAAATGCCATAATTTGTACAACAATTGGGAGAATGGGGTGAGGAGAATTCTCTCTCTCTCTCTCTCTCTCTCTCTCTCCTCAGTCACAGCTATCATCATCAGGGTCCAAAAATAAAGATGATCTCCAAATGATAGCAGCAAAGTTTTTGAGAGCTGTTTTGTATTGCTTTAGAATTCTGCAACTCTGATATGATAGGCCTATATTTGGGCATCCTGATAATAGTTTAATTAACATAAATAATTTGTCTCATCATTTATTGCTCAACCACTTCACCCAATACTTGCTTCTGGGGAAAAGGTTACAAGCCCTCAGGTGCAGCTACCTCAAAGCTAAGATCCATTTTCAATTTTCTACATTAAAGAAGCAATGTGCACTCTAAAATGTCATGGACATTAGCACTTTCTATTTTCCTTCAAAAATATCTTTACTCCTTCTGTCCTCACTGTCGTTTTTTTACCTTTTCCAGTCTCATTAAAGATTTTGGAATTGATTTTGTGAAAAGGTGCATTCAGCTACATCTATATTTGACTGCAACTGAAAACCCACACAAAGTAATTGCATGTTAGCATTCAATGTGCCTGAACCAATATTCTATTTATTTTTGCTGCTTTTTTAAAGCTGCAGGTGCCTAATCTTTCAGAGAGTTAGAGGACAACTAAGCACCAATGACATATTTTCTAGTGAATGTTGCTTCTTTCTCCAGAGCATTAATTTGTCAATGTAAGATCCATGACTGGCATTGTTGATTACATTAGGAACTGACTAAGTACACATTCATTTCCAAGACCTTGTTAACCAAGGGTAGCTCTATTGCATTGTCTTATGCAGCTGGAGGGCAGACAATATATCCTCTGTGTGTGCATGTATGTATGTATGCATGTATGTATGTATGTATGTATGGTATTCAGCTTTGCTCGGGTATTTTCCCACGTCATTGTAGTTGTGCTTTTAAAGTTGTAGCAACGTTTTGGCAGAATCTCATCTGCCATCATCAGGCTTCTGTATTGTGTCTGTCTATGAGTCAGACTTTTACAGTTGTTTCAATTTTAAATTTGGAGCTAGCCTACTGCTGTGCCAGAATGGTTTTTTCTTCATCCTGATTGGTTGAAAGTCTTGGTCTGTGTTTATTGGTCTTGGAGCTTGCTGTGTTCTGCTTGATTAGTGTCTCTAATATCTTCTGTCTGTTTTGTGGCTTTTTTGTGTGTCTTGATTGGCTGGCAACATTGTGTTCCTGTATTGGAGGCTTTTAGTGCAGCTTGGCTCCAAGTAAATGGACAGCTATCATTTGTTAGGAAGCTAGATTTCATCCTGGTGCCTGGTTGGGGTGTGTTTGAGCTGGGAGTATCAGGGCGGATCTGTTTGTGCCCAGGTGTTTGCCTGGCTAGTGGTGTGGAAGCCTGCACTCACAAACAAAAAAATCTCCACATGTTAGAAACACCAATCAAGCAGAACACAGAAAACTCCAAGACCAATAAATGCAGGCCGAGACTCCCAACCAATCAGGATGAAGAAAAAACCATTCTGGCACAGCAGTAGGCTAGCCCCAAATTTAAAACCAAAACAACTGACTCACAGAAAAAAACAATACAGAAGCCTGATGATGGCAGATGAGATTCTGCCGAAACGTTGCTACAATTTTAAAAGCACAACTATAATGATGTGGGAAAATACCCGAACAAAGCTGAATACCATATATATATATATATGGATCTTTGGTTGTTCGGGTTTTCTCCCGCGTAAGATTCGAAGTATCTAGGGTGGGGGCTTGGCTGTGTTCTGATTGGGTGGGGGTGTGTTCTCATTGGTAGGGGGTTTGGTTGTGTACTTACATGTATGGCATTCAGCTTTGTTCAGGTATTTTCTCACATCATAGTAGTTGTGCTTTTAAAGTTGTAGCGACGTTTCAGCAGAATCTCATCTGCCATCAGATTTTATACACACACACACACACACACACACACACACACACACACACACAAAACCATTGGGTTTTTTTTTTTTTCCAGAAGGGGTTGGGTATGTGTTTCAGAGTCAAGATTACAGGGAAATACTCAAAATCATGCAAATTTTACTCTCCTGGTAACAGTTAAGGTTATTATTACCTAAGGGTATTGATAACAGCTTATTTTGTAAATAAATATGCTGCAAGAAGCATGAAACTGCTTCTGCTCCATTTGGGAAGATGCCTAGGCTATGTTCACACCACACACTAATCCACAAAATAGCCAACTATATTCTAGCCAAGTGTATTGGATGAATCCAGCCCATATGGTTAGTTTCTGAAAACAGAGTTAAGTAAAGCACAGTTAAGTTAAAAGTAAGTGAAATTAATTCTTTGATTCCATATCTCAAATGCAATTATAATGGTCCTACAAAATCTATTAACAACCCTATAGGTCCTTTGGTTAAAGGAAGCTAAAATAGCCCACTAGTCCACTAGGAGTGCAACTCTGATGCTCTATCACAAGGCAAAAAGATATGGATTACTGGACAACCTTGATAAACCATTTTGCTTCAGATTGCTTTCTGTCTACCTATCTATTTATTTGTCTGTCTTTCTATCCATCCATTCATCCATCTATCTATTGCAACCTCTCTTTTTTCTTTGTCATGTACCAGCCTAATTCAAAGAAGCCCTGCAATATATTTGGATTTAGCTCTTCTCATTCTATGTCCTATTATATGACTGCAACACTGTAGCTCCCCTAAAATGGCTGACATCTCCTGCCATTTTCTTAGATAAATGGCTTTGCTACTGAACCTTGTTCTCAATCCTTTGATCTTGCCACTTTATACTTTCTCTGAGCATCTTGTACTCAGGACTATTTTTCAATTATGTCCTTTCTTGCTCTTTCTGTTCTGGGTTAATTTGAATAATTCTATCCTTGATTTCTTTTCAGCTTGAAATATAGGCATCTACTGCAAACCACAGTAGGAAAAAAAATGATAGATCTATTTGAGAACACATACAAACTTTGCCCTTTCATATTTGCAGCTTGACAATGGATGCAGATATGAAAGCCATGGTTTTTGAATGGTAAATGTCTGTGGAGATTCTCAGTAATCCGGGCCATGTTTGTCTCAAATGTGTTTTTTTTTTCCTTTCAAAAGACAACTGGACTGTTTTTTATTTGAGGAAGAAGAGGAAAATATTTTGTTTCTTATCCAAGATGCTTCATCAATTACATTTGGATGATTGGGGTGGAGCGGGGGAGAGAATAGGTTCTGACAGTATGATGAGGTGTGAGGTGGGGATGAAAGAATTGTATTTCTTTGCAATCATCTGGTTGTTAAAACTCTTTCTGAGAGCCATTGAGGCCACTTGGGGTTTATCTGTGCCCTCAGGGTCACCTGAATCAGAGTGCAAATAGTTGTGAAATCTTCTTGGAACTACTGAAAGGACTATGTTGTAGACAGGAGACAGGTGATATCACATCTCTCCTCCTCTGTTGAGAGAGTTTTAACATACAGTGGATGGCCACTTTTCCCCTTCTTTCAAACCAATGGTCCTCTCTATCCATAATGCGGATTTTGCTGACCTCAAAACAGTGACCTTTTGTCTTACAAATGCAGATAGACTGCTGAATCTTGTCCTGATGGGTTTGTTTTTCCTATGCTATGCCATGTGTTTGTGAAGTGGTTGTTTTGTTTCTCCAATGTACAAATCTTCACATGTCTCACTGCATTGTATTGCATATATCACATTGCTTAGTTTGTGTCAATGTTCTATCTTTGGAGTAGACAAACTTCTGGCTTAGTGTATTTGGAATGGTAACTTAATGATGCACATTTCAACAATTTCCTTACCTCAGACGTGCCTCTCTCTCAGATGCCCGTGACATGAGCACCTATTTTTGGAAGCCTAAGGCAACACAGTAGGGGCCTTCTCTGTAGCATCAGAAGGCTGTGTGAGTGCATAGATTCATTTACATTTTCACTTGTCTCAAAGCAATTGAGTTGCACCCTACATGGTGCTGCCATTGGGTCCCCAAGCTCCACTATTGCCTCTACACTAAAAGACAAAATGCAACATCCCTTTATCAGATCCCAAACTCTGTATTTATGAAGTAACATGAAACTGGTTCTGCTTCATGGAAACGAAAGTTGAAGACATACTTTCAAGGCTTTAAATTAAATAATAATCATAAGCAACTTAAGTAATCATACAGTTTTCATATCATGAATATGTTGCTTAAATCATGGAGATGTGTCAAGTCACTAGTATTCCACCATCCTGAGTCACAAAATAAATAAATTTTCCTTTCTCCTGTGAGAGGGACTGGCAAAGGTTCTAACCCTATGGATGTTGGAGTAAGGCAATATGTTTATCAAGTACGACCTTTTCCCATGTAAAAACCTGGTGGAAGTTTAACCACCCTGTCACAACCATCATCTTGACCTTCTTTAATATGTGGATCCCCTGCTTTTCCCACATAGAGCAGTAGTTGTCCTTATATGATCTAAAAGGTTAAGCCAAAAATAAGTGAGTATAGATAAAAAATATTTAAACATTGTTGTATTGTAAATATAACTTCAACTTCACAGGCTAGAAATGGTGAGACTCAGGTTCACATCGGTACTCAGCTATGGAAATTCATTGGGTGGTGTTTGGTTAGAGCTTATTGCTGTAATTAAGATAAAATTAGAGATGGGAAATATGCTTTGAGTTGCTGTAGAAAATGCATAATAACAGCAGCAGAAAACAATATGTACACATAAAGCCTGAGACATATATAGATACACATCTTTGTCATGTAATGGTAAATTGTGAGTTGGGATTATCTATTCTTGTTTTCCAGTGCACCATTCCTAAATATTACTGACCCCTCACATGACTTGTAATCCATCTGGTCTCTTTTGGCATTTGTTTCTTCTCTAAAAGTCAGTACAAATTGTTCAAGGACCTCATTTATATTTTCTCTGTTTGGACTAACTTAGCAATATTCTCAGAAAACCTTTTCCAGAACTGAATATTAATAATACTGCTCATAAAAGTTCCCAAAATTATATGTTTCATGTTCATTTCACATTTTTTGAGGGGGAAGTAAGAAAGGAGATTGGAAGATAATAGGAAGGCCTTCACTTTTGAATATTTAGCATTAGTATGTAAAGCTATAGTGTATCATGGTAAGAGCTATAGGGATTAAGAACTGAGAAGAATGGTCTCAATTCCATACTCACTAGTGTCTTTGGGCTATTTACCTCCATTTCAGTCTGCCATCAGTTCTGTTGCTAGAAAAACAAAATAAGAAACCCTCATGTATGCCATATTGTGCCTGAAAGCAAAGAATGAAAATTCTATGTAATTGTATGTGGGAATGACCTTAACAGTCAGGGCAAAGTGTCACAGTCAAGGGAACAGTCAGATAAAAAGCAACTTAGTCTGCAGTAGAAAGTCTGCAGGGCAAAATGTTCAGAAGAAATCCTCCCTATTTTCTTGGACTGTAAAGACGATGGGAGAGAAATGTAATTCCAGACATGCAAGATTCTGTTAATGTGACCTTACAATAAAATACAATTAGATCATCTGGCTAATCTACCTCACAAGGCTGAACCCAACCTTGCAAATATGCAACTAGCAAGTTGTGGTACACTTTGTTAATTATAAAAAGTTCTTCAATTGTGTTGAGCACATCAAGCAGTGCTCAGAAAAATGACAATATCTCATTGTCCTCATGAGAAATTTATATACAAGTCAGGAAGCCCCAGAACAGACAGAACATGGCAAAACAGACTGACTACAGGTTGGCAAAGGAGAGCCGCAAGGCTGTATATTCTCCCCATATTTTTAAATATATATACCAAATATATATTAAGGGCAGCCATATTGAAAAAGGATGAGTGTGGTTTTAAAAATGGAGGAAGAAACAATAACAAAGCACTCTATGATGATGATACCAGTCACATAGACAAAAAATGCAAAAAAAATGCAAAAAAATGCAAAAACAGGAATAAAATTAAATTTTAAAAATGGGAATAAATTTAATTAAAAAAAACAAGCTAATGAAACCACATAAAACAACCAACCTTAGAATTGACAATGAAGTTACTGAAATGGTGAACAGATGCTGCCTTTTAGGATCAACCATCAACAGTATAGAACAAGTAATCAAGAAGTACCTCTCCCGCTAGCATTTGATAGAGCAGCCATTTAGATCTTGAAAAAGATATTCACATGGAGTGATGTGTCTATACCTACAAAAATTAGAATTGTGCAAGCCATGATATTATGTGGCATAATAGAGAGATGGCCGGCATGTACTAAATAAATAAATAATCAGTAACTCTCTTTGGAAATTGAACATTGAAGAAGCAAGATAGGAAGAGCATTGGCACTTTTAAATGTTAGAATGAGAGAAGACTCCTGAGAATACTGTGGAGAATCAAGAAAACAAACTGATGGATCATCAAACAAATCATTCTAGAGTTCTCACTCAAAATGCAAATGCCCAGGCTCAAATTATCCTCCTTCAGACACAGAATACAAACATTTAGTTCTTTGGAAAAGACTTAAATACTGGGAAAGGTGATAAAAGGAGAATGACCAGCAGCAAAAGTGGACAGACTTAATGGTAGCAATGAATGCACTGAGTTCTGAAAGAACAAATTAGGGATAGGTTGTCATTTTTAAAAAAGTATCTTGTTAGGAGATGAAAATCACTTGATAACACATAATCAATGAAATCAAACGTTTCTTCTGACTTAAAGAGGTTAAAATAATAAATATAAAAAGAAATTATGTATTCACTGTAAAACACTGAAACCAAACATTATTCCATGCCAAATACAGATAAAAAGCATTCAAGAAATATTTTACATCAATGTTTGCATATAATTGTAATGTAGGTGAGAGGACAGTGGCTTTTAGTTGTAGAATATATGCTTCATTGTAGGAAAGGCTTGGGCAATTTGGTTATATTATGGCCTACATTGAAAGTGTATCACCCCAAATGTAATAAAAAACAGCTGTTGTTAGGCAGAATAACACAATAACTGAGTTGGAAGGGACCTTGGAGGTCTTCTAGTCCAAGCCCTTGCTCAGGCAGAAACCCAATACTATTTCAGACAAAAAATTGTCTTATTTCTGCTTAAAAACGTCCAGTGTTGGAGCATCTACAACTTTTGGAGCCAAGTCATTCCACTGATTAATTGTTATCACTGTCAGGAAAATTTTTCTTAGTTCTAGGTTGCTTCTCTCCTGGGATTACTTTCCATCCATTGTTTCCTGAAGCACAGAAGATTTAGTCAAGCCTATACAGAATAATTTAGTTAACTAATAGTCAGCACTAAATTGGCACTAGATAAGGGTCAAAGGAATTCAAGGGGTGGGCGCTGGATTTGGATTGTTTGTGGCAATGTAAGGACTCTAAGCTGATGAAACATTTAACTCCACCCCCAAGGTCTGCCTGCTGTTTTCCTACAGAAGCAAGATGTTCCAAGAGTCTATTATAAATAATAAACAATAATAAACAATGTAATTGTTCAACTGATTTTCTTCTCTTGGAGGACTAATACAGTTTCTAATTAGAATGGTTTACTGGCATGCATGTTATTTATTTTTCTTCTTTTCCTTCAATTAAATTATATATTCCTCAACCACTCCCTGTGCAGTTGCAATATGATAATTAATAGTACCAATCTTGTACGGATTTGGTAAAGATAACCCAGAATGATTTCCTTTCCAGCCAACCAATATATTTGCAGTTGCAACTAACATAATGAAATAGTAAATCAATGTGCCTTATAAGTATATTGCAGAAGGTTATTTGAGTATTGCCAAGTGATAAATGAATATCATTTGCATTATGGGAGTGCAAAAAACCCAGACATTACCCAATAAATAAACAAGAAATAATGATCCTTGACCAAAGAATGTGAAGTTCATGTTTATTCTAGAGTATAATCCCCATTTTCTATCACGCTAGATTGAAACTGAATGTTAGGAGATAAATAGCACCTTTGCACATCAGATGATATAGTGGATCACTATGTTACCCAGATTACTAATTAGGTATCCATGAATACACATAAAGCTTTCTGCTCATGGGCAGAAAAGAGACCCAGCAAAATATTCTATGGGGAGAATATTTTTTCCATCAACTCTCCTCTCTTCTGCAATCCCTGCTCTGTTCCTTAGGTCTTCAGGGCAGCTATTAAGATACAGAAGAAGCTACAGGATTTTAGCTTTCAGTTAAATAGTTACAGCTATTTATCACAACTAGAATACCAATTAAAATGATTGCTGCAGATTCTGCTGGAGCCAATTTGGATGTTTTGGGTCAATCACTTTCAGGAACAGAATGATGCTGAACTCAGATTTTACAGATAAGAAATTGTTGCGGCTCAGAGAAATGCTGACATGAAGCAAGAAAAAACATATGTGGTAGGTGTGTGCATCTGTATGTCAGTTGCAGGTTCCCAAAACACACAAACATGCTACACTTGTGAAATATACATCATGCATATATGAAGTATAAAGATAGAAATGACGTGGACATTTCTAGATATACACCCATATGCCAAATTCAAGTAAAATGCACAGTATATCAAAATAAATATAATAAACTAGTCAACATATACAAACACATGCAATAAAATCAATGAAAATACATATCGTAGGTAAAATATTATATGTCCCTTCCTCTTGTCAGTTTCAGTGAGAGAACAGGAGAGGAGGGGAGGGGAGGGAGGGAGGGTGAAAGGAAAGAAGGAAGGAAAGAAGGAAGGAAGGAAAGAAAGAAAGAACAAACAAATGAAAGAAAGAAGGAATTCTTTTTCTGGTGGGACACAAATTTTACACATAAAATGATACATGACTTTTCAACATGTTATCTTACAATTTCTTGCTCATTTTACTGATTTTTTCTTTGAAGATGAAACCAAAAAATTGGGAAATACCATAAAATATGAATAGTCTTCATAAGATCACAATGGGCATCCAAAGCTGGATCTGGGAAAATAGCAAACTAAGGGCAAGATGAATCACAGGAATTATAAATAAAACAGGAACTTGTGCTAATATCTATCAAAAATGTCAAATCTTTTATGAAAATAGTATGGGAAAAACTCACTTTAAATGTCATTTTCCGAGCATGGAAATGTACAGCTCCCACATATGCATAAATAAGTGTACAAAAATGTACCATGCAAAACAGAATTGAGTTATTAGTGTTATATAAAACTCCCAATACCTTTCCTTAGCCCCCCCCCCCCCAAAAAAAAAAAATCTGTACAGACTGTTGATTAACAACAATAAAGGCTTCCTTCTAGCTCAAGAGTTTGCAGAGGAGAATTCATAATGGCAACTGTGGACTAATTTGCCTAGATCTCCATGGGAAGATTACAAATTTCCATTGTGCGGCACACTGATTTGCTTTCCAGTTCTAATTTGAAATATGAGTACCTTCTTAACCATATTTTAAAGGTGATGAACCAGTGTCTAACCCTGAAACTAAAAAGTAAATTATGATTCTGCAAAGTTCAAAAAATATTCATGGGATGTTCATCTTTAATACAACAGACTATGCAGGATTATGAGAAGAATTGAAGGCTATATTCTATGTTTAGGGGACATTAAAATGACTCAACTACCAGTTAGAGTTTGTGTGTGTGTGTATCTAGTTCCAAAATGATCAGAAAAGTCAGCAACCTTCTCCAAATGGAACTATCCATTGATGAGATTACCAAGGAAATCTACACTATGCTTTTTTTTTTCTTTGACCCATGCAAATCCAGAAAACACTACTTTTTGGAACAGCCATTTCTTATCAATTTTCCTTCCATCTTCATAGATGCAGCTCCAGAGCACCTGCCTTCTACTTGATCAGAAAAAGCATCAAGAGATCTCAGTTTGGCGACTTGCTTGCAAGGTTAAATTTCACATCAGCTAAATTTGAAATAAACCTACACAATGCTAAGCAAACTGTTTCCATAAATGGAAGCAATGATGACAACAATAGATATAAATGACACCTGGAACAAATATATATTTGGGTTTCTTTGTTCCTTAGATGAGGTCCCAGAACTTCTGTCAAAGACCTCAGAAAAAGTAGGATAGGAATACCTGGAACTTCTATCTATGTTCCATTCTTATTGTATCATCAGAAATTCATTCCATATTTTTCCCAATATGTGCATTATTATGTGCAGTAGTCTGCAGACTTTTTAACAAGTCATTTTTATCCTGATATGATGAATTACTTTATGTTCTTTTTAAACATTACTGTCCAATTTATGTTCCTTTATACACATTACTGTCCAATTCGAACACTATGCATACATTTTAATCTGAAATCTGTATCCCAATTTTATATTTGATGCAAAATTTCTAATGAGTATCATGAATTTTCCATGTCGAATTTCAGTGCTGCAGTATTGTTTGGACCTCAGGGCTTCAAAATTACTAGAGATTGAATTCACTAACAATACTAGGCCCTGAATGATAAATCGTGGTGAGAGAGAGAGGGGGGGTGGGGTGAAACTTGAAAAATTAGAATATCATGCAAAAGTTCATTTATTTCAGTAATGCAACTTAAAAGGTGAAACTAATATATGAGATAGACTCATTACATGCAAAGCAAGATAGTTCAAGCCATGATTTGTCATAATTCAGATGATTATGACTTACAGCTCATGAAAACCCCAAATCCACAATCACAGGAAATTAGAATATTACATGCAATCAATAAAACAAGGATTGTACATAGAACAATATCAGACCTCTGAAAAGTATAAGCATGCATATGTACTCAGTACTTGGTTTGGGCCCCTTTTGCAGCAATTACTGCCTCAATGCGGCATGGCATGGAAGCTATCAGCTTGTGGCACTGCTGAGGTGTTATGGAAGACCAGGATGCTTCAGTAGCGGCCTGCAGCTCTTCTGCATTGTTCAGTCTCATGTCTCTCATCTTTCTCTTGGCAATGCCCCATAGATTCTCTATGGGGTTCAGGTCAGGTGAGTTTGCTCGCCAATCAAGCACAGTAATCCCACAATCATTGAACCAGGTTTTGGTGCTTTTGGCAGTATGGGCAGGTGCCAAGTCCTGCTGGAAAATGAAGTCAGCATCCCCATAAAGCTCATCTGTGGAAGGAAGCATGAAGTGATCCAAAATCTCCTGGTAGATGGCTGAGTTGACCCTGGATTTAATGAAGCACAGTGGACCAACACCAGCAGATGACATGGCTCCCCAAATCAACACAGACTGTGAAAACTTCACACTGGACTTCAAGCATCTTGCAGTGTATGCCTGTCCATTCTTCATCCAGACTCTGGGTCCTTAGTTTCTAAATGAGATTCAAAAGTTGTTCTCATCAGAAAAGAGGACTTTGGACCACTGAGCAACAGACCAGGTCTGTTTTTCTTTAGCCCAGGTAAGATGCTTCTGACATTGTTGTTTACAAGTGGCTTGACAAGAGGAATACAACATTTGAAACCCATGTCCAGGATCCGTCTCTGTGTGGTGGCTCTTGATGCACTGACTCCAGCCTCAGTCCACTCCTTGTGAAAGTCCCCAATACTTTTGAATGGCCTTTTTCTGACAATCCTCTCCAAGCTGCGATCATCCCTGCTGCTTGTGCACCTTTTTATTCCACACTTTTCCATTCCACATAAATTTCTATTAATGTGCTTTGATACAGCACTTTGGGAACATCCAACTTCGTTTGCAATTACCTTTTGAGGCTTTCCCTCCTTATGGAGGGTGTCAATGATGGTTTTCTGCACAACTGTCAGTCAGCAGTCTTTCCCATGATTATGATTCCTACTGAACCTGACTGAGAGACCATTTAAAGGCTCAGGAACCCTTTGCAGGTGTTATGGCTTAATTAGTTGATTAGAGTGGGACACTTTGATCCTAGAATATTGAACCTTTTCACAATATTCTAATTTTCTGAGATTGTGGATTTGGGGTTTCATGAGCTGTACGCCATAATCATCTGAATTATGACAAATCATGGCTTGAACTATCTTGCTTTGCATGCAATGAGTCTATCTCATATATTAGTTTCACCTTTTAAGTTGCATTACTGAAATAAATGAACTTTTGCATGATATTTAATTTTTCAAGTTTCACCTGTAGATAGATAGATAGATAGATAGATAGATAGATAGATAGATAGATATTAAAACCATAATATCTAAATTTAAACAATATGCTAAGACAAAACCGGCCCGCTCTATACTATAACAAAGGGCAATATATTAACCCAGCCACTGTATTGGGGAACAATGTTTGTGGCTGGATGACTTTATTTGGCTGGAAGGCAATTTTCAATGTAATCTAGATGATGTCTGTTTGGAAATATCCAGGATGGATATTGGAGCCAAGAATGCAAGTGATTCTCTCCAGGAAGATTTGATCAACAAATGCATGATTTCCAAATCTGGTAACTCACATCACACAGGATATACATCTTGGTGCCAATGAAGGAATCAATAGCTAGCAAATTCTCTCTTTTCTCTTCCATTTACAATTCTGGCTAAGAAAGAAGAGTCATCTGCTGTGAGGGAGGGAATGGTCCCTCTGTAACAGTTTGATCTAGGAAATGCATCTGTTTATGTCTCCCTTCTCAGCTTCTCTAGCCAAGATGTCATGGCCGTGCAATAGGATTTAGGCAAATAATAACACTATTTCTGAGACAGAAGCGTGTTGGCACCCAAGAAGAAAGGATTCATGTTTTATTCAGTTACCATGGATGTAAAATGGCCCGATGTACCACATATTTATGGATTTAAGGTTGTTTTGGTTTATTTCAGCTTATACTATAAGATTGAAGATCCTTGTCTTCCTGAACCCTTGGAAGAAAAATCTCTAAAGAAGAAGTCAGCCAAGATATTGTGTTAGCTTTCCTTATCTTTTCTAGATTAGGTAATTCTGATTACCTGGAAGCTCACTAGGTATCATTCATCTTTTGTTATATCCCAGAGGATCATTGAATGACAATTACAAAGAATTTAAAAGGGGACATTATGGTCATCTCAGCTTTTAGCAATCAACATTGCTACAGAAATCCATGAAGATTTAACAGATAAAACTGGTGACTAACTATTAAAGAGTACCGTAAGTATTCTTATCTTTCAGTTATATCAGCCCTCCCATACATGTAGTCCTTGGTTCAGAATCACAACCAGGCACCAAATTCTCATTGCTAAGTTAAGGTTAAGTGAATCACACCCAATTTAATGGCCTTTTTGCCACCATTAAATGAATCACTGCAATTATTAAGTGAATCCTGCAGTCCTTAAGGATATTTGGCTTCTTGGATGGACTTCACTTATCAAATGCTTACTGGAGAGGTTGCAAATGGTGATCACATGGGATAGTGGATGGGACGTTGCAACCATTGTTAATATGTGCTGGTTGCCAAGCATCTGAATGACATGATAGTGAAGAGTCTGCAATGGTTGCAAGTGTGAAAACCTATAATAAATAGCTTTTTTTCAATGCCACTGCAACTTCAAATTGTCTCTAAATTAATGTTTGTAAGTTGATGACTACCTGCATTCTTCACAGGAATTGCTAATGGTCTTCCACAGTTGATAGAGAATTATGAGCTGAGACACCCATAAAGAGCAACCTTTTCTGTGCTGATATTTACCATGGGAAATGATTGCACTAAGCTCCCCTTTTAACGATTTACAGGGATTTTTAAAAGTGTTCAGAAGAGGGGTGGGTGGAAAATAATCAAGGAGAGAAGCAACCTAGAACTGAGGAGAAATTCCCTGACAGAACAATGAAGAATTAAGCTTCCAGAAATTGTAGGTGCTCTAACACTGGAAGTTTTTAAGAAGAGATTGGACAACCATTTGTCTGAAATGGTATAAGGCAGGCTTGTCCAACCCGTGGCCCATGGGCCGCATGCGGCCCAGGTCGCCTCGTAATGCGGCCCAGTGCCCACCCCAACCATCGTGCCACAGCCAGCGAGAAGGAGGAGGAGAGGCAGGCGCGAGGCGGGGCGAGGCAAGCGCCAGGCCAAGCAGCAAGAGAAAAGGCGGGCGCCGTCAGAGCGCCACCTCCTGCTGTTACCCCTGCCGCTTCTGCCCCCGCCGCCACCCCCGCCGCTTCTGCCCCGCTGCCTCCCCCGCCGCCACCCCTGCTGCTTCTGCCCCCGCCGCCACCCCTGCCACTTCTGCCCCGCCGCCACCCCTGCCGCTTCTGCCCTGCCACTGCTGCTGCTTCTGCCCCCACCACTGCTGCTGTCCCCGCCGCTGCCGCTTCTTCTCCCGCCGCCACCCCCGCCGCTTCTGCCCCCGCCGCCACCGCTTCTTCTCCCGCCACCGCTGCTGCTTCTGCCCCCACCGCCGCTGCCCCCGTGGCGGGGGAAGAAGCGGCGGCGGTGGAAGAAGCGGCGGCGGTGGAAGAAGCGGCGGCGGCGGGGGTGGTGGCGGGGGCAGAAATGGCGGCGGCAGAAGCAGCAGCAGTGGCGGGGGAAGAAGTGGCAGAGGCGGCAGAGGCGGCGGCGGGGGTGGTGGCGGCAGCAGAAACGGCAGCGGCAGAAGCAGCAGCGATGCCGGGGGAAGAAACGGTGGCGGCGGGGGCAGAAGCAGCAGCGGGGGTGGGGGAAGAAGCGGCGGCGGGGGCAGAAGCAGCAGCGGCGGCAGCGGCAGAAGCGGTGGTGGCGGCGGGGGCAGAAGTGTTCCCCCGCCGCTGCAGCAGCAGCAGCGGCGGGGGCAGAAGCCTTCCCCCACCGCTGCTTCTGCCCCCGCCGCTGCTGCTGCTGCTTCTGCCTTCCAGTCCTGCCTCATCCAGCCAGGCTATTTGCAGGAGGAGAGGTAGGCGTGAGGCAGGCAAGCTTTCTCCCCCACCTCCGCAAAATTTGGCCGGAAAATAAACTGTGATAAAAAAAAGTGTGATAAAAAAACCGTGATAAAAAATAAATAATTTTTAATAAATAATTAATAACAAATAATAAAAACATCTCACTAACTTTATTTCCAAATAAATTTAATGTGTTAACTATGTTTTCTATGGTTTTTTGGGATGATCGGGTATCGTTACTGTTATTTTATTTTATGTGCGGCCCAAACCAAATTTTCATCTTCTAATGTGGCCCAGGGAAGGTGGAAGGTTGGACACCCCTGGTATAAGGTTTCCTGCTTGGACTAGAAGACCTCCAGGGTCCCTTCCAACTCTGTTATTTTGATATCTTTTTAAGCTGGCCATCCACAGTCATTCATTTTTCTCAATGTTGGTCTTTTTAATGCACTGTTTTTATTCTGATTTGACTCTGTCCTTGACCTATTTTGGTTCTGTGTTCTATTCTTGGCTTTTGCATTAATTGCAAATTACTTTTCGATGGACAAAATAATGTGTTTATATATGTGCATTGCTGACAACTTCCCCCATTTCAAAGCATACTCCATATTCTTGTTATGTTCAACTTTCTTCTAATCAATTCTCTGCAATGGTCTGCAGATCAGCTCCGTTCAAGTGTGTTGCAACTTAATGGAAAATGATGGATTGCTGAAGTAAGATGGATGCTAAGCATGAGGCAGTGCTGAAGATGGCAAATGCTACACATCACTTCACAAAATTGTTGCATATGCAAGTTAACACTATAGGTATTCACATATGAATTATATCTCCATTTGACTTGCAAAACTGTAAGAAAAGAGAGGTGGTGTGATGTAATGGTTAAGGTATTAAACTGTCATCAGGGAGAGTTAGGTTCTAATCTTTGCTTAGCTGTGAAATATCTCCTCCAGTAACTCTGGCCCCAACATTCTTTGTTAACCTAACCAATCTCACACAGTTATTATTCTGGGTGAGACTAGAAAAAGGGAGTCTGTATTCTACCTTGAGCTGCTGTCTGAAAGCCAAGATGTATATCCAATAAATACATAAACAAAAGTTGTTTAATCTGCTAAATTCCACAACAGCTGTCAGGTGATTCATTTTTTTTTTACAAAGCAAGAAAAATATTTGATAAATATTGTTATGTCCTGAGAACTCTAGGAGTTCTCACTCAGGTCCACTCACTTTGTGTGTGCGTTCTTCCCCCTTTCCTCATTGGTTGGTTCTCCCCAGCAGCCAGCTATAAAAGCAGGCTGCGGGGTCCAACCAGTTGCTGATTGCTGCGAGCCAGTTCCAGGCGTGGCAAGCACGGTCAGCCCTTTATTGTTATAATAAAGTATTGTTGCACTCATGCTCTGGTTCAGCCTCTCATTGCCCAAACTTAACACTGGCGACGAAGGTGGGATGGCTACCAGAAGCACCATGCAACCGCTGAGTCACTAGCCGCCGATCCGCAGTCCAGAGAGAGCGATCGGCCGGCGAAAAGAGAAACGCTGATCCGCAGCCAGAGAGAGCGGTCAGCAAACAAAAAGAGCGAACAAAAAGAGCAAACGCTGATCCGCTGACAGAGAAAGCGGCCAGCAAGCGATAAGAAGCGAACTCTGATCCGCAGCCAGAAAATTGAAATTCTCACTAACCACTATTCCCCCAGGCCCTCACAGATTGCCAGGAGATTCACCTTCCGTATGAGGAAGCAATAGAGCAAGGAGACCATCAATCAATATATGGCCGCTCTCAGAACAGCAGCACTGCATTGTGGGTTTGGAACCTACCTGGAGGACATGCTCCTCGATCAATTAGTCTGCGGGGTCAAGGAACTCCACCTGCAAAGGCGCCTTCTCGCAAAAAAGACCTCAACCTCGCACAAGCAGTCGAGGAGGCCTTGGCAGCTGAGCTGGCAACAAACTCAGCCACCGAAATCCAGGGCCCAAGTGCCAAGCTGACAACACTTCCAGTCCACTCCGAGGAGGTGGTAGCAGAGGAAACCATCAGTGATGAAAACGAAGTCCACCGCCTCTCCAACGACAGACGGCCGCAGGTAGGAGCCAAACAAAAAAACATCGGGCCACCCAAGCACATCACCCTGTGCCTAGCCTGTGGAGGATCTCATCAGAGGGCCACCTGCAAGTTTAAAGGAGCCACCTGCAATAACTGCCATAAAAGGGGACACATCGCGAGAGTCTGCCAAGCTCCCCAAAGCGCAGCACAAAGGCACCCCCCCCTCGCACTCGGGGCCACAGAGGCAAGTCTTGAACTGTCGCACGCACCACCTTGCCAAGCACACTTTCCACACAGTTAGTAAAATTTCTCTCTCCGTTTCCCTAGAAGGTAAACCGTGCCGCATGGAGGTTGACACAGGGTCAGCGCTCTCAATTATCTCGTGGAACACCCTCAAGAGGCTCCAACCTAGCCTATCCACTAGCCGGCTCCAGAGATGCCAGTTTGGCCTGAAGGACTACCAGGGGAAGACCATTCCTGTAATCGGCAGAGGCAAGTTTCTTGTCAGTTTTAAAGCTTTTAAAGGTCACCTACCTCTAGTGGTAGTTAACGGCAATCTACCCACCTTATTGGGGCTCGATTGGTTTCCCCATCTCGGCCTAGGGCTAACAGGAGTCCATGCTGTCTCAACCTCAGACACTGACTCCTTATTCGCTGATTACTCAGATGTATTCAGTGAAGAGCTGGGGTGTTATAACGGTACCCCCATCTCATTCTCAGTTGACCCCCAAGCAGTCCCAATCAGGCTAAAACCGCGTAGGGTCCCATTTGCTATTCGGCCAAAACTAGATGCGGAATTGGATAAACTATTAAAACAAGGGGTCATTGAGCCAACAGATTTCGCCAAATGGGAGACGCCCATTGTCACACCCCTCAAAAAAGACGGTAGCCTGAGAATTTGCTCGGACTACAAGACGACAATCAATAAATTTCTACAAGTTAGCGCTTATCCTGTGCCCGTCATCCAGCACTTATTACACACATTCGAACCAGGCAGCATTTTTGCTAAATTGGACATGTCTCAAGCATATCAGCAGTTCCCTGTAGATAACCAAACAGCGGAACTCCAGACAATTGTCACTCACAGGGGTGCCATCCAATGCAAGCGTCTCCAATTTGGCGTAAGTGTTGCCCCGGGTATTTTTCAATCCCTCATGGAGCGGATTTTGCAGGGCCTCCCTGGTGTAGTACCCTACTTCGACGACATCTTAGTCTCGGCCAGGGACAGACCCCAACTCTTCCAAAGAGTTCGAGCTGTGTTAGAGAGGTTCAGACAGCATGGCCTCAAGTTGAAAAAAGAAAAATGTGCCATTGCCACTAGACAGGTGGACTTTCTGGGTTATAAAATTGACACCTCTGGCATTCACCCCCTGGAGTCCAAGGTTAAGGCAATCCACGAGGCACCCACTCCAACCTCCAAAACTGAACTACAGGCGTTCTTGGGGCTATTGAACTTTTACGCATCCTTTTTGCCCCATAAAGCATCAGTAGCTGAACCCCTACACAGATTACTGGATAAAAAGTCACCATGGCACTGGGGGCACAAAGAAGACCATGCTTTTCACGCCGTCAAATCACTACTCACGTCAGAGGCGGTACTTATTCAATTCGACCCTAACCTCCCTTTAGTACTGGCAGCAGACGCCTCCCCTTTTGGAATTGGGGCGGTACTAAGTCACGGGCTTCCCAATGGCGCCGAGGCTCCCATCGCCTTTTTCTCAAGGATGCTCTCTGCAACGGAGCGCAATTACAGCCAGATCGATAAGGAAGCCCTAGCAGCTGTTGCAGCCGTGAAAAAATTTCACGAATTCCTTTTTGGCCATTTTTTCGAGCTGGTCACGGACCACAAACCCCTCCTGGGCCTACTAGCCGGGGACAAACAGACCCCTCAAGTCCTCTCCCCTAGGATGACAAGGTGGACTCTCTTCCTAGCAGCCTACGCCTACAGACTTATACACCGCCCGGGTAAAACACTGTCCCACGCTGACGCACTCAGTCGCTGCCCCTTGCCGGCCCCGGCTGAAGACCCTGCTCCTGTCCACGCTATTTTCGAGATCACCCAGTTGGACCTACCCATCACTGCCCTGGACATTGCTGCTAAAACCAAGGCAGACCAAACGCTCGCCCAGGTGCTCAACTGGGTGAGGAGGGGGTGGCCGGGTGGCAATGTTGATAACAAATTCACACCTTTTAAGACTCGCATGCAGGAGTTGTCCAGTCTGCAGGGCTGTCTACTATGGGGCACTCGAGTGGTCATCCTGGCCTCACTGCGTACCCGAGTTCTGGAAGCGTTGCACGAGGAACATCCTGGCATCGTGAGAATGAAGGCGTTAGCACGCAGCTACGTGTGGTGGCCGGGTCTAGACGAGGACATTGTCAATTGTGTAAGTTCCTGCAGCATTTGCCAGGAATCCCGTCCTGCTCCCCCCATTGCCACCCCTACTAGATGGGAAAGCGCCAGCGCTCCGTGGTCCAGAATTCACATCGACCTGGCCGGCCCTCTGCATGGGAAGATGTTCCTAGTGGTCGTGGACACCTATTCCAAATGGATTGACGTAGCACAGCTATCCACGACCACCACACTAGCAATCACCAACGTGCTAACACGCCTGTTCATAACGCACGGGCTACCCGACTCCATTGTCTCCGACAATGGCCCACAGTTCGCATCGACTGAGTTCAGCCGTTTCGCTGCCAACCTGGGTATCTGCCACATTTTCACAGCCCCATTTCATCCTGCCAGTAATGGATTGGCTGAAAGAGCCGTCAGGACCACTAAAGAAGCCCTGGCAAGGTTCAACAAGGATGACTGGCACCACAAACTCTCGCGGTTCCTGATGAGCCAGCACTCAACTCCTTGTTCAGTCACCAATAAGTCCCCAGCTGAGCTCCTGATGGGCAGGCGTCTGAGGACTGTATTGGACAGACTACACCCACAATACTGCCCTGACTCTCCCCTCGCTTCCACATCGGGGGTTAGACATTTTATCTTACAGGAGCCAGTTTTCGCGAGGAACTTCGCTGGAGACCCCCTGTGGATCCCGGGCGAGATCGTAGCTATCACCGGGCCGCGGTCGTATTGGGTCAGACTGGAGGATGGTCGCGTCTGGAGAAGGCACATAGACCAACTGCGTAGACGCCCCAGCACCATCGCCAGCAGGGACCCAGAGGCGCAAGACGAGGGGAGGCTTCATCCTCAGCCTCACATCCACATCACGCCCAGCGATCAGTTCACACCCACAGCCGGTTCCGAAAGCCCGAACACAGACAGCGGCGCCCAGACAGTTGACCAGCCCGATCCAGTCTACGGGAGCACATCCCCAGTGATCAACCCTACGAGCCCCGGGCAGGCCCGAACCGAGGGGCACACTGGTGACACTTTGCCGACTCTGCCTGCCCAGGCAGACCCCGGACGGACAGACGACGTTCCAGAGCTACGCCGTTCCGGGCGCCAACATAAACCTCCTGCCTACCTCAAAGACTATGCATGTTCGCATCTGGGGGGAAGGGGTGTTATGTCCTGAGAACTCTAGGAGTTCTCACTCAGGTCCACTCACTTTGTGTGGGCGTTCTTCCCCCTTTCCTCATTGGTTGGTTCTCCCCAGCAGCCAGCTATAAAAGCAGGCTGCGGGGTCCAACCAGTTGCTGATTGCTGCGAGCCAGTTCCAGGCGTGGCAAGCACGGTCAGCCCTTTATTGTTATAATAAAGTATTGTTGCACTCATGCTCTGGTTCAGCCTCTCATTGCCCAAACTTAACAAATATTGTTATAGTGAGCCCACAATATATGCTAGAAATAATAATAATGAGCATTACTTTATTGTACTATTTGGGGTGGGGTAAAATGTGGATATTCATAAATAATATCTCTATAAACTCTATAAACACCCCAAAATGAACAAAAATAATTTGATCTCTTCAATTACATCAGCATACCATTTAATCTCAGGGCTATTAATGAAGACTGGGCAAAAATACCAAAAACAGATTGTTGAGAATAGTTTAGTGCTAATCTTTTCCCACAGATTTTCTTAAAAACATTTTTACTTGCTTTAAGGGAAAATAAGTTAATTTAAGAAAAGAAAAAAAGAAAAGCAAAAAGAAAGGGAAAGGGAAGGGGAAAGAAAAGGAAAAAGGAAAGGAAAGGAAAAAGGGGACAGATACTCAAACTTGCAAGATAGCTCACCATTTGGAAAGTTAAGCTGGGTTTTGTTCTATAACCTTCCCTCCCTCCATTAGCCTCTCTAATTTCTGAGGTGGTAGTTAAAAACAAATACAGTTTTCCAAACAAACACCAACTCTTACAACAGCACAGCACCAATGCAGATGCTGAAGAAATTGTAAAACACCTTTTAAATAAGAATAGACTGAACAGTTTGGTCTACAAGGGAGATGTAGAATTTGGGAGATAAAGCCTTCCACTTAAAAGGGGAAGAAATTTCGACTGGAAATGGCAAGTTCCCTTTCAAAATTAGAACATTCCCATGGATTATTCTGAGACATCTTTAAAAAATAATTAGTACCAACTTCATAAATACATTTTTTTTTCAGTTGGATCAAGATGTATTATCCTACCACCTACACTAAGGTGCACTAAATTGAATTGTCTCTTCTTTTACCAAAATATCTCATGGAATTATTCAAGTTCAACAGTGAAAAAAATTGTTACTATGTGGTAATTGTCCATTGTATATCCTCAGTTATTATCTGCTAAAACCTATTGTTATTGTGGAACAGTTCAGTAGTTTAACAGTTTAATTCTCACATAATTTCTATGGGTTTCAATGTCTCTGTGGAAATTTGTAACAGTTGGGAGTTTCAAATATTGCTTAGTTTAAATGTTTGGGAAAACTTATATTAATTCTTTGGAGAAGGGTGTGTGTCAGACACACAGAGAGTTCAAAATCCCAGTGATTTTATGGGCAAACAAATATTGTAGAAATGAATTTTATTTCAGGAAGTACATACTTTCTTTAAGCTATATGAGCTTTATTTAGAAAATACCCACAAATTCTTTCAAAAAGATTGATACGATTTGATGACTTGTTTTGCTTGTTTCATGAAAAGGTCAATGTTTTTCATAAAAACAATTAATTTTGACAACAGATCCAAAAGCAAACTGGAAGAGAACTGGAAAAGACAAAGATTAAAATTGATGGATGAGAGGAAAACCAATTTTAATATGAGGTTAATCTCTCGTGGTTTTACCAATATTTTATATTACCCCTTTTCGTTTACATATCTATTGCTTCTTTCTAGAATCCCAATTCCCACACTTGCAATTTATTCTGTCTGAACAACTGCCCTAGTACAACACCAACCTAAGAAAGGTCAGAATTGTATCTGTGAGGCTAAGCAGTTAGCTCGGCTGAAATCACATTTTCTTTCAATATCTCTTTTATCCAAAAGGCCATCTCATACTTTCTAAATGTAGCTTTTTTCAGGAAGGAAATCTGTTTCCTTCCAAGGACAGCATTAGAAATAAGCATTGTGTCCTTATGTTAACTACAGCTCTACTCAGTGTTGTGGGGGACTCAGAGCTAAGAGTAACAGTAACAGATTTGGAAAATTATATAGTCCAACTGTCTGCTCACACAGAAAACTTATACTATTTCTAACAAATGGCTGTACAGCCTTTTCTTAAAAGCCTCCACAGTGCGGAACCCACAACTTCTGAAGTCATTTGTTTCACTGATTGATTGTTCTCACTGTAATGAAATTTATCCTTAGTTCTAGGTTGCTTCTCTCCTTGATTAGTTTCCATCCATTGTTCCTTGTCTTGCTTTTAGGTATTTTGGTAAATAAGTTGTCCCCCTCTTCCTTGGGGCAGTCCTTCAAGTATTGGAAGGCTGCTATCATGCCAACCCTGGTCCTTCTTCTCATTACACTAGGTATACCCATTTCCTGAATCATTCTTTGAATGTACAGGACTTTCAGGACTTTTTGCCAACATATTATGGTATGGTATTCTGTGAGAAGAAGAAGAGTTGACCTCTGCCTTAAGAAGAAAGATCAATCATTGTCAGAGCTGAGGTTTAGGAAATATATAAAATTAGGGTAGACTTAGTTCTAATTGATTGTTTCTAGATGGTGGGTGGACGTTAGGAGGAGCATGAAGCATAATTAATATGAATACAACTCCTTGAATACGAAAGAGAGAGAAAATAACAGTATAAAAAGGCCTGGGTGGAAGGAAGCTTCAAATCCATGTTATTTGCAAAAGAAAAAGAAAAAAAGAAAACTTTCCACTGCTGAAACCATCCACGAATCTGAAAAAATGAGAAGACAGTTTCTGATTAGCCCTAGCCCATGTGCTTTGGCTGACTATCATGCCATAGTAATAATAATTCAATCCAAAAAGGGTCCCACACAAATGTTTTAACAAGAATCTTGTTTTCTTTTTTTCCTTCTCTCATTTTTGCCAGTAGCTTCCTTTATTTTTCATGTATTTCTTTAAATCAGAAGCAACAACAATAACATTGAAATGTATAAATAATAGAATTCTGTTTTCCCATTCAAATCTCCTATGTGACTGAAATCATATGAGGTTCCTCCATTATCATATTTTGACTCTTTCTACATTGTCTTCCAAGAGAGATAAGCCAAGGCAATGTACTTTCATCTCTACTTGATTGAAAGCCTCCAGGAGATAAGTTGAAATCATGGGGTTTTGTTTTGTTTTGTTTTGTTTCTTTTTTGTGTGTGCGTATTAAGATCGCTTGCTTAGTATTCATCTGCTTAGAAGGTTATTTTGGAAAATTGTAATTTTATGCATATATGTAATACTATTTTTCCCTATCCTCCAACCTAGCATTCCCCAGACATATTGGATGACAACTGTGAGTATCCTTTAGCCAGTGGGTAATGAGAACTGGGGGCTTGTAAGCAGGGCAAATTATTTGAAAATGTTCATGGGTTTTAGCAGTGGCAAATCCATTCTAAGATATTTTATCATTAAAAGACGCAAGTAGTGTTCAATTTTACCTATTTCTCTTCATTCCAAGTGCAAACCATGATCCCTAATCTTTTGAATTGCTTATTTTTATGTTTATTTTCTCCAAGTTTTATTGTCAGTACTTTCTTAGAGATAATGTTCCATATTTGAGTTTTCCATTAAATTTCCTGCAATTCTCCAACCACTCTTTAATGTCTACCATTTTTAACTGTTGCACAATCTTCTAGTCTTAAAAATATAGATCCAGGAATTGGTAGGATGGATTGATTCCAGGTGCTATCACAAAGCACAAAAGGAGGAATTGAGGAATATGATGAAGCAGAAAAGCAAGAAAAACTGCTCATCATAAAGAAAAAAAAATAAAGAAAAAAATAACATTACAAGGTAACTGTTATAATCAAGTCCTGTTAGGTGTCATTAACAATTGCAGAATTTATGTCATGATGGTTACACAACCTTTTCCATCTCAGTTGCTTTCAAATCTGTAATTTACCATGGCATAAATTGTAGCTTAGGAGAACTACTAAGGCACTGTACATTTTAATATCCTCTTGATGGCAGACATGCATTTTTGGTGCTTAGGGTCGAATAAGAATAAAAAGAAGAGTGAAAGATAAAACTAAAAAGGGTGATAAGCTAACCCGATTCATGCGACTTCATCAGTAGAGGGACTATGGAGGTGAACCCCCATGGCTAAATAAGTAATTCATCACTAATCCATCAGCAAAGGATAATGCACAAGAGAACCAATTTATACAATCACTAGAAGGCAGCAATTTGGTCTCCATATTAGTTTATGGAAATGAGGACAGGAAAGAAGTTGTGAGATGGAATAATTAGAATGTCTTGCAAACAGAAAAGATGGCAAGAAACACCAACAATGCTTCAAGGTCCCATGGTGGCCACTTTAATCTTTTGTGTTTTATAGTGCTGCTGTTGTTAGCCATTAAAAGCCTTGGAGGATTCAGTGGAATACAAAAGGAAGGAAGGAAGGAAGGAAGGAGGGAGGGAGGGAGGGAAGGAAGGAAGGAAGGAAGGAAGGAAAAAAAAGGAGGGGGAAGGAAGGAAGGAAGAAAGAAAAGAAAGAAGAAAGGCAGGCAGTCAGGCAGGTTACAAAACTCTAAGATTGCTTGCTTTATGGAATTCTAGTATTCACTTTCACATTTGATTTGCTAACTATTTATTATTATTTTAAAACTAGCCCATAAAAATTGTTGTCTTGAATTCTGCTTCAGATTATCCCAAGCAAAGATTGCTTTCGGCCATTTAGCAAGCCAGACAGAATTAGCTGTCTTAAAGGAATATCTGCCTTACTACTGGGTTGTTTTAATGAGAAATAATAATGATTTTTGATTCCTAAACTTGATATCTAAAGACCTAGAAAGTAGAATGTAGAATGAATTGCATATATATGTGTGTGTGTGTGTGTGTGTGTGTGTGTTCGAGTCTTTTCCTGTGTAAGATTAAGAGTATCTTGGCGACGTTTTGGTGAGGTCCCACTCACCATCCTCAGGCTGGGGCTTTCGGCTTCGTGCCAGTGCAAGCAGTGTGTGATTGGAGTTGCTGTCTCTCTATATATACTGGTGGTGGGGGCTGGTGTGCTGGGCTGGTTGGCTGCGCTGCTGCCTCTTGATTGGTTGATGGAGTTGATGTTGGTATAATGGGCTGTGTGATGGCCTTGTGAGTTTTGTTGTGGGGATATCCTGGATCTTGTGCTGTAATCTCCTGGGTTGTTTGTTTTGTAGTGATCTTTTTTCCATTAGCCTCTCATGTTTTAACGGCTTGGGTAATGGGTTGTGTGATGTTTCTTTCCCTAAGAAACCCCAAAGACAAGTTCCAGCTAGAAAACCAAAGAGTTTATGAAATACCATGCAACAATTGTCCAGCCACATACATTGGACAAACCAACAGAAGAATAAATGAATGCATTGCGGAACACAAAAAGGCAGTCAGAAGAGAAGAAAATACTTCCTCTCTCTTCCAGGCACCTTAAAGCCACAGGACATGAAATTAATTTTGAAGGAACCAAATTAATATCCAACACTGAACAGCAAGAGCAAGAGAATAATCAGAGAAGCCATCAAGATAGAGAAACACCCCCTTAACATGAATAGATGGGACAATACCTCCCGCCTACCAGACATCTGGAAGCTAGCCCTCACAAACAAATGAGTCCCAGCCACAAAAACCAACACCAGACCCAAAACAACACAGGACACCTCCACCAATCTTCCTCATCAGACCCAGCCCCAAGCCCATCCTATAAACAAAGGACAACCACCATCCAGAAAATAAACCACCAGCTGTCGCACCCTCCAACCCCAAAACCAAACAAGCTGACACATGCCAAGAACACAGACCCAGACCCCAAACTTGAAGCCAGACTAAAACCCAGAATGCTACATCACAGCCACCCACTCAGGACATCACATCAGAAAACTCAGGAAATTACACCACAAGATCTCAAGAAGTTGCAACACAGCAAATGACCCAGGATATTACAGCACAAGACCAAGGATAACACAGGAATAAATCTCACAAGGTCATCACACAACCCATTACCCAAGCCGTTACTACACAGGAGACTAATGGAAAAGAGATCAAAACACAAACGACCCAGGAGATTACAATGCAGGACCCAAGATACCACAACAAAAGAACTCGCAAGCCCATCACACAACCCATTACCCAAGCCGTTAAAACACGAGAGGGTAATGGAAAAAAGATCACTACAAAACAAATGACCCAGGAGATTACAGCACAAGATCCAGGATATCTCCACAACAAAACTCACAAGGCCATCACACAGCCCATTATACCAACATCAACTCCATCAACCAATCAAGAGGCAGCAGTGCAGCCAACCAGCCCAGCATACCATCCCCCACCGCCAGAACTTATAGAAAGATGGCAGCTCCGATCACACACTGCTTGCACTGGCACGAAGCCGAAAGCACCAACCTGAGGATGGCGAGTGGGACCTCACCGAAACGTCGCCAAGATACTCTTAATCTTACACAGGAAAAGACCCGAACACACTTAGACCTATGTACCTGTACCCGTGAAAATCTACAAAAACATACACACACACACACACACACACACATATATACACATATACATACATACATACATACATACACATTATTAAGAGTAGTCCTTGACCTACGACCACAAACTTCTTCTTCCTAGCGTATTCCTGCAGGTACACGGTCTGCTTTTCGTTTCATTGAACGCCACTTTGCACAGTCAGCTGCATTTCCAGGGTGCAGGCCCATGGCTTGCTTGTTGATGGTGTCTTGCCATCTCTGTTTTGGATGCCCACGAAGCAGTGGTGGGATTCAAAAATTTTTACTGCCGGTTCTGTGGGCATGGCTTGGTGGGCATGGCTTGATGGGTGTGGCAGGGGAAGTATACTGCAAAATCTCCATTCCCTCCCCACTCCTGGTGGAAGGTTATTGCAAAATCCCATTCCCTCCCCACCCAACTAACCTGATTTCCAGCTCTGTTCCCCTATGCAGAGCAACAAAAGAAGGCCCAGCCAATCAGCTGGGACTTGGGAGGCAGAGGATAGATGGGCAAGGGGCCAGTCAGGAGGTAATATTTGCCTGTTCACCAGAACTGGCCAGAACCTGCTGAATACCAGTTCCGCTGTGAAGTCACCAGCCATTGACTTCTAGTTGCTTGGCAGTCTTGGCCACGGTGGAAGGTGCTGCTCTCAGGATGTCCATACCAGTGGAGTCGCCCTTCTCTCATCTTCTGTATAATTGGTGCCACATCAAAATGTTGTCAAATGGTATTATTTGTGATGTGATATCCAACAGAATATTCTCATTTCCATGGCATGGAGATGTTGTTGCTGTCCAGCATTCAGTGCCATACAGTGCAATGGGGCAAATGGTTGTCTTGTAAATCTTAGATTTAAGATGGGTTGGCATTCACCTATCACATAATACACCGTAAGTTCTCACCAATGCATCCAGGCTGTATTCATCCTTGTTCGCACCTCACCATGCTAAATGACTTTTGACCACAATGGGCCCAGAATTTCTATTACTAGGCAAGTCAGTTATTAAGTGAGCTGTGCTCAATTTCTTTGCTGGAAGGTCATTGTGGTTGTTAAGTGAATTGCATGATTTTTTAAGTGAATCCAGCTTCCTCCATTGACTATGCTGGACAGAAGCCAGCTGGGAAGATTGTAAATGGCAATCATACGATTGTAATTACATGTTAGTTGCCAAACACCTAAATTCTGATCATGTGTCCATACATGGAACTGCTATAATGGTTGTAAATTCAAGGACCAGTTGTAAATAATTTTTGGTGCTATTGTAACTTGGAATAGTCTCGAACTGAATGGTTGTAAGTCAGTGACCACCTATATATGGTATTTCAGCATATACTTTTTGAAAAAGGTTACAGGACTGGAGGGTAGTTTTATTTCCTTGCATTGGTTTCTGTTTTATGGATGATTGTTCTGGAATTGCTGTTTTCTTGTAATCCTGTGAAGTTGTACAGAGCCCCTATGAATCAGGTGGCCTGAAAATGTATTCAATAAATAAATTCCAGCATAGGATGGGAAGAAGAGAGACATAAAATATCCAAATCTATCATGCTTGGAGAGATATTGATTTTACACAACAAACTGATTTTGAATACAGATGAGCTGCCTGTGGTTGTAAAAATGTGCCCTTATATTCAGGATAATTCCTTGAAAAGTCATATTATTTCTTGGGGTATATTAAATGGTATATTAAAAACTGTGAAAACAACTATTAGAAATCTGTACTAACTTGCCGACAGCTACAAATACATCACAATCTTTAAAGGAGGAATATTCTTTTGGTACCCAAATAAAAAGGGGAAAATGCAGGTTTACAGAAGGGGCATTTTAGAACTTGATTTCACTTTCTGGAGCTTTAATCTCTCTAAACAAGAAGCTTTTCCCACAATTGTTCTTGCAGCCAAATTGAGTTCCACGCAAATTATACTTGCAAATGTCACTTAATATTTTCTGTCTCCTTAGAGTATACAATTGGCCTTTCAAACTCACTTAACAAAGAACATGAAACTGGGAGTTCAATATTACTAATGGTTAAATAAGAATGTTATGTTTGGCACTTCTGTCAGAATAATTATAAAGTAAACCTGGGTCACCCTTGTTATCATAAACCATCAAAGGAAATTAGCATGGGATTTCAAAGCAACCCAAAGAAAGATCTCAGTGGCTTGTGAAAAACAACAAGATTTTCATTGAAAAGAATCTTGACTGATGGACCTTGGACCACTTTAAACACTTAAGTCGTATGTCTAACCTTTGATTAGAAGGACATGCTATTTTATTAGGTTGCAAAAATGGATAGTGAACACAGATTCTAATCTTGGCACAGAAATTCATTTCCATTGCAATAAAAAATATGGTGGGGATATGGGTGAAACAAAGGCAGGAAAGCAGGTATCTGGAAATAGATGAGTAAATGTACACATTCCCATATGAAAGGGACAGAACAGTTGTGCCGCTATTAGAAACTGTTGATTGTAAAATTGTAGACAGATTTATGCACAACCATTCACTTTTTTCCATATTATGAATTCAAAATGCATTCAATGCCTACCAAACAAAATCCACTATGTGGTGTTAGTTATAGGCCTGGGTAACAAAATTGTCTGGTTTTCTTTTCGAGTTTATTTAGTTCATACCTCCAACATTCAGATCAAACCCTGAATAGTGGGTTTGACAATAGTGTGCTGAAACCCACACTTTATGAACTACAATGAACTTTCTCAGGCAACTGATTTTATTATTTATTTAGTATATGGCAGGCAACTGATATCTCACTATGAGAAAATATGGTTCAACTAGATCAGGGGTGTCAAACTCAAGGCCCACAGGCTGAATCTGGCCTGCGGGGTACTTAGATCTGGCCTGCTGGGCCACCCTGGAAACAATGAAAGACAATGAAAGGTTTTATCTGGGTGCCTGGAAAAACCAAGGCATATATGAAGTCCCCTGTGCATCATGCCCGGCCACATACATTGGACAGACCAATAGAAGAATAAGTACCCTCCTGGATGAACACAAAAATGCAGTCAAAAAGCTGGAACACACTTCCTCACTAGTCCAACAAATGGAAGCCACAGGTCATAGCATCAACTTCAATGGCACCAAAACCCTAGCCACTATAGAAAACCCCAGCCACAGAATCATCAGAGAAGCCATACAGATTGATAAAAGACCAGAAAGCATGAATAGAAGAGATGATGCCACCAGACTGTCAATCATTCGGAAACCTGCACTCACAAACAAAAAAATCTCCACACAACAAGCCAGGCAAACACCTGGGCACAGACAGATCCCCCCTGATACTCCAGCTCAAACACACCCCAACCAGGCACCCAGATGAAACCTAGCTTCCTAACAAATGATAGCCGTCCATTTACCCAGAGCCAAGCTGCACTAAAGGCCTCCAATAAAGTAACACAATGTTGCCAGCCAATCAAGATACAAAAAGAGCCCCAAAACAGACAAAAGATATTAGAAACACCAATCAAGCAGAACACAGCAAACTCCAAGACCAATAAACACAGACCAAGACTCCCAACCAATCAGGATGAAGAAAAAACTATTCTGGCACAGCAATAGGCTGCCCCAAATTTAAATCTGAAACCACTATAAAAGTCTGACTCACAGATGAACACTATACAGAAGCCTGATGATGGCAGATGAGATTCTGCCTAAACGTTGCTACAACTTTAAAAGCACAACTACAATGACGTGGGAAAATACCCGAACAAAGCTAAATACCATACATGTAAGTACCCGATCTTCAGGCTTGTGTCTTCGGCTCTGAGCTTCTCAGAGTTTTATTGTTTAAAGTTTCAGTACAATTTGGGGCTGTTATTCCAATTCAGCTAAGGGGATACAATTGTTTACATATAACATTTCTGACTAAGACAATTCTTCATGCACATGTTTGTTTTGTAGTTTATAACTGTATCCCTTGTCAATTAGCCAAATCCCAAAAACTTTACACACACACACACAAAGACACAATCCTTCCAATCTTGTTTTATAAATCTTTGTTCTTCATGAGAGTATTTATTCTATATTTCAAAAAAATTGTCATCAGCAATGCAGTCATATCAACAATATATATTACTTAACATGTTACAGATGCACAATTTTATGCAACAGACTAAAACTGATTTTATATTGTACATATAGTGTGTTGAGAGGGAAGTAAGGGGAAAACATCAGAATTTACTTAACACCAGAAGGGGCACTTTCTTACGGGCAGCACATTTTACTGATAAGAAGTGTTTTAAACATATGTTAAATATCGAGTCACTGCACACCCATCTTCAGCACCATGTATGATCTGACATTACTGGAATGCATGCAAATTCTAGTCTACTGAAGAGAAAGACTAGGGGCGACATGATAGCACTGTTCCAATATTTGAGGGGCTCCTACAAAGACAAAGGATTGAAACTATTTTCCAAAGCACCAAAAGCAAGACATGAAACAATGGTTGCAAACTAACCAAAGACAGAAGCAATGTAGAGGAGAGATTTCCTAATGGTGAGAGCAATTAACCAATGGAATAGCTTGCCTTCGGAAGTTGTGGTTACTCCTTCAAAAAGAAACTGGACAACTTTCTGTGTGAAATGGTATAGGGCAGGGGTGTCAAACTCAATGTCATTGAGAGTCACATCAAGGTTGATTTGACCTTGGGAGAGGGGAGGTGTGGGGCCAGCTTGACATCACTCATCGAGGTCTCATTTTCAGCCATGATGGCTTCCTGCAGCACCCTGTCAGCAAAAACAGAGGGGGGGTATGCATGCTCCCCCCCTGAGCTCCATTTTCACTGGTAGAGGGTTGCAGGAGGCTGTCACGGCATGCAGTCCTCCTGAACTCCATTTCCACTGGCAGAGGCACTACAGGCTGGTCCTTTGCTGTTTCCAGGGTGTCTGCATGAGCCAGATCTAAGTACCCCACAGCCAGATCTGGCTTGTGAGCCTTGAGTTTGACACCCTTTGTATAAGGTTGAGCAGGGATTAGACTAGAAAACTCTTCCAACTCTATTATTCTACATTATATGTTCTTAAAACAACTTTGCATACACTAGTCTTCCTTAACCTTACAAATCCTAGAAACCCAACTAACATGAAGTTCACTAGCATACTAATCACTGTTGAGTCAGTTGTTTCATTGACATCTCAGTCAGCCCTATGCACCATAACAGGAGATCAAGCATGACATCTGGGAACAATCTTCCCAAAGATGTGGAGAAGGTCTCATTTTCCAAATGATTCTATCCACCTATCTGAAGAAGGAAAGATTGCTCATTCTGTTCCTTTCTTATCAGTTTCTAGTCACTGTGTAGCCCCAGAGGAGAGGTGGGTGAGAACATTTAAAAATACACGGAAACATAGATTCTAGACAAATTTTTATTTTTATTTTTATTTTTTGCAATGCTGCCATAGAACATAGTTTCCATTTCGACTGGAGAAAAAGACCGAGTATTAATATAGCATAGTTGGCCTAAATGAGTTAGTCCTTAAAAGGATCTTTATATGACATAAGGAATTTCTCCCCCAGTCAACTAGACCTTTCCTCAAAATGTATTATCTTTATATCAAAAACTATGACAGTTGTAGATGCGATAGTATTGATATAAAGAGAAGTGATTTACTAACCTTTGCTTGTTCAGAAGAATAGACAATAATCAGCAGTCTAATCTGCTGCATTTGAAGAGAGAAAAGATTCCAATTTTGATTGTACGACGCAAATATTTTTTGGCAGTAAGCCAATGCCACTTCTTCAGTTTCAGCAACATTTAAAAAAAAATAAGAAAAGTATGTTTTCATTGCTTTCAACCTGGCTTACAAAGGAAACTCACCAGACTATTCTGCACAAAGCATTGTCTCAAATAGAGAACTTGAGCTCTTAGCCACGCAATGCATCTGCAACGTATTGACAAAGTCACTGCTAAGTTGTCACTGGTTTTACTATTTAAATCATACTGGCATCTAATCCACAGCCAATAAACTACTTACAAAATGTTTGCAATATTTTTTTCAAATCAGGAAAAAGAAGTAGTGAACCCACCAGAAAGCTTATTTTGACATTTTGATCCAAAGCACCTCACCCTGAGCTTGCTGAGTAATGAGCAGATATAGCATTACATAGTTATGTAAACAATACTCAAGTCAGAAGAGAAATTCCGGATTAAAATATGTGATTATAACAGACTTTCTGGTAACAGGAAGAAAACAAAAGCCTAAGGTATTAAAAGCGACAATGAAAGAACAAAGCAAATAGTCTAGTTAAAAGAGGTCTCAAAAACTGTAACAGGCTCTTTTCCAGTTCTCTGAAGATACATTTTCTACCCCTGCCCATCTCATCCCACCTCATCTCATCTTATTCACACTCCACAAGCTTTCAAACATGCAGCTGTTCTTTTAACTGACTCCACTTTCATTTCTTTTTTACTAGTTTTGATGGGTTTTTTCCCCCTCTAGGTTCTGGATTTAGAGTTAAAAAGTGACTGAGCCATGTGGTGGATACAGCTGTCCCTTTATGTTGTTTGGAAGGTTAAATCCAGGTGTCTGATTTCCATACCAGACTGAATTAAGAGATGCAATAAAATTATATGAAATGTTATGCATATTTTTGTAAACAGTATTTCAGATATTTGGATTTGGTTTGGACCATCTAATTGCAGAGCAATTTGTTCTCAGTTTATTAAAGTAATGTATATAATTAAATACAGAGAGAGAGAGAGAGAGAGAGAGAGAGAGAGAGAGAGAGAGAGAGAAGGACACTTTTCATCTCTAAATTTCAAAAGGCTTGGATCCACACCTTATTATTGGATTGCACCAATATATTATGACATCCTAAGCTGTTGAGGAGAACTTGATGTATATTAAGGCCAATACCAACTGAAGAACTGAATACCTATATTATTTTTTTTATAAATAACTCAAGGTAGCAAATACTTATCCTCCTTTCCCCACAACAGCTCACAATAGTTATGAGATGGGTTGAGATGAGAAGCGTGAATGGTCCAAAGTCACCCAGT
The DNA here is from genome assembly GCF_900518735.1 of Pseudonaja textilis. The sequence goes on from NW_020769330.1 coordinate 5,018,089, forward strand.
GAAGCTTCCCTACCTAAGGCAGACTAGAATATACTCCTGAAGTCTCCAGTCATAGAAACTTAATACAAATAAAATGCAGCATGATACGTAAGAAGTAAAGTCACCGACATCTGTAGAATCCTATGACTGTTTGTTCATTACAAAATTCAACTTTTGAAAGGAAATTGTGTTTCAGTTCCTTAGGAAAATTCACATGAAAATATGAATTAAACTCTCTCTGATTATGGATCACCAAAATTGCATGAAAAAGGATATGTCACAATTATATTAAATTAAGTATCCAGGGAGGAATAAAAACGATATGAACCATGCTTACTTGGTGCATTCAGAGGAGTTTGTGGCCTATTTGAACATTATACATCTATACAATTTGTCCCTTTGCCAAAGAAAAGGCTCCAGATTGCAAGGATCCATCCTTCTGTGAATTATTGTTAGGCCCCAAACCAAGACACATGCTGATTGTTTTAAAATAAGTTCTACTCGTATAGACAAAATCTTGCTAGAATGAAGACTCTATTATTTGCATATGCAATATATTTTATGAACTCATTGTGTGAGAGAGAAATAGGGTGAAGACGGCACCATTGGAGTGGTGTTGTCTTCACCCTATTTCTCTCACATATGATATCTGAGCTGAGTTGCCTCTTACCCCTCTGAAATAGACTGCCTTCTTCATGGAAATCCATTCCTCGCTACATTCCATAACATTTATATATGTATTGGCTCTGTGTCATCTTTCAATCATTTAGATGAAGTAGAGAAGGAAAAAATAGCCTTCAATAAGTGCTATGTGCAACATAATGAAATATGTGGAAAGAAAGAAAATCAATATGAACATTATTAGTACTAAATTACATCTTACAAAAATACTGAGGTTTGCTTATTTCACACTGATAAAATAATCAAATAAAGCTTTAAGACTGTGCATCTTAAAGGACATCCTTCTTTTGCATTTATTTCAATTGACACTACTATCTGAGTCTTAAATTCAAATAGAAGTGAAGCTTACTCATTTTCCCATCATTATTTTTCTGATTCATTGCTTCAAGCTTTATTTCCATCTGTGAGGAATCAAAACAACCCATAGGGAACAATCCCATGTTTTCTTTTGTAAGCAAAATAGGTGTTTTGAAACAAAGTACCTACTTCCTCTTCTCTCTTCATCTTTCTTTATCAATAATGCATCTCACTGTCAATGGCACTGATTGTTTCCTAACTAGATCACTTGTGTGTGAACTAAATTCAAAACCCTCCAAGCAATGACAAGATTGTCTTCAGTTTGTCATGGAGAATACAGTGCTTGGATGTTAAAGAGAAAGACAAAGAGGGAGGAACTGAAATGTTTCTCTGGCCTTTAGTTTCATCAAACTTTTGGATGGAAAGCTACCAGTTCTGGCCTGAAACAATCTAGATGCTCTATAGGGGGCAGCAACTGATGTGAGATGCAGACATCTCTTTGCTGCCAACTAGTGGCTGTTTTGATTTTAGTATTTTGCAATACTATCACTGTCCAGTCTTTTAACTTGGATTCAGAATATTTCAGTGAGGTCTAGCATACCAATTCTAATGCTCAAATGCTATTTAACATAAAAAGAAGTGTCTGTCTATGATAAGTGGACTGATTCCCAATATGCAGCTGGTATGAGAGGTCAGAATTGTCAAGCATCTCCTAAGGAATTCTTGCAGTAGCTTCCTATTAATTTGGAGGCTTTGTTGCCTTTGCTGACCATTTTACTGGAATGAGAACATTACCTGACTACTTAAGATATTCTGACCAAGAATGCACCATAATCAAGGTGGCTATACCTATGGCAGCTTCTATGACCTCAACTCTTTTTTCCAGGGCTCTCTTTATCAAACAAAACTGTGCTGAATAGTCTCAAGTAAGTTTAAAAATAAATGATGATACTAACTCACAAGAGTATTCATATATGTGTTGGTAAAACATTGATGGATTTGAATAGCATATTCATCTTGAAATAAAAAGAATATCCTTTGATGAGAATGTTTTCCCCTTAGTCTGCAGGACTACCTGGGCAGGTAGAAGGAGAGGACATGACTTATTCTTATCCTTCCCCAAACTCTAGTTCAAATGGTACCATTATTCCATACTGATGAAATGACTGAGAATTTCTTTCCTTAAAATTGCGTAGCAAGCCATTTTAGAAGCCTCTGTTGTTGCTTTTCACAGTTTCCCCAAGAAATGTTGCTACTACTGTAATTTACATTCAGTAATAAATAATTCAATTATAAACATTTAAGAAATAAAGCCTTGAGGTTCTTTTGTTATAGGAAAACTGTTTCAAAGGGTATTCTTTGCCTCTAATTTGCACATTTTCATAATTGAAAATTGTTCAAATAATGCTCATACACTACTTAACTGGATTATAACCATACTTGGTAATACATGTTGGTTATATATACCCTTCACATATTTAAAACTCCTGTCATATTTCATTTCAATTGGCTCTACCAATATAAATAAGCTAAACATAACCAGAACTTCTGGTTTTTCCTCAAAGATCTTGATTTTCAGATTCTACACCATCTCCTTCAAACCTCTTTCAATTTGAAATTGTCGTTTTGTATATTTGCCTAATAGTTTTCATGAATGTTTCCACAAAATAAAGCAGAATAACAGGTACAGATGGTATGGGCAAATGTTATGATACTTGCATAAACATCAGTTGAAGGTTATTATTATTAAGGTAACAGTATGCTAACTGGATTGATTAGTTTTGATGCTGTACTAAATAGAAGTCACTTGGGGAATATTATCTTGAAAGCCAGGTAACCAATTATCTAGATAGCTTTCTGCAGCATTACAGAAAAAAGGCCCTTAATGCTGAATTGTTAAAAAGTATATTGTAATGCAGAGTTCTACAGGCAATACCGTTTCCTTACGTCTTGTTGAAATTTAGCTGGCTTGAAACAGAAGTCTTCTAAGCATAACTCCTAAATACACCTGAGTGATTTGCTGAAGTAGCTTAATGGGTGAAACATTTTACAGCTCAGTCTTGAACACATTGTTCTGAAGTAAATCCTGCTTATTGGCAGTGAAATTTACTTCAGGTAGCTGTCCCCGAGTTCTGAAAAATATCCATTGCATTCCCTTTCTTGCATCAAAGGAACAATGTGTGTTTCCCATTTTCTCCTCTTGTCTGAGTGAGCAAGATAACTAATCTCACTGCCAAGTAGATGGCAAATTGTACTCTATAAGGCATTTACAGAACTCATAAACCAGCCTCTGAAAGAGCCCGAGATCGCACTGGAATTGACTAAATATATTTTAACACCTCATCTCAGTTACATATGTGGGTTATAATAAGCAATAAAAATGTGTCAAGCTAGCACTGGGCATCCTCAGTGTGTCACTTGGCTCCCCATTAGAACATCAAAACTTGGCCATAATAGGAGGAATAACACTCTCCATTCTCCATGCATTGAGAGATAGAAGAAATTAAGGATGAAAGAATCCAAGTGGAAAGAATCCAACTTTTATGAAGGTTGTGAAAGTTATCATTACTAAAATATGAAATAGGAACATGAAAGCAGTGAATGTGTAAATCAGTTGCTGAGCTTCTTGATTTC
>NW_020769330.1:5021689-5088682 GCF_900518735.1 Pseudonaja textilis
GAAGAAGAAGAAGAAGAAGAAGAAGAAGAAGAAGAAGAAGAAGAAGATAAATATAGTCTTCCTCTTAACTGACTGCATAGCAGAAGAAAAAAATGATTGTCAGGAAATTCTTTCAGGAATTCGGAAACTCTCACAAATAGGACAATCATTGGAGCTCCGTATTTGATTTATGCTGAAATGGACATAATATTGATTGTGAAAAAATGGATTTTGAGCAAACACTTTGCTTCAAATGGTCTTTGATTCTGTGGGAAGTCTTTGTGCTCCACAGTCACAGCAAATGTTCCCTGTGGACTGAACATGTTCCACATTCATCACAGGCCTAATTTCTAACTGAATTCTATAAATAGGAGAAAAGTTCTTCATAGAAGCAAAAGAATCAAAGCCATGTCTGAAAGAGCACAACAATTTTACATTCTGTTTTATTTGTATAATTCTATGAGCATTCGCAGAGAAATGCTTCATTTATCCTCCAATATTTAGTCATAAAAATGGATTTAAAAATTAATTCTACTCTAGATGCTATTCTAAAGAGGGGTTATTAAAGAGTTTGCCCCATTGAATTAGCATATTTATTATTGTGTTGCAAATCCCACTGAAAGCAACATGAACTTTAGTTAATTGGGACTTCCTTTTCCAATTATTTTTAGAAGAATTATGCATATATATATTTTTCTTTTGATTGTGACAAATATGTATTGTTCTCATATTTGTCTCTTTATTTCTTATGATCTTACACTCCAAATCTTGTAACTCAAAGCAATTTACCACTAAAAGACTAAACAGAGAGCCCACTTGCGTAGTGGTTAAGGTGCTGATCTAGAAATCATGAAAGTATGAATTCTAGCCCTGCCTTAGGCATGGAAGATGGCTGAATGCCCTCTCTCTCAATCAAGCCCACCTCACAGGGTTGCTGTTGTGGGAAAAATAAGAACAAGAAGGAGTATTGTGTTTGTTTGCTTCCTGGAGTCATTTATAAAAATAATACAAGTGGGAAAAATGGCTTAAAAGTCGATTAAAAAGCATAAACAAAACAAGAACAGAATCAATAGGCCATAACAGTTACCAAGCACCAATGATCCAATTACACTTATTTTCAAAGGTTTTGTTGAAAAGCTCTGTCTTAAAGCTTTTCAGAATAGGCCTAAGTAGACTTTAGAACAATGGTCTTCAAACTTAGCAAATTTAAGACTTGTGGACTTCAACTCCCAGAATTCCTGAGCTAACATGACTGGGGAAGGAATTCTGGGAGTTGAAGTCCACAAGTCTTAAAGCTGTCAAGTTTGAAGATCCCTCTTTAGAAGGAGGCCAGAGAAATATTGTCACTAGGCCTTTCTCTGTTCTTAGCATCTGCAAGTAAGATGAAAATACTGGTTGGTCAATTCTAGTGGGGCTGACAATCCTACAAGTACTAGACAACCTAGTCACATAAAGCTTTAGAGATCAAACCCATCACTTTGAATTGTACATAAAAACCCATTGAAAACCAACATTGCAACCACAATTGGGTACTATATGATTAATGGGGTTCTTACACTTCAGCACTTACAGAAGTCTCTTTCATCTCTGTGATGATGAAAGCATGAGTTACTTAGATATGAGTTACTGTCTCACCAGGACCTTGCACTCTAGCATATCAACTCTTTCTATAGGTATACTTCTATTTTAATGTTAATATGTGGCTTTTATCTATGTTTCAGTTTAGTTGTTACACATTGTCTTTTGTTTGTAGACATGTAATAGCAGTTCAGCAGATCAAATCCCTAGCACCGCGTAAAGGAAGGAGCTCCCGTTACTTGTCCCAGCTTCTGCCAACCTAGTAGTTCGAAAGCATGTAAAAATGCAAGTAGAAAAATAGGGACCACTTTGGTGAGAAGGTAACAGTGTTCCATGCACCTTTGGCATTTAGTTATGACGGTCACATGAACATGAAGACATCTTCAGACAGCGCTGGCTCTTTGGCTTTGTAATGGAGATGAGTACCACACCCTAGAGCCTGAAACAACTAGCTCATATGTGCAAAGGATATCTTTACCTTTACCTTAATAGTAAATTGTATTAGGACTACACTTTGAGAAGTGTCTTACCCCTGTCAGCGCTTGAATCTGAGGAAGAAGACTAACAGCTGACAGGGAGTGGGTGTGTGGCTCCTTTGTCTGTGGAAGAGGCTGGGGAAGGGCAAAGTCTGGCTGGGTAGAGCAGGGAAGAGGTAGAACAAGGTAGAGGGAGTTCAGAGGAAGACCCAGGCCCACCCCCTCTTCATCCTAGAGCATGCAGGGAGGAATGGAGAAGAGAGCAACATGGGTTGCATAGTTTACGGGGGAGGAAAGGGCCCTGATTACCTTCATTAGCCATACCTGGGAATGAAAGTTCAAAAGAACTAAATGCTGAGTGTGGCAACTGCTGGAAGCAAACGTGACTTTATCCTGTGTTGTCGTGGCTTATCTGTATTCCTGGAATCTTCCCAATTTGTGAGTTTTGCTGTGCCTTCATGTTTGGAATTCTTGCTCCTGATTGGATTTATAGTTACAGTTTGTGTTGACCATGTTTTGGACTTAATTATCTGCAGTCAAAGGCTGTTCCTGGGATAAATTTTATCCAGCCAGAAGGTAACCTGGACATTGGGGACAAAATTGGAGCTAACAAATGAACTCTTATTGATTATCTGACTGTGTTGCCTTTGGGCCACACTCTGGGTCATCACAAGAAGATCTAAGAAAGCTTAGAAAAGTACATCTAGAAAATCCCAAAGGTGCTTTTCAAAAGTAACTGGATTTTCTCGGGTTTTTAGTTGAATAAATTTCACTTTTCATCCAATAAGCTTCTTCAATTCTGAGAACTGAACTGAGGACTGAATAAGCTTCTTGAATGTTAAGCAAAATGTTTTCAAGTAAAAAATCAAGAAAGTCCAGTTACCTTTTGAAAAGCGATCATTTGAGACAACAATGACTTCAATAACTGAGAATCTCTATAGACATATAGAAGACTTTAGGAAACTTTAGGAAAATAAGCTGTAAGATGGGGGAAAAAATGCTGTCTACTATGTTTACAAAACTGTACAAATTCCATAGTCACAAAATGCTTATTGATAGAGAACAACACAAAACTAGGAAAATTAATTGAGTGGAGTACCTTGAAAAAAATCTGCCATGCTTCAATATTTCAATATACTTCCTATTTGTAGCAGTATAATTTTTAATTAACTTCTATTACTAGCCATTTCCCAAAGAACTCTCATTTTAAGCCCCATTTCCTAAAAATATTAATTGCCATATTTACATTCTCATTCATTACAGTCATTATATCTAATCTTACTGTATATTTCTGAAAAACATAATTTTTCATGGCTCCTTTCCAAAATCCTCCCTTCCAATTTACTACCACTGAAGGAAGCATGACTAATAGTGCAACAGGTTCCCTGAGGATTTTTCCTATTTAGAAGTAATGTATTTGTCAGTGCAATAATAATGTGTTCAAGTTCAAAAATACTCATAAACGAAATTCAGATCTCTTTCATGAGCATGTTTGATCTTGAACACATTTTGCAGAGAAGAGCAATAAGAATGATCAGGGGGCTGGAGGCTGAAACATATGAAGAATGGATACAAGAATTGGGTATGTATAAGTCTAATAAAAAGAAAGACTGGGGTGACATGATAGCACTGTTCCAATATTTGAGGGGCTCCTACAAAGACAAAAGTGTCAAACTATTTTCCAAAATACCAAAAGGTAAGAAACAATGGATGGAAACTAAGGAGAGAAGCAACCTGGAAATAAGGAGAAATTTCCTAACTGTGAGAGCAATTAACAAACGGAATAGCTTCAGTGGTGGGATTCAAAAATTTTTTACTACTGGTTCTGTGGGTGTGGCTTGATGAGCATGGTGTGGCTTGGTGGGCGTGGCAGGGGAAGGATACTGTAAAATCTCCATTCCCTTCCCACCCCACTAACCTGCTTTCCAGCTCCATTCTCCTGTGCAGGGCAACAAAAGAAGAACCAGCCAATCAGCTGGGACTTGGGAGGCAGAGAATAGATGGGGGCGGGACCAGTCAGAGGTGGTGGTTGCCGGTTCTCCAAACTACTCAAAATTTCTGCTGTGGTTCTCCAGAACTGGTCAGAACCTGTTGAATACCACCTCTGAATAGCTTGCCTTCAGAAGTTGTGGGTGCTCCATCACTGGAGGTTTTCAAAAAGAGACTGAACAATCATTTGTCTGAAATGATACAAGGTCTCCTGCTTGAGCAGAGGGTTGGACTAGAGGACCTCCAAGATCCCTTCCAACTCTGTTTTTCTATATTCTCTGTTCTTCTCTGTTCTCTATTCTCTAGATCAATTCAACAGTTCTGCAAGCCCTATACAATAGAGTAAAAATATGCTTCAAAATAGAAGGTGGGTAATATGTTATTTCTGTGTCTTACTGAAGTTAAAAATCGAATCTATTTCCCTCTCTCCTGCAATTCCATCTCTTAACTCTAATCTTATGAGAACTGTCATGGGATAACTTGTGACCAAACAGAGTCAACATGGTCTCCTGTGAAATTAAAGAACTAAGAGGCAACCGCTTCCATACTCGAAAAAGTGGAATAGCTATTTGATTTAGATTCATTTATTATTCAGAAAATGTCATCTACCCTTTAATGGTTCTCGGTGATTTACAGAAATATAATAAAAACATCCATAAGGTAGCATTAAAAGCCTAACAGATAGAAAAGACAAACTAAAACAACATCATTTAAATGTCTGCATAAATAAATATACTTTAAGAAAGGCTTTGGTCTGGCTTAACTCCAAAAGCAATTTCTTCCACAGTTTTTGAATACAGATGCATATTTCTATCAATCTTGTTTTCATCAAACCTCTCATTTTACCATCTGTGAATCCTGTTCTGCTGTCCATCTGTTAACCACACATTCAAATATATTTCTGTGATCACTGTTTTCATGTATTTTGTCCCTAGGGATATTGACTTCATTTAACAGTTTAATGGTTACAATATCCAACCAGGGCTATGGAAAATCAGTAACCTTGGATCAGTCCAACACTTTTTCTCATCCTAAATTATTTTATAAATTAAATAAAATTAATTTATATGTCCTGGATGGATGGATAGATGGAGGGATGGGTGGAAGGAAGGGTGGAGGGTGGCAGGGAAGGAAGGATGAAACTAAGGAGCAGCTCATTTTCAAATTAATTTGGGGTAATATGGATATTACTTCTTTATCAATATTCAGATGGATAGATGGATAGAATTCTTTATTGGCCAAGTGTGATTGGACACCCAAGGAATTTGTCTTTGGTGCATGTGCTCTTAGTGTACATAAGAAAAAATAAAATACATTCATCAAGAATCATAAGATACAACACTTATTGATAGTCATAGGTTACTATAAGCAATTAATATATTATATGCAATATATACCAATACTCTATGTATCTATATACAATATACAATATACAATACACAAATATACTATTATGCCCTTTGAGTTAGTGTATCACATTTGTAAAGGATTTCTAGGTAAGGAATCCGTGGTGATATACAAGCCCTCTTTTGGCATGTACAGAATGGGACACACACTTTCCTTATTCTGTCAGCTGGGAGTATTTTTGAATGCAAAACACAAATACAAATCCACAATATGAAAACTGCATGGTTGGATTAGCCAAAGGATTCACCAAAGGTTTCTCTCTCTTTTTTTTTTTTACAGATATATGTTATTTTTTTCAACATCCAACACTATTGGATGGGCACACCCAAGATGGAGATCATCATTCTGATATTTGGCCATACCCAAAGAAGACGTCTTCTTGCATGGGGAAAAAAAAATCTTCTTCAAATACTGCAATTGGTGAAATTGGCATTGTCAGAGATAGTGGTATTGCTTTGTATTCTTTCTTCACTTTGGTTACAGAAATCCTATATTTCTCTTTTCTGTTTGCAGTTATATCCAAAATATAAATTAACACACAGGAGTCAACAGGAGTGCCGAAGGAGAAAACAGTTGCTTCCATGAATTTCCCAAGGTTTTGGCCAGATGCCCTTCTTGTCACCAATGCAGAGTTCACACCTGATATTTGCTGATTGTGCCCAGAGAAAGAAATATCTGCCTCTACCTAGGATCAAACTCATAGCCTCCTGATTATGAGGTGAGAGATCCACCTCTAGGTCACTGGACCACTCATTATCTTCACAAATATATTATATATAATTTCAATACATTTGAATGGCACTACATTGAAAAAGGTTTACTGATATGTTATATTATTCTGCTGATTACTGCTAAGACAGTATCAACAGGATAGAATTTCCCAATAATTTGACTTTATAAAATTGCACATTTTTGTATATTTTTTCTATTAATACAGTAGCAGCCAATAAGATAGCATACTGGAGGGGAAAATGAAGTTCCCTATAGTATTGCTGTGACAAACTGAATGCGTATTTTAGTGTCAACATATTATTCATTTACTCTTGGATTCCAGGCAAAGTATTAATTCATCTAATTTCAGATCAAACTGTACAATAAAAGTGAAATACATACAAGTATGCTTCATCTTTCTTTCTTTCCTTTCTTTTTCCATCTTTCTATTTATTGTATCTATCTACTATATGTCATCTATCATTGTGGCAAAACCAGGTTCATCTAAAGCAGCCAAATCACTTTTAAGATACAACATAATTTGATTTCCATGCATACAAGCAACAATACAATATATATTTTAGAAAAGCTTTGATACTTTACTGAATGGCACTGAGCAAAAAAAACAGGACTTATATACCTTTGGCCTACTATTGCAAAACAAAGAAAGACAAAAAAAATACAGACAAATTTCACCATAATGTTGTAATATTTTACATAAACTCATTCATATGTCCGTATTATTATTTATTCCTTTCTATTAGGTCATCATGCTACCTATCCTGTCTTTGAGATATGATAGAAACATATTGGGCCATAGGTTCCTGACCAAGTTTTCTGCCTGTCACCACTCAGTAAATTCATCTTGGTGTGAATGATTATTTACAAGGGCATTTTAAAACTTTCTTATATTTGGGCGTGTTGGAAGAAATATCCATCTGGTTTAGTTCCAAGTAGTGAGGAAGACAGTGGAAACATGGAGGCTGATTGGAAAGATGGTTTATTGATGGACAGGACCAAATGGGTTTGAGCTCCTGGGCAGGTGACCACATGGAGTGGAGAATGAGGATTATTTATACCTTCTCTCAGATTTGAAGTTGAGCTTCCTGTTCCTGTGCAAGAGTGTGTATTCTACTGGCGGTTGTAGGGGTCATGTGCAAATCTAGGAGCTTGTCTGAGATAACTGGTTGAACCCTGGAGAGTGATGCAATGTCCCCAGGTGATTTTACAATGCAGTGAGCTCTGCTGATAGATAATTCTATTATGTCCCTATTAGGTTCGTGTCTTAATCCCATCACCCATCCCAACAAAACACATGAAGGTGTTTTGTTTTGTAAATAGGATAGCCCAGGCTTTCTTAATGGGCACCAAATATCTGCTGGAGGGAGGGAGCTGGAGCTCTGAGTTTCTGTCTCCCTTAGGATTTTTATTTCTCTTCTAGAGGAAATATTTTTTTATCCTGCCTTTTTAATATTCCTCAAAATATTTCATTCTTCTAGGAGAGGCGTGGGTGCTAACTTTCTACAGGTGGCATATACTGATATACTGTATATCCCTGACTATCCTGTCCAAATGTAATTTTTAGACTATCACAATGCTAAACTATGTCTCTGCATGCTACTCAGATACATTTCCCTAGTTAAGGTTTATATGTGGAATTCTCTCATAATAATCATTCAGCAGAATCACAAGCAAGTAATTATAGATCCACCAGCATTTCCATTATAAAATCCACTTAGTGGAGGGGGGGAGTGGGGAGAGTGGGAGTTGTTAGCATTTCTATCATTTCAGAAAAATGTCAGACGGAAAGCTGGCACGCAGATTAGCAGCCAAGATGCAAATTTGTTTACACAAAATATTTAAATTTGTTCAGCTGCTTTTTAATTTACAAACCAGCCAGAAAACTGAAACTTCAAAGATTCTTTCCTTTTATGTGATTCAGCCAAATTCTTCATCAAGGTACAACAATCTGGAAGGGCTTAACAAAAACAAAAACAACAACACACTGATCTCATTCCTCTATATTTCCATCCTTTTTATTGAGATACAGTTCTACTGAATTTAAGAAAACAAAAGAATGCTACTGAATTGCCTAAAAAGCTTTTACCACCTCTATTTTTGCTTTTGTTTGGGTGATAATTTATCACACAATGCAGGACAGGTAGGAAAGTAGGTAGATAGATGATAGACAGACAGATAGCTTTTCAATTATTTAAATTTTAACAGGTCAAACTTTTATTTTTGTTGCTGAGGTCCACACAAGACGTTCTGTGGTAAGACAAATTGTATGTAAGTATGGAAAGCTACCATAGAAATATTCACAGCCAACTGTTTCCTCTCTACCAATATATTATAGTCTCAGCTGGACTTGTTGATAAGTGCATACACCACCACAATAATGCCCTGTTTCTCTGTGGAAACAGAGAAATAGGAAGAATTGATCCCCATTTTTTTATAAAGCCAATTTAACTGAAATTTCCTATGAGTCATGGGGTAGCTAAAGGAGAATCCCAGGGCCAAATTTCAATATTCCATAATGAAATAACAATCCAAAGAATAGAATTGGTAAGCAGATAAATGGGGTAGCAAATGTAGCCAGAGGAATGTTTATACTAGGAAACTCCAGAAATCCGTGTTCACTATAGATGCACCCTACAGATACTCACTATACCCAATGAGTATCTGTAGTCTGCTTCTCCCCAAATAGGGGAAAGGGAAAAGAGAAAGGGGAAAGAGGAAAGAGAAAAGGAAAAGGAAAGGGAAAGGGAAAGGCTCCTTACTAAAAGCTTGCTTTCTGCTGAGGTGAAAAGGCTTATTCTCAGATCACTGAGCAAGATCCATCAGCACTAGTTAATCTCTCACAAGAACAGAAAATAAGCCTAGAATTTTCTGGAATGTAAAAGAATTATGTAGATGAAATTCTCCTTTGCAATATTCATTATTCTGCAAATATTTTCCACCCATCCATGTTTTTATACACATTTAGCATTTTTGAAGGCCAGTAAGTAGATCCATTATTCCTATTAATTAAGTGTGGATATCTCTAACTTAAGTGCCCTTCTACAAATTGCCCTGTCCAAGCACAAGAATCCCCTGTTTTTCAAGTTAGAAAACAAGCACAAATCTTGTCAGGTGATTTGTGTTAAGAAATAGCTATTTACCACATTCAGCTAGTCAATCTGATGAATGAGTAAAGAACTGTCGGTTTATCCCAAACTTTTTCACACTGGTTCATATTGTCCTTAAGCAGTTTTAAAGATTTTGATTATCAAGAGATATGGCGATTAAAATCATCCTAACATCTAGGCCTCCATTCAATCTCTCCCCCCTTCTTCTTTAGCTTTATCCCCTTAGTGTTACTAAACTATTCCCATTTTCATCTGGTAAGAAAAAGAAATATAATCCACTAATATAATTAAGCTTGGAAACATTTTACAGACAAGCCTTAAAGGAGCTTCACATGCCTTACTGACTATAGAACATTTTCATTGCATGCCAAAGTTTTTAATCAAAAACATTGAAAACAGGTTGAAAGCTGGCAACAATTCAACTAATGTTTTGCCAAGAAATGTTTAAAAGTTCAATCTCTCTGTAGCCCTGTATATATTAAACAGAGGTTTAATTATTCTGTTGTCATTGCATTAAATTTGGAAAGACTGCCATCACATGCTTAGTGCATAATATATCAATGCACAATCATTCCTATATGCCAGTTATGGCTGTGTTCACCACATCAGCTGGGTGCCATATTTCATTAAAGCTAATGGATTTCTATCACCTATTACTTTGGTATCATTTTCATTATTTCAAAAATAGAGATTCCATCTTGGGATGACTAGATGGGTGTTTTCCAAGCAGGCATGCTTAAATAAATGCTTTTACACAGTGATATATTTTCCTGAAAGAAAAGTTTTCAATATTTCACTTAGCAATATGGACATTCTAAAATGCCTCAGTGATTTGACTGAGAAGCCACTTCTTGGATCTGTTGTCATGTTTAACAAGAGATTGCATCATTCATGAGTTATTTTTTGAGAATTAAAAAAGACCTCTCTGAAAAGTCCACCCAAACCCAATTCCAAGGGCTTAAGCAGCTGCTGTCCATGGTTCTTAAATGATTACCCTTATCCAGATCAAGAACATCTGAATTAGTTTAGCTTAGTCTTTAACTACATGGAATCATACAGTTGAACTACTTAAGGCATTGAATACAACTTGCTGCTCAATACTTTAATCCAGGTTAAAGTATTAGAGAATTGTCAAGATCACACTGGTTTTCATTTGAGATGCTTCACATCATTCCAGTTCATTTATTTGATACTTTTAGTTGCCCTGAGGAGATTATATACATGAGTTGCACATGTACAAAAAAACTTCTTGTGTTTCTATCAGCTGACAAAATTCCAGAAGATCCTTCTGTGTAAGTTCTTTCTACCTATTAGGTAATCGGAGAAATGAAGCAGTTTGTCATTGAGAGTGAAATTATTCTACGTAGCCTCAATAATAGAATTTTGAACAATCTTCATTAAACCATGGGCAAAATTCAACACCCCCTTAAACTGTTGGTATTTTACAGAGCAACGTGCTTAGGATTGTTACTTGATTTTGTTTCCCACTAATGAATGCAGATTATATACATATTCAAGTCATGTCCTGCAGATTCAGCATCTTCAGTATAGATTGCTACAGGTCATATAGCCAATGAGCAATTTCCTTCCTCAGTTCTGGGACCAAATTGATTTGATTTATTCTTTTTCACATTAACCTAATCATTGACTGGATTTAGTCAGAGGGCAGGACTGGCTGAAAGGATCAGTTGCATGAAGATACAGCCTGAAGACTAGATCCTTGCAATTCTCTGAGAATGTCAATTGAAATTTTGGGACTAAGATATTCATTTAAAAACCAACCAGAAAAAACAATGTACTTCTATCAGTGTGCCATTTAAAGAGGAACATTTAATGCCATACCACTTATAAGTGTACAGTTTCCATGGACAGAAGATTCAGAAATGGACAAGAAAATGAGATGAGGCAAACACTTTTCTTGCAGGAAAAAGTTTTTCATTATAAACCTGATCGATAGCATTTTAAAAAAGACTACGTGTGCTTCCTAAAATAACAAGCAAGTTCCTAATGTAGGCTGCTAGACCACAGGTGGCCAATTATCCATTTTTGAACCTCAAGAAAGTCTCCAAATCTCCTGACCAAAATCCAAACCAGAAAGAAAAAAGTTCAGTTTTCCTGCAGTCTTTCCCCTCCCCACCCCTACTTTTCTAGTGTCATTGACAGCTAAACAGTTAACTTATTTTTAAAAAAATTGGTGCCTGGCCTGAATAAATTTTATCTTACTCTGACCTAATCTGGTCCATGAATGTGAAGGTTGGGTTCCCACCATAAACTAAACAAAATCATGTTTGGCTGATTTATCATTAAATTTGCAAATCTGGATAATCAGCTTAATACAGTAGATGAAGATGCAAATAAACATAATTAAATATACTGGGCCAATACAGGTTTATTGAAAGAACTAAAGAACTTAAGGCTTTCCAATTAAAGAATCAAAGATATTTACAGTTATTTAAGGTGACAGAATCCTTTTCCCTTCTGCACTTAGAAATATAAAATCCAGATTTCAAATTGCCACAAATTCAATATGAGCTAAAATGATAATACAGTTCAACTAATTCTATTTTATAGGCAAGTAATGACTAATAGGTGTCACTGAAATAACTGAAGATTTATTCTTGCTTTTCATAAAATGCTACAAATGTTATGTTCAACACCATCAGTTGTATGTTTTTTCATATACATAAGATACAAAGGATGTTCATGAAGAGGATCCAATGTTTTCTTTCAAACTTTAATATTAACCACAACAAAAATAGATCTCTCTAAATGCCAATTCAAAATACTTCTCCATCAGACATTAGGATCAGTTATTTATTTAAGTTAATTGGTATTGTTAAAGAAACCAAAGCAATGTACTAAATAGCACTTAACACTTAGACTTATATACTACTTCATATTGATTTACAACCCTCTCTAAGTGGCTTATTGAGTCAGTATATTGACCCCAATAATCTAGGTCTTCATTTTACCAACTTTGGAAGGATGGAAACCTGATTCAACCTTGAGATGGTACGGATCGAACTGCTGTCAGTTGGCAGAATTAGCTTGCACTACTGGCCCAAAGGTGCTTTTTCAAGAGACAACTAGACTTTCTTGTTATTCTTAGGAGATTCTCAGCTATCAAGGTCATAGCTGAAGAATCTCCATAGACACTCAGCTATGCACTTTGGGATGAACACCCTTGAATGATGCAAGAGTATGAACGAATTTCCAAAAAAATTGCAGACTACATTTGCACTTCAGTTTGAGATGCACGCACTACTTAGTGACCCTGAGGACACAGATCAACCCCAAATGGACTCAATAAAAGAATGCAAATGACCAGTTCTCTGCAAGGAACATAAATCCTTCCATTCCCCACTATCCAATCAGAGCTGAAGAAGCTTCTTGGATGAGAAGCGAAACACCTTCAAAGAAAAACAAGAAAGTCCAGTTGCTTTTTGAAAAAGCACCTTTGGGACAACCATGACCTGGATGACAGAAAATCTCCATAGAAACCTACAGTACTGCTTTCTAACCACTGTGCTACCATGGTTCAGTGAGATGTGTATATTTATTTTTAGATATATATATTTACTACATGTATAGCCTGCAGTGCCTCCAGGAGTTCATTGTGGTTTACATTGTGAATGTCTTTCCAGTTTATTTCTGTAATCTGGATTGGGCCTGAAGTTATTCAATGAGTTTTTATATTATGTTATATATTATATAATTTACATTACATTATATTATAATATATATAATGTATAATATATATATGTAGGAAATTTATATCACTGTCTAACTCACTTGTGGTGACTCCTGGTGGCTTACAGAAATAAAACCCTGATACAAATTCAAATATGCACCCAATTCCTTGAGGACAAATCACTTGATGGGCTCCATATCAACCTCGGATCCCCAGGCTTGCTGGCAATATTTTTATTTATTAACTATAAATGGATTTGAACTTGCATATTCTAATCATTGCACCTGCAGAAGAAGAAATAGCAGAACCTGGAGACAGAGTTAAAAGAGGGCGCAGCCTAGAATCTCTGTGTAGTAGCAGGTAGTCTAAGTCTAACTCTCCTTGAATTCCATTGACTCTTACCTAACTCCGTTCAAGTGTTAACTGTTGGTTGAGAAGATTCTTGTGCAAAGGCATTTTAGGAATACATCCGCTTAATTGGACTTTCATGGATGGACCTGCTTTTTCACATCTGAGAGTTTAATGATGATACCACACTAGCTTAGCATTCTATATTGTTTTAATCGCATTTTTTTTACAACTGATCTTATGTGGAATTTTGGGGTATATGACTGGATTCCAGTATTGTGATGAAATGTGCAACTGAAACAGAAATGTGGGGTGGGATTAGCAATAACGTCTCAGATTCTTAAGGAGGACGCAGCACATTCCAGAAAGGGGTTCAAAGCCAGCGAATGTACAGTCCTGAACTGGATGTTGTAGAGAGGAAAAGGTTCAAGCACACCCTAATATTTCCCAGGTTATATATCTGTTAGGTTATAGTTTTAGTTTGGTAAGATCCTGTCAATTAGGTGTGAGTTAATAAAGATCTGGACTCATTGTGTCATTTCTGGGGGTTGGGCCTGACAAATATAAACAGAAACTTCGATCCAAACTCCATGTTTGAATTTGGCTTTGACTATGCTGAAAGTCATTTTTTAAGCAATTAGAGACCACTGCTATGATCATTTCCATGCTATTTGAAATAATATTTTTAGCTCCATTTTTAAAAATTCTCCTTTATCCTGTCTGGCTGGTTTATCTACTCTGTAAAGCAATCTTTTTTTGTCCTCTAGATGAGGGACAAAACACCTACATAATTGTGTTTCCTGAGTTTAAAGAGATTATTGTGTAAAAAGGAGCATAGCTATAATATGGGCCAATCAGATAGGATACTACAGCCAATACACTTAAGCTGAATTGATATAGTGCAAGAAATGATCAATTTTTAAAAGATGTCATTAGACAATAAGTAATGCTGCTGCTGAGATATAAGCTGTTGGCTAGTTTTTCTTTATTATACCTTCCTTTCCCCCAGAAATCTTAAAGAGGGAATGATGGTGGTTACAATTACAGATTATTGAATTTTTCCCATAATCTTCACCACATTCCATTATGATGTGTAATATTTATTTAGGTATCATCTTCTACATAAAAACAAAGGACAAACAGTGGGAAGTCTACAAAATCTGATTCATTAGTTTAATTTATATTGTTTCCATCAAAAAGTTATATAGCACATGAATGCCAGATTAATGCAATGGCATTCATAATAATTTGAAAAATATATAGTTTTTGCTTGGAGTAGAGACGTTTTGAAAGATTTAGTTAAAAGCAACTGCACAGCTCTTCTCTTGAAATAAATTCTTTTATTCTTTGGCAGACAAGAATATCATTTCTGAAAGATGATTTTTATTTCTCTTTTTGTGTTGCCATTTACTTATCTTGCCCTCCTCCTCTTCCTTACTAGTGCTGACATGTCTAATATTCTTTTTAGTCCTCCAACACCCACATTGATTGACATTTTGGGGTAATGGTTCTTCTCACTGTTGTGCTGCTGAAATTGTTGAAGTAGTGCAGTCTTGAAGATAATAAAGAGATGCATAAAATATGCATATGCAGATGTCTATATTTCTGAGGACTGAAATTTCTTCTCCCATACACGCATAGATAAAATTCTTCAAGTGTCATCTTGTAAAATGTGTTAAACCTGAGATTCTCAGGCTATCCAATGAGGCCAATTGCAAATACAGACTTTGTCACAAGACTGTTGAGTTTCAGCTGTTAAAATCATGTTCTAAGTTTGAATTGGCATTGTTCCAAACCATTGTCATGAAGTTAATGGATGAAGGTTAAGATTGAGATAATCTATAGTCATAATTCACCTCAAAGATCATACAATTTGAAGGGTTAATATTAAGAAAAAATTGAAATCTTCAGCTTCCAGGCAACATCAGCAATCATATAAATTATTCCAAATATGAAGACCTGGCAAGTAGACTGAAGGAAACATTTATAATCTTTTCCCCTACTTCTGTTTTTAAAACCAAATTTGTGAAACTGAATGAATGTATCTTATACCTTATCTCCAGTGATCTTTTACAAAGAATCCTGTAAATCAGTAGCTGAACATATTTTAGATAACTAATATTACTTGCCTAGAACTACTATTTCTGAATTTAGAGGGGAAAAAGTAGAGATCAGTTTTGTTTACAAATCATGTATGTTCTTTTTATTCAGGAAGAACCATTTTCTTGATGGAGGGAGGAATATGCCCATCATCTTATACAATGTATTCAATTGGTACAGATTTTGCAAAAGTAATACATGAGATAAAACATTGCCCCAACTAACTTGTGTTGTTTCCATATAAAGGAACATCAAAGTTCGCCTTCAGAGAACATAACTTATTCATCAGTAGATGTCAAGTAAAATTAAATTGACCTTTCTTTTCACCTAATTCTTCCACAATACTGCATAATTCATACAAACCACAAGGTTAACTGCCAGTAATCTCAAATCACAAAATACAATCAAATAAAAACCTTATGATAAAATTTCATCTCAGCTCTCTAGAGTTGTGTTTTTCAACCTTAACAACCTTAAGATCTGTGGGATTCAATTTCCAGAATCAGCACACTTTCCTCCAACCAGCTTACAGGTTGGACAATTGTGGGATTTGAAGTCCACACAACTTAAATTTGAAAAACCCTGCTGTGGTATCCTTAACACCAATATGCCAGTGGGCAATTAGCTTGGCATGTGCAGAATCTTTATCCTTCCTCTTTATGTTTTTCATGTATTGACTTTAGGTTATCACACTGACTATTTTCCAACAATGCTGGCACTAGCTTGATTATCTATGGCCCATCTTTCTTGGGAACATTCTCATAAGGTTGTCGAAATCCCTGTGACCCTCCAGTTTTTTGCATTCCACTTTCATTCACCCCTACCTCACACCCACCTGTCTGTTCTCCCTTTCTGCTCTTCCTCTCTGCTTTCCTTTAGCTTTTCTTTTTCTTCATCTGTCCATCCTGTTTTTTTTTTTTTTTTTTATGATTTCTAAGTCATTGAAAAGTATCAGGCAAGGCCTCACTTCATTTTCTTACTAGCTAGAACTACAGCATCTCCCAATGACCGTGCTGGCTGTGTTCAACACAAGACATTCTTCCATAACAAAATAAGTGTTAACTAATTCTCATTTTCAAACCCAAGGGGAACAGAATGGTACAAAACCAAAGCTACCTACAAACCTTCATTCTAACAATACTTTCCAAAAGATTTCTAAGATTTTAAGAGTCCTTTACCACAGATGCCAGGGTTACAGAGAACTCAACTTCAATAACTTGCTTACCTATTTTATAGAGTAGTCCTGCTTCATCAAACACAAACCTTTTAGTATCAACTCTTCCCTACCATATTTAATTCCAGAAATCCAGTATTTCTTTTATTTGTATTATTTTAGAATAGAAGTTTCCCCTGGAAACCCATAAGCTCATCGCTGATTGTATATTATTTGTGGAAAAAACATTAGGGTTGGCCTGAAAACTTCAATCAATTAGGATTCATATGTGGAAACAAACATATTTAGATTAGCAATTGAATGAAAATTTTGGCATTTTTCAGGAAGAAACTGGATGCAAATACTCCAGAATTGATTTTAGAATTAGAAGACGTCTTGGAAATGATCCTCAGAAATAGGAACCTTCTACTACAGCATTCCTTAAAAATAGCAACCTTGTGTATGTTTAAATTCATTCAAGCAAGAAAAGCCCACACAGCAGCATATTTCTAGTAATAGTTCAAGCAATTAGAAAATAAATCTTAATATTTGGCTGACAAGACTTCTCAAGATTCCTACCCACCATTTACAGTCCTGCCTTCTTCAGCAACATTTTGTCTTCATATATTCAAAGACTGCAATGATGTTCTCTTTCGATCTTTTCTATCTGAGAAAAACTGATTTAATCTAGTTAAATTGGTTTAATAGTGATTCGCTATATACAGAAGATAATACTTTGAAATATAGATCAGTTTATAGTATCAGAGAATAAGACAACATCAATAGTGAGACAAAATAATTAACCCTGTTAGATGCTTAAACACTTTTTATTCAAATATCCTAGGAGATGTAATATATTTTCTTGGAAATAGTAATTATTTATTACACTTATATGCAGCTTTTCTGCTTAGACAGACATCCAAGAAGAATTACACAAAAATATAAAACTTGATAGTGAGATAAATTGCAATTAAAATCTAAAATCAATAACAATTAAAGGGATGGTGAGTGATGCATTTGTTGTTTTCCTAAATACTGGGAGTTGTTGTTTAGTTATTAAGTCATGTCTAACTCTTCACGTTTCCATGGACCACAGCATGTCAGGTGCCCTGATTCTCCACTGTCTCCCAAAGTCTTCTCAAGCCCATGCCCACTCCATCAATGACTCTATCTAACCATTTACTTCTCTGCTGTCCCCTTCTCCCTTTTGCCTTCAATCCTTCCCAACATCAGTCTTTTCCAAATACTTCACTCTTCTCATTTAGCTTCCAAAGTATTTGAGCTTCAGCTTCAGTATTTGTCCTTCCAAATCAGGGTTGCTTTCTTTCACAGATACTGGGAGAGTGAAGGCTAAATCAACTTCACTGGGAGAACATTCTTTAACTTGTGACCCAAGAAGAAGGTCTTCTCGCGCAAGCTGGAGAGCCAATCTTCTGGCAGTAGGTACATCTTCAGAAGTTTAACCTGCATCCTTTATTTCTAATCTCCTTATACAAATGTTCCACAATGTTTTTTGGGCCTACAAAAGCCAGCTGTCCTAGCAACAGAAGAAAATAGTTTAAATCCAGTTTGTTTAAAAAAAATGGGGCAGATTAAAACAATCATCTCTTCTGCCTAAAAGACTGGCTTCAAACCTCTTTCAGGTAGGATGGGATTAAACAAAAAAGTTAAACAAAAAGTTATACAAATGGAACCTTGAGTTCAATATAAATAAAACATGCATTTGAATCAAAGCAATCCCTGGAGTTTTTGTTTTTCTCAATGATTTCATTAACTTTTCTATAATCAATCTACTTATTAGAAGTTCCTTCAATCCTGAAGGCCAGTTGTGCCTATCTCCTGTCCAGTTTGTCAAGGGAGGCCTGACACACCTTTACATACTCTCTCATCCATTAAAATCTGGCACTGTCCCCAGACTTATTCATTTTTAATCCATTATTCATTGTAAAGCCATCACATACTCTTAAAGCAAGTTTAAATCATTGATTTAAATGAAATAGGTGGTATCCCATTTGCACAAACTTCCTATTGTGCTACTTTTTTTCCATACTACTATTAGTAGTGATGGCACTGTGCTGTTTTCCTATGGCTTGAAGCCCATTGCTTCCAGTTCTCCCACCCCCTGGAAGTGCAAAGTAATTATTCATTTCCAACTCCCTGGGCCATCTTTTGATTCGTACCAGCAATTTCCTTCAGCTTTCATTACTTTTTTGGTTTTATAAAATATCATTTAATCTACTTCCTACATTTTCTTTGAGCCTTTCATAAAAGGCTCTTCCTATCTTAACTGTAGTCTAGTGTACTCATTGAAAATCATATCATAATTTCTCATTACTTTATTTGTACGACTTATTACTACAAATAAAAATAGGAAGTGAATTAACTCCATTATGAGAGGGGGAAAAACTCATTTTGTTTGAAACAATCTAAAGTGATACTGGATCTATGATGGTCTTTTCAAACACGCAAATAATTTCTGATCCACCAAGGATAATGCAGGCATTTAACCCCGCCTCCCTTTTTTCCCCCCCCTATTGAACGAGTTCAGTATCAGTATTTCAGTATTCAGTATTTTCCGTCCCACTTTTCAAGATATTGCAATCTTGGTCCAACAAGTGCTATACAACCCATCCCTGATGCAGATGCAGACGAGGTATCTACATCTTAGAGATTTTGGAATTTGCCTCCATGCAAACTTTGTTTCACTCTTCTAGTCTGCTGGTGTCTCCCTTCTTCCCCCATGTCAGTGTGTGTGTGTGTGTGTGTGTGTGTTATTCAAAGACCTCACATGGGTAAAGTATAGCCATATTCAAACCAGCAAGTCACACACTAGGAATTCAGATGGGGGCAGGATGGTGGATGGTTATTAATGAGCATTGCTATTTTCTAATCTGATCAACATACCTATCTGGTTCTCTCCCGCTCTCCTTTTCTCCCTTTTGCTCTCTTTTTTGTCCCCATGTACTCCACTAACAGCTCTTTCTGACTCTCAACAAATGGTATTTCAGTCTCTTAGCTGAATCATTTCTCTGAAGAAATTAGGCAAAAGGGTGGTGAAGGAACAGATTGCGTCAATGCCACAAAACCAGGACCAGCTTTCTGTAATTAGAAGGTGCATTAAAATTCCAAGCATGTCCCTTTCTAAGCCAGGATTGGAGGGGGTGGGGGGAAAATGAGGTAAATCCCTTCCTTTCCCCCCCCCCACACCAGCACCAGGAGCCTAACCAACCCTGAATGATCCTGCTCCATCCTTTCCTTCACCCCTCCTGCCATGCAAATGGGGACTGAACCAGCTGCGAAGCAAGACAATCAAGTGTTTCATTAAAAAAGGACCCAGTTCAGTATTGGCTGGGTAGGAAAGACAAGAAGTGAAAATGCCAGCTCCTTTCAAAAGAACAGCCAAAGAATCCAGAGGGAAAGAAGGAATACAAACTCTGATTTCTTCAAACTCCTGGGAGGTTCACCTAAATCCCTTTTGCCACCATGCTCATAGGGAAGATTGGGATGCCATGGCTGAGATAGATAGATAGATAGATAGATAGATAGATAGATAGATAGATAGATAGATAGATAGATAGATAGATAGATAGATATAGATTGATTCTGCAATTGGTTTCTTAAAAACAAACAGTCTCTTCTTCCAGCCATGTTCATCGCTTTTTCCTAAGATCTCCCAAATTCAGTATTTCTGGAAAGTATTCAGGAAACAATTTCTCCATTCAGTCAGATTTATGAAATGCCATCTTCCCCATACTTGGCCAAAATGCTCTGATCTCCAAACCTTCCCAAGTGCCTCCTGCTTGCCCACTTCTCTTGTTGAGAGATTAGGAGGGACAGATAAAATTAGCAGAATTGTGGCCATCCCTGGATGATCCAGTCTACAAGAAATGCTTAATTAAACAACAACAACAACAACAAAAGAAATACAGAGTCCATTCCATACCACACACACACACACACACTGCTATCCAACCTACAACCCAGACTGCTGAAAATATTTGTGAGTCTCACTCCCCCAGCCTTCCTAACTTACCAATGGGAAGCTGGTTGGAATTAAAACAATAAGGAGAAACTCCTTCAAGGAAAATGAACAGCATCTGCCAACTGGTGTCTGCATGTTTATTTCTACCAAGGTCTACTTGTATGCTTAAAAAAAATATTGTGTGTGCAGATACATGATAGATAGATAGATAGATAGATAGATAGATAGATAGATAGATAGATAGATAGATAGATAGACAGACAGACAGACTATTTTGTCTTGTTTTTTAGCCCCACTTTCTAAATAGCAACCTCAGGGTTGATTGTGGGGGCGAGGGGGAGGAATGGAAGAGAATGAATCCTCCACCGCTAATTTTGTTGGAATATCCACACGTTTCAGTGGCGTGCAGGACCCAACTCACGTCTCCGATTGAGCGTCCTGCAAGAATATTTATTCGGCACAATTTTCAGTCACTGCATTGAACGCCAGCCTTGGCAAGCAAATTGCATTTCCTATCGCAGTTGAGGGAGCCTGGATTCCCTCTCTCTCTCTCCCCCGTTCTTTCATGGGAAGAAAAGAAAAGAAACCTCAATCCCATCTCCCTCGCTCGCTCCCTCTCCACTCCTCTTTCCCCAGTGACCGCTGATTTGGCAAAGCCATCCGATTCCGGATTCGCGGAATGAACGAGGTTCGCGGAATAAACGAGGGGAAACCTTGAGAAAGGACAACGCGGCGTCCGCACACCTCGGGAAAAGCCCGAGTCGCCGGCCACCATCCCCACCATCCTCCCAGCGTTCACTTGCAAACCCCCCCTTTTTTCCTCCTCCCCACCTCTCTCTCTCTCTCCTCCGGCTTCTTGGGGAGGGGAGGGGGTGTCACATCCCTTTGCCCCGCGCCCTTACCTTTCACAGAGGAGAGCATCCAGAAAAAGACGAGGTTCCCCAAGGTAAATCCACTTTTAATCCCCATGATTTTGCCCAAGATGCACAAGTCCGGGCGGCCGCATTTCCCACATCCCCTTTGCCCCAGATCTGCGGCGACGGCGACGGCGTCGGCTTTCCTTGGCCAGGTAGTGTCTTTGCAGTTGTAGGAAATCCTTTGCATCTTTTCCTCCGAAGCGAACGAGCGGAGCGAACGAGCTTCTCCTTACGCCGTCACCACCCCACCCCCACCCCGATAGGAAGGAACTGCTGGCTTGCCTGCCTGCCTTAGCCGTTGCCCCCCAACCCACCCCTTCTTCTTCGCCTTCTTCTTCTTCCTCCTCCTCCTCTCCTCCTTGTTCGCTTCGGTCCAAGGCGCAGTGGAGGAGTTCGCGCGGAGTGGCGTATGTGTGTGGGGTGTGTGTGTGTGTGTGTGTGTTGATGGTGCGCGGTCACAGCTCCAAGTGAACGGCGTTTCTGGGATACCACAGCAACCTTGACGAGCAGGACTCAACCATCTCTTCGGCGGGGGCAGCGAGGCTCTCGGCTCAAGCAAGCCAATTCTGCCGCCAAGCCAGACCGAGGCTGCCCCGAACGCCTTGCCACTAGCTTTCTTCGTTCTCTCGAGAGGAATGATTCTTTATATGTATATATAAAGAATCAAGAAACGAGCTGCGGGAAGCACATCTCAGGAGCGGAGCGCCACGAAATTGACTTACTGGCGTTTCGAAATTGACTAGCTTCGCGCTCTCTCGCTCTCTCAGTTTGCGGGGGTCTATGGAGCAAAAGCGGCTTCTCCTCTTTTCCTTATTCTTTCGCCACTCTTTAGGAAACCTTGGCGTGTGTGTGTGTGTGTGGGGGGCAGTGTTACTGTTGGGGGGGAGGGGATTTCTATTGGGAATAATTATGATTGGGGGGTCGGGGGGGTTGGGGGAGAAGGTTGGGGCGGGGGAAAAGCTAGCCTTCCCGTAGGGAAAAATAAAATAAAATAAACATCCTTAATACCCCAAATCGGATGTTCGCGGGATAGGATTCAGCACCCTCGTCAAGAAACAACCGAGAACCCGTTGAAGCAGGCGTTGCTCCATGCCCGCAGGCGGACGGTATATAAAAGAAGGGAGAGAGGACGCAGCTGCCCTGGAGCCTGGAACGGTCGCTCAGCGCACAAACGTGCGCGAAGGGCAGCCGGGCCCAAGAGCGCCCGCGCCGGTGACTACCTTGTTCTTCCCCCCACTTCCCCCTCAATCATGGCTCCCTGTGTTCCCCTCGGACGTGCAGTGTCCTGGATAACGACGGTGGTGCGGTCAAGGTTGACGCTAATACCAGCGACCGGGGGGGGGGGGGGGAAGGGGGGGGGGGGGGGGAGGGGAAACTAGGAAGCGGGGGGCGGGGGGGGGGGGGGGGGCAAGGGGGGTTGGAGAGGGACGGGAAACTAGCAAGCTGGGCGAACAGGCGTCGATTTTGGCGTCCACCCCAAAGCAATACAGACGCCTTCCCTTCCTTCCCGAGTGTTTCCCCTCCCCATCAAAGGCCTCTTCTGGCTTCCTCTCCGAGTCCCCCTACCCCACCCATCCCCCCCCCTCACCTCTCCTAGACATGAGAGCCCAACCGTGGCTCTTAAATTTGACAAGTTGCCCGAAAAGAGGGCGGGGACCCCAACCCGGAGCGATTGGCGGGGTGGGTGAGTGGAGAGAAAGAGAGACAGAAGAAGAGCTTTTTGCAACTGAGGCGCGGCGGGGGGGGAAGGAAGGGAGGGAGCGGGGAAGAGAGGAGAGGGATGCCCGGCTGGAACCGCAAAGAGGCGCGCTCGACTGGTGGTCCGAAAGGGTTAAGATCAGGCAAGGAAAGAGCTTTTGCGCCATCTACCGCACGCCAAAGGAGTGGCGGCTTCTTTTTGATATCTGTAAAGGTGGGGGTGGTCGGCGGGGTCAGCCCCCACCTAAAGAGGAAAGCCGCTTTGGGGTTTCTATCCTCATCCTCAACGCCACTATGGCCGGTGAAGGCCACGTTTTGTCAGCGAAGGCATGAGAGATGAAGAGCGTGGGGGCAAAAGGGCGGGAAAGTTAGCGCAGGGGGAGGGGAGGGAGGGGGTGCGTGCGCGCGCCTGTGTCGGGGAGGGGGAGAGAGCAGAGCAGAGGTTTTCCACAGCTGCTCCCGGCGCTCCCTTCCTCCACCTTCACTTGTGAAAAGCGGCGCCAATCTTGGGATATCGTGTGAAAGCGATGCTGGGCGGCGGGCTGAGCAGAGAGAAGGTGCTAGAGGCGGGTGGTGGTGGGTGGGGTGGTGGAAGGAAAACGAGATTCGCTTCCTTGTCTTCCTTGAAGTTGTGAAAGCTCCAACACTGGACGGTTTTTAAGAAGAGATTGGACAACCGTTTGTCTGAAATGGTATATAGCGCTTCTTGCCTAAGCAGGGGGTTGGACTAGAAGACCTCCAAGGTGCTTCCCAACTCTGTTATTCTATTCTATTTTGTAGGACTGGCTCTATTCTTAGGAGTGATCTTCCATCTACTTGTGAGCTCGGCATTTGCCTGTAGGTAATTTAATATCTGTTTTCATTGGATTGATATCCACCTTTAGAAGACAGTGGTTTTGAGTAGATCTCTGCTTCGACAGGCTAAGTAAAATATCTGGAAGTACAGTCAGAGTTGCAAGTTTTGGTTTTTCATCTGAGACTGAACCATAAGGTAAGGTCTCCATGCAGTTAGGATTGACTCTTGGTAACCATCATCCATGTAGTTTTAGAAGCAATTTGTCATTCCACTCTTTCAGGACATATTTACAATCTCTGTGGTACTCTTCCCATCCAATTTTGGCTTAACCTTTTTGAATCCAAACAAGATGCTGTTGAGTTCCCACGTCCACATCATAATTGCAGAGAAATTTTTTTTTTAAAGGCAACAGAGTTCATGAGTAGGGCATTTGCCTTGCACACAGATTAATTTTGCCAACTGAATAACTGATATCGCTATTGAAGCTGTAAAAAAAAGAAATCATGGTTGAAAGTCTAAAAGTCAGTAGCAATAATGCCAGGCTGGTTTAATGGAGAACCAGCTGGTTTCCAGGTCTTGGTTGCAACTCCCAGCAGTTCTAGCCAACATAGTTAATAGTGAAGGACAATGAGACTTGTAGTTTAGAAAGATATGGCTAAATTGAGTCTGACCCAATGAGTGTCAGTTTCCTGTGTTTTAAAATATATTCCTGAGCTTAGAAAAGTCACTGTTGTATATTTGGAAGAGGGAAATTTGTTTTCTTTCTATATTTTTTCCCAAGAGCAGAAGGATAATCTTAGTTTGCTTAACCATGGGTAAACCATAATTAGCTTCACTCACGCACCCCACTTAAGCCAAAGAATTTACAAATTAGATACAATAGGTAGGTTCACCCATTATATTTTGTTTGTTTCATTTTATCTCCCCATTGTCATTTTATAAATGTCAAGATGGCAAAGATACTCAATGTTGCTTTCTCCTACTTTCCCCACAACAACGATCCTGTGAGTGAATTAGGCTGAGAGAAAGTACCCCCAAATCATCCAGCTAATTTTCTTGTTTAAAGTAGGATTAGAACTCCTTGTGTCCTGGTTTCCAGCCTGGTGCCTTGCTAGAACAAACTGACCAAACAAATGATCTTTATCATTTAGTGCGACATGTGGATCTAGCACAGAGGTCCCCAAACTTGACAACTTTAAGTCTTGTAGACTTCAACTCCAGAATTCCTCAGTTGAGGAATTCTAGGAGTTGAGGTCCACA
Source organism: Pseudonaja textilis (assembly GCF_900518735.1). Next base: position 5,046,903 of record NW_020769330.1, read on the forward strand.
AGTCTTAAAGTTGCCAAGTTAAGAGATCTCTGATCTAGCATATCACTGAAACAAACCTGAAAAGCAAAGTTATGGTTTGCCTGTTTGGCTGCTTAATTCCCACTGGACATTCTTTAGGATTTTGCATTCTTTAATTGTCTTCCTTGTTTGACTTGGGATTCAGCACCATACAACTTGGCTTGTCCTCTCTATCTCTCTTCATCCAGTTTTCTGGTTTTCTGAAAGCAAAATTATTTGTGCTGCTGGCAGAGTCCTCTGCTGGTAGAAAGTGATCTCAAGCAACAGAAAGAAATTTCAGCCAGAGAAATAATGTGTGCCTCACTCATGTGGTCCTGGATTAGAAGTGTGATCTACACATTTCAAAAAAGTCTTTTTCAATAGTAGGTCCAGTTTAAAGGCTGGGTTCCCACAGCCTACAACCTGAATTACCTTTTCAGGTTAGTCTAACAAATTCTGGGGACCCATCAAATAATTGGAAAGCTGAGTCCATTTTTAAAAACGTTCACCAATTTTCTTTATTTTATTTTATTTTAATTTAACATCTTCATGTCTGTAGGAATTTATAGGTGAAACATTGAAGAGTTTGAAGATAAACATTTTTTTAAAAAAATGTGTTTTTTTTAATTGTAAGCCATCAGTAATCATTTAATAAAAAAACAATCAAACAAATTCTTTCTGAGGTCTGGGAAACCAGCCATTCACAGAAGATTACCTCCTCTGCATGAATCTATTAAGCAGATGAATATAGGTACCTTTTTTTTAATCATCCAGGAATTCATTTTCTAAAAGTACATAATGAAGAATTTGGGATGTCTATGTCAGGTCCATACATGAAAATCCAATTAAACTGATTTATTGCTACAAAGCCTATTTACAAGAATCTTCTCAAATAATAGCAACTGCTTAGAGTTAAATAAAGGCCAAGAGAATTCAGGGGGAAGTTGGATTTAAGTTCATTTGTGGCTATGTTATGATTCTAAGCCAGAGGTGGTATTCAGCAGGTTCTGACCAGTTCTGGAGAACCAGTACCAGAAATTTTGAGTAATTCGGAGAACCGGCAAATATCACCTCTGACTGGCCCCGCCCCCATTCTCTGCTTCCCAAGTCCCAGCTGATTGGCTGGGTCTTCTTTGGTTGCCCTGCACAGGAGAACGGAGCTGAAAAGCAGGTTAGTGGGGTGGGGAGAGAATGGAACCCCACCCCAGGAGTGGGGTGGGAATGAAGATTTTACAGTATCCTTCCCCTACCACACCCACCAAGCCACACCCACCAAGCCACACCACGCCCAAAAAGCCACACCCACAGAACCGGTAGTAAAAATTTTTGAATCCCATCACTGTTCTAGACTAATTCCCCTTTTAACTCTGCCCCCCCCCCCCAGTTTTTCCATTCATTCTCCTATGGACTATCTCCAATAGCTCAGCTTTCCTCAACCCAGTAATTTTCAATTTTCACTATGAATCTCAGTATCCTTTGCCAGAACACCCATACATGATTGGAGTTGTAACTTGATATATTTGAAGGTAAATATCCTGGCTTGACACTGAAAGGAAAGGGGCAGTTTCCTTCCGTAAATGCTTCTATCAAATATAATTTGAATAGGTGTCTCCCACAGTGATGAGAAATGAAGTATGATGGCCACTTCTCCAGGAAAGGATAGTGGATCTAAAATATTTCTTGATTACCTGAAATATCAGAAATAAAACATCCCAGCCTGGTCCATAATTCATATTTCCATTTCTCCGTTGGAGAAAGCTGACTTTGTTATAAAGAAAGGCTGCCAAAAATAAGGCAGCAGACTACTTACGCATAATGTCTTTTTTCACTCAAAAGTGTACTTCTTTTAAATCATTGATGCGTATTTGAGAGGGGTGAATATATCAACTTCTGTTTCTCTATGTTGCTTATTTTTATGAATCTGTTGGATTGTTTGCCAAGCTTGAGATTTATGCTTTCAAATGCCCTAAAACTTGTGTGTATTTTGGTACAGCATTTCTGAAACATATGCATTTTGTTTGCAGTGTTACTTAGTATACTTTTATGCAAATAGTGTTTTCTGCTATATTCCATTTATGCCTATTTCATGAGGTCTTATGCATTTCCATAAGAGATTCCCTCTACTATGCTTTTTTTAAAATGAAAAGTGATAAAATGCACAGCATTTTTAAAAGTGAATTTCAAAGTGTCAGCTTATATTTATCATGTATAGCCTAACATTAAGACATATTACTCCATTTCTATATCTATTTCACTGATTTTCAGTAGGTTACTACACCAAAGTCAAGCTACAGATTTTCATGACCTGAAGACAGAATAAAAAAGTTACATTATCTCCAATATTAAATAGACTATTGCTTCCTTAGACTGTATTCCCTATATGAATCAAAATAAGATGGCAAACAGTTGCTAATTGTTTATTTGATTGCTAATATTCAACTCTACTCCTCTGTCAAAAAAAAAAGATTTGTGTGGGGTAAGTATCTAACAAATGGATGTATAGATATATAAAATATTTTCTGCATTATCTTTATTTTTTTTATTTTGATTTGTCAATCGCTTACAAGATAACAGGTATAAGTATATACATAATTATGAATACATGAAATGGGCACATATAAGAAAAATAAAAGAAACAATAGGACAGGGACGGTAGGCACGTTGGTGCGCTTATGCACACCCCCTACAGACCCCTTAGGAAAGGAGTAAGGTCAATAGCAGACAGTCTAAGATTAAAGTTTTGGGGGTTTGGGGAAGAAACCACAGAGTCAAGTAGAGTATTCCAGACATTGACCACTCTGTTGCTGAAGTTGTATTTCCCGCAATCAAGTTTGGTGCAGTTCACTTTGAGTTTGTTCATTCATTTTTCTTGGGAATCTAATAAATGCAGATATACCCACTTACAGTATTTGTTGTTGTTAGTTGTGAAGTCTTGTCCAACCCATTGTGACCCCATGGACAACATTCCTCTAGGCCTTCCTGTCCTCTACCATGTTCTGGAGTCCATTTAAGCTCATGCCTACTGCTTCAGTGACTCCATCTTCATTCTCAGAAGCACTTATTACAGATACAATTGAGAAAGCTACGGAAAAAAAATTGTCCACAAACTAAAAGCCCTTTGATAGGCCATGAATAAAGAATGTATAACTGCTCATAGATCATTGGAATACATAAGTTTAAGAATTGGAGGAACCTGGAAGAAAAAGATATTTGAACTGTATAAACATAACAGTGTAGGATGGAGACACAATGCATGTCTTTGAAAAACTGGATGCTTAGAAAAAGTGAGGTAAGGTTTATAGAGATCTTTACATCCTAGATTAGGAATTAGTTATTAAGATTCTCATCCCCTCAGAAAAAAAGCAATCATTTATTGAATAATGACTGATTTTTTTTCTTGAGGGGTTGATCCAGACATTATTTGGATTATGCATATGCTCGAAGTGATAAGGTTAAAATGAGGATTAAGTTCAACTGAATGTTCCTTGTATGAAAAGCAAGATCATTTTAAGTGATCCAAATAATTTTAGGTTTATTGGGCAGGATCTACAGGGAAGATCTTCCGATTTTCAAAATGGTAACCTGGCAGCATGTGCTCTAATGAATTTGTTATTTGATGAACCCAAAACATAAATGGATAATTTTACTAGGCAACCAACCAATAAAATGTGATAAAATATTGGGTTCTATGATTGATTCTATGTTGCACAGGCCTTGATGTGAATTATAAAAGCAGACTCTTTTTATGGAAGGAATTCCTAGTTAGGACTAGCAATATTATGCAATATCAGCCATATTAAAATGCTTTGACACACGCTTTGTGTTTTCATTTTTTCTTTACTTTAATAAAACATATTTATATACAAAGGTTTAGTCATATTCAGACATGCACATTCACATATGTTAGTAAGAAAGATAAGATTATGTGTTGAAGTACATCTTTTGATTTTTTAAAAAAAAATGATTTTCAATATATTCAGAAATTTCAATTTATGAGAGTTCTCCAGAATTCCACCTCCATGAAATATATAAGAGTTGGGGTGTAAATGTGGATTATGTCATGTTTCTAGACTTTTCAGCTGGCATTTAATTGTACCTTAATTGCATTTTAATTGATATTGCTTTACCATTTGAATGACCACTCTACACTACCTAATTTCATTTTGTATCTTGCACTTTTTATTCAAACCATATTTTTAGTATGTTGTCATTGAGTTTAGCTATTGGGCAGTTTTAAACTGTAAATAAGTAAACAAATTCTTGCAGCATATTTGCTTTTTGGCATGATAAAATATCCTATTGATCCCATGGGTAGAGGTCAAGGATGAAAATGACTTGCCAAGGCCCATTAACTCAATCCCCATGATTAAATACTCTCCGGATTTTGAGTAGAGTGTTGAGATGGGGAATAGAAAGCTATTTCAATAATCCAATCATCAGGGTCATGCTTGCTAAAAGATGCCACTGGGAAATGATGATGTGTGATGAGCTCTCCTGATGACTTTGCTGCTTTATTTTGTATACCTGACATCTTTTTCTAATCACTCAAGAGTGAGATGGGCCAGCTCATGCTGGTTGAGTAGTTTGAATGGCTCATAAGGCAAAGATATCAATCTGTTGGGTGGAGAACAAGAAACAAGCCTGTTGAATCCTCTAAAGCAGTGGTCGCCAACCAGTGGGCAGGGAACCGCTGGTGGCCTGCGAGAAAATTTTGGTGGTCCACAGAGAAATGTCACCCCCAAAGCATCCCCCAAAGCAATTAATCCAGGCTGTGCAGGAACATAAGGTTGTGACGCCCACATGGTCCATGGGAACATACGGCTTGCGTCACTTGCATTGCAAACAACACATAGTGAGGGGAGGGGGAAAAGGCAGAGGGGCAAACTTGTCCCACTCACCCCACACACCTTGCCTGGCCACTGGGCTGCTTCGATCTACTTCTTTCTTCTGCTTTTGGCTGCACACAAGAAAAGCAACAAAAGTTGTTCTTTGTCTCCACCAAACTCTGTCAGAAATGAGTCTTTGGGACCCTGCAAGGCATCCTGCTCCAAGAGGCTGCATTGGTTTTGACAAGTCTCACAAAGACTTATTTCTGGCAGAGTTTGGGGGAGAGAAAGAAAGACTTCTGCTGCTTCTGCTGCTTTCCTTGCATGAAGCCAAAAGTCTCACTCTCCCTTTTCTTCTCCCTCTCTCCCTCTCTCTCTCCCCCACCCTCCCTCCTTCTCTCTCTCCCTGAAAATGGAGCTGGAGATGGTATCCTGCGATCCCAAATAAAGAATGATCAAATGATAGGAAAATGGGGTGGGGAATTTTCCTGAAGACTTTTTGGGGGATTTTCCCAAAAAGGGTCTCTGGTCTGCAGGATTTAAAATTATGATTTTAGTGGTCCCTGAGGTCCAAAAGGTTGGTGACCCCTGCTCTAAAACGGGTCTCCAACCTTAGCAACTTTAAGCCTGGAGGACTTCAACTCCCAGAATTCCCCAGAGCTGGCTGGGGAGTTCTGGGAGTTGAAGTCCTCCAGGCTTAAAGTTGCCAAGGTTGGAGACCCCTTCTATAAAGCACTAGTATTGGTCTATCCATTGGCTTTTTGCTAAAGTCTGAAAGCAGAGAGGATACCAATTTACCTGAGAGAAAAGCATCTACAGAAATACAAGTGAAATCAATGGCTTTCATCAGTTTCCAAGTTAGCTATTGTAACTTAGATTAAAATCAGACATGTATTCAAATCAAAATCACTTTTGTGGTTCATTAATTCCGGCTTTTCACTACTGAGTTGTCTGTTTGGCTTATTTTCTCACCTCAAGGCATTTATTGAAAGCTGAATTCATAGTCATTCTAAGCTAAAAGGCAAAGCCAGCCAATATAGCTATGTTGTGATTCACTGTATAGGGTGAATCTAATCTGAATTGTCAGTAGGGCTTCCTGATCTGGACTGCACACATTTGCATGATCACAAGATGGCAGCAGTTATAGAAATTTCCAGTTCTTTGCTGCCATCTAATGGCCATTTGGATTTTGCATCAAGACCAAGTTATGCCACTGTTCCATTTAGCTCAATATTGTCTCCCTTGATTACCCACAGCAAAACTCTCAATTTTACCAGAAATGCCATTAACGGGAGTCACAGTTTTATGGGAATCTATTTATTGCTTCTGAGGGACAACTTTTCTTTCATTTGTTTTTTCTTCCTAACTCCTGTTCCCGGTTTTTCCTCTTCCATCAACCTATCCATCAAACTAAGGGTTTTCCAATTTCTTACATTTTTGGAAGACTTGCTCATTGAAATAACCTGACTTTACCTTATATAGTATCAAATGTGTTTGTGCATTTTTGCAGTGTTCCCAGGATTGTAACCCATATGCAAACTTTAATGGAAGACACATTCCTTTGTTAAATGATGTTGTAAATAGATTTGCAGTCAGATTGTTCATGGCCAACATTTAGCTTAATTTTTCATGTGATGAGTAATAGTTATCAGCACTCCTATATGAGCAAATAATAAGAACATTGATTTGAAATTAGTGTGCCTTCTAAGGAAGTACATAAAATATTTTTTCTGTTATAATTGCTAATTAACTAGGTTCTATGATTTTTTTCCATACACCTTCTAGTTGATTGGAAGCAGGGGTGGGATTCTACAGGTTTGCACCTATTCGCTAGAAATGGTTGTTAACATTCTAAGCAGTTCAGAGAACTGGTTGTTAGAAGATATTACTGGGCTAATCCTGTAAGGAAGGCAGGAAGGAAACATTCTGGTGTTGCTTTCAGAAACTGCCTCTCTGTTAACCCTTATTACATTATTGGCAGGACTAGACTTCCTTTCGCAGGAATGTCTCTGGAGTTTTTTTCCCCTCCTTTGCTGGTACTTTGCTTGTGTGGCGTGACCATTCAAAGTTACAGTAGCACTGAAAAAAGTGACTTATGACCATTTTTCACACTTACGACTGTTGCAGCATCCCCAGTCATGAGGCGAGGAGATGCATGCCTCGATGTGAGTGATGTTGAGTTGGCCACACCCAGCCAGTCACATGACCACCAAGCCACACCCACCAACTAAGCCATGCCCACAGAACTGGTTGCTAAAAATGTGAATCCCACCCCTCATTGGAAGCTACTTATCCAAAAGAAATCTGCTGGATCCCTTTATGCTTGGCAACAAAAAACAGATTTTTTTTCTGATTGATTCAGTCTTAATATTTCCCATTATCATAATTAGTCATGTCTTTGACACTTTTGTGCTGGAATTTAATGATAAATGCTCCCCATCTGTGAACAGTCACTTAAAAGATGTATAACTCTTAAAGATAGGCTCTGGGCTCTCAAGATTGGTTATACCAGCTTGGGTTTCTAAATCTCTTTTAATGTAGAGGCACTTTCTCAAACTGAAGATCAAACAAATAGGAGTTAGAAAATGGAACAACCAAAGTTCTTTGGGGATTGACTTGGACTTTTAAGAGGAGGCATTCAGGGCAAGGGGATATATACTCAAAAATCTGAGACCATGACTGAATACCCACCCAATGACTGTTGTGAACAAAAATCTTTATAAAAGGACATGGCTCCTAAAACAAATGCAGACTGTGTTAGGGCTACTAGATTTGGACTGTGCACATCCTTATGAGCACTAGATGTCGGCAAATATTAGAATCTTGGCTCGTTTTGTTGCAATCTAAAGTTTAGCTGTCCAGTTCTATTAACTCTTAACTAACAAACTTTTATGGTTCACTAGCAGCAGGTACAGACAGTTGAGGTCTCAGAGAGTGAGGACTCAGATGAGGGGCCTGCGTATGATGCAGGGATGGGGCCAGTATTATCAGAGAGTGGAGTGCTGCCTTTGGAGCTTGTGGAGGCTGGCAGCAGGGATGCAGAGGACCCTAAGGAGCCTGTGCCCAGTGTGCGTGTGCACAGGGCTGCTCGAAGGAAAGAGCAGCTGCAGCAGCACAGCGACTCCGGAATAAGGCTTCAAGGTGATGGCCCCTCCCTTAAGGGATAAAAGCCAGCCCCCAGAGGTGGTGTTATTTGCAGGAAGCAAAGAAGTTCTTGCACTTCAAGTCTTGTAGAAGTTCAGACTATCCTGGTTTGAGACTGTTGGTTTTGATTATTTCCTTGCAATTTAATCTAGTGTTCTTGGCAGCCTTGCACAACCTTGGCAAGGCTTGTTCTTATCTATTTTTAATAGCATTTACTGTGAATGAGCGGAATTGACAGAGAAGCATTAAAAAGATTTTGCTTTTATCTCTGGTGTTTGTTTACTTTGAACGAGGCTTGGGTCAGAACACAAACAGAAACTGGTGATGTTGCCTTTTTAGGTCTCCAAGATACTTACTCTTAATCCCTCCCTCACTTTATTGTCTTTTTCTCTAGACAATATATACATTTAAAAACAAAACACCAGGCTACATATACTCACCATTTTTATTTGATAAGAATGTATAAAGGGCCTAGATAAAATTAGGAACTCAAAATGTTGGTTGAAGTTGCCAGGATTTTTTGTTTTGTTTTGTTTTTAATAAAGAATTGTCCTCATCCTGTCTTCTTCCTTTTCCTCTTCCTCTTCCTCCTTCTCCTTTTTCTTCTTCTTCCTCCTCCTCCTCTTCTTCTTCCTTGTCTTCTTCCTCCTCTTCCTCCTTCTCCTCCTCCTCCTCCTCTTCCTCCTCCTCCTCCTCCTCTTCCTCCTCCTCCTCCTCCTCCTCCTCATGATTTTAAAGTCAATAAGGACTATGAACCACAACCACTCCTCATTTCCTAAACATTGGGGAGAGATATAAAGAAAGATTAGAAATACAATTTTCCAGTTCCAGTAACTACCATGTGAGCCATCTTAATAGAGCTTGAGAAGATAAACTGGGAAGGAAAGCTGCCTTAGACTCTATTGTACACATGCCAACTAGAATGGAGTGGCCAATAGTTGGCAGAGTATAAGCAACTTCATATATATTACCCTGGCAAAGCAAAGCAGATTGCTAGAAAAAGCTGGAAACTTAAGTGTTAAATAACTATTTGCAAAGGGAAAATAAACCTGAAGTCTGTTTATACACCCATGGTCTTGCACACCAAACGCAAATATTCCAACAAAGTTCATTATTTTTGCCTTGACATCAAGAAATTCCATGAATCTTAGGTGAAATGAAGATCACATCTTCATCTATTACTTAAATTTCTATATCTATAAAAGCTAATGCAGCACTGGGCATTCTAAAACCCTAGGGATGTATGAGACCCTCTTCTTATTTTTACAGGGGCCCTAGTTTAATTTCAGAACCCTCTCTAAGTAAGCAATTTATGCCTCTAGAAAAGGCCTGTCCAACTGTCCCACGGGCCGGATGCAGCACGCGCTGGTCACGCCCACACCCATTTCAGCAAAGGGGGGGGAAAAGTCTTGATATGTCACATGATGCTGCCATGACAACATGAGTTTGACACTCCTGCTCTAGAATATATATATGATATATAAATGCATCATTTCATTTCCCAGCTTGCTGCCATGTGAGAAGGAAAAAGAGAGAAGGAAAAAAAATAACAGCATCAGGCAGATAAAGAGAAATGGATGCAAAAAAAGGGGAGGAATTGGAATGCCATAAATTTGGTTTTATATCAATTCTTTTATTCCAAGCCAACTTTATTATACAATATTATATACTCCCCTCTATCCCTACATTTGCAAAAAAAGATATGATTATGTGAGAGACAGAAACTTTTTTAGCTAAAAATACAAGCTAAATCTGAGACCATCTGTATGTCAGATAGGATTAAAATTCCTCTCAATGATTAAAAGAAAAAAACAGTTTATAATGCTAATATGTAATTTAATATTCAAGATAACAGTTGGAAAAAATTATGCAGTACTTATTTTATTAGCTAAAGTAATTGCTTCTGAGTTATAAAACATAATTTTGACTCCATTCTCATGATATCACTTTCAGGGTTGAGAGTTTTTTCTTCAGTATTCTTTTTTTTTTCTTCAGTTTTAGACTTTTAAATTCTATTAATAGTGAATGAGAAAAGCATGGAAAGTCTTATCTGATTCATCAGTGTCTTAATAGCAGAGGTGTTATTCAGCAGGCTCTGACCAGTTCTGGAGAACCGGTAGCAGAAATTTTGAATAGTTCAGAAAATTGCCATCTATTCTCTGCCTCCCGAATCCCAGCTGATAGGCGGGTCTCCTTTTGTTGCACTGTGCAGGAGAAGAGAGCTGGAAAGCAGGTTAGTGGGATGGGGAGGGAATGGGATTTTGCAGTAACCTTCCTCTGAAGTGGTGTGGGAATGGAGATTTTACAATATCTTTCCCCTGCCATGCTCATCAAGCCACACCCAGCAACCCATGCCCACAAAACTGGTAGTAATTTTTTTTGAATCCCACACCTGCTTAATAGGTACCTGAATTCAAACATGTATTGTTCCTCATGGAACAGTCTGAATATTGGGCCAATTAGAAATGGGGTGGAACATTATTCTTAGCTCGTATTCATATATAAATCTGGTGGTGTACCTCTTTCGTATCATAGATACATTTGAAAAAGAGATTTCTCTCTATGCCCTGATGGAGAGAAGAGCAACCAAGATGGCCACTACAGAGTTGGGACAGCTGAAAAACATCTAAGCACAGTGTTGGAATGGAGACTGGGAACGGTGTTCAGAGAAGAGTGAGAAGAATTCATTTTATTTTTTGCCTACCCCAAAAAGACTATAAGAGAGAAGATTAAAGAACTGAGAGGCGATTTGGAAGAGGGAAGAAGAAATAGGAAATAAAAAGAGCGTAAACTTTTAAAATCTTAAAAGCAATAAATTTGGAAGAACACTAATTCAGAATTGGCAATCAGACAGGATTTGGCATTGGAAGGCATTAATTTGAATGCTGGAAATAATTGTTCTAAAAGAGAAATAATATTTGATTTTTTAAAACAAAATTTGTGAAGCTAATTGAAAGAAACAAAAAAGAGTGGCAGTGAAACTGGACTAAAAGCACCACTTGCTGATGAAAAGAAAATCCTGCAGATCCCTTCAAACTAATGTTTTAACCAAAAGAAGAAGTTAAAAAGGAATAAAAGAAAGACACTACAGTAAGACCCCTGGAAGCTGAAATATAATTAAAGAGCAAAGAATATAAGAGGACATTATCTTTGGAATTATTGGTGACTTGGATTGATTAACTGGAAAGAAAGATCTAAGAATATTGATATTAAAAAAGAGACACTGGATCAAATAAAATAAAATTAGTGGATACTGGACAATTGGAATAATAAGCAATACAAAGATGAGTGACTTATGTAAAGAAATAAAGATGGACCTTCGAGCCATGAATGAGATGTAAAACAGAATGTTGGATTTATTTGTTTGTTTGTTTGTTTGTTTGTTTATTTAGTCAAACAATTATTAGATAACAGGTATAAGTATAAACATGGTTATAAATACATGAAATGGATACGAATAAGAAAAAAGAGAAACAATAGGACAGGGACGGTAGGCACGTTTTGGTGCACTTATGCACGACCCCTAAAGACCTCTTAGGAAAGGAGTGAGGTCAATAGTAGACAGTTGCAGATTTTGGGGTTTGGGGAAGAAACCACAGAGTCAGGTAGAATATTCCAGACATTGACCACTCTGTTGCTGAAGTCGTATTTCCTGCAATCAAGTTTGGTGCAGTTTATCTTTAGTTTGTATCTATTTTGTGCTCTTGTATTGTTTTGGTTGAAGCTGAAGTATTTATGTACAAAAATACAGAATACATAAACATTTAGAAATGGTGATGATAGTAGAAGAAGAACAAAGAACAAAGAAAGGGAGGGGGCAGAAGAGAGAGAAAACAGTGAAATGGTACAAAAAGAATAACAAATAATGCAGAAGAAGAAAAAGGAAATTGAATTTGAGATGTTTATGATAGATGTAATAAATAAGGGGAGAAAGACTGAGATTGGAATGCTGATAAATGAAATGGCTAGGAAATTACAGAAAGGAGATCAGAAGTGGATGGGGATAAACTTCAAAAAATGGGAGAAAAAATATCAGAAACTGATTAAGAATAGAGGAAGGACTAAGTGGGAAAGCCAAAACATAATAGAAAATGATAAGCAAGCAAAGAAATAATGAATTAATATAAAAGAGAGACTTAGAGACAATGGTTAGAAATGGAAAAGAAGGGGACTCTACATGAAAAGGTATTTTAGTGGTAAAATATATAAAATAGATTTTGAGGAGCTTGGACTAAGAACTAGAATAAGAATAATTAAAATAAAACAGACATGAAAATAAGAATTGATAATAGATTAACCAAGCAAGACAGAAAAATGTTCATGGAAGATAAAAAGTGATTAATATTTAAGAGATGAAAAGGAATACTATGTGGAACGCAACAAAGAATAGACATAATCATATAGAAGGATAATATTTATAATGAATTATATACTTTGTTATTTATATATATAAGGTAGTGAGGTTATAATGTTGATACTATTGGCTACAAGAAAAAACTCTGAGCCAAACCAAAACCCGGAACGTCACATCACAGCCACTGTCAATATGAGAGGGAAAAAAAGTCAATTCCATTTCCTTTGCCTTTCTCTTTCACCACTTAAGATCTTTTTTAGGAATAGTATTAGTCTTTAAAATTCAGGTTCCAGATACCTTAAATGGATATTCTCCATTCAACCCGGTCAATCAAACTTTCTCCTTTAAACTTCCTCCTGCACAATCTTGTCCAGTCAGGTTCTTCTTTGAGGTGGCTATTTCTGACCACCGTTGCAACCGCCTTTGGGAAAGGAAGTAATGGCCAGCTGAGGAGGAGAGATGTGGCTCTCCTCAACCCTGCTGATGGCTGCCCCTTCTTCACCACCTCTATGGGGTGGCTTCAGCCCTGAATCCGGGTGGTTCGAGGCACTCCAGCGGTGAGCACGGATCAAAACCGTGCACGATCATGGATTTCGGTCAATCGCTGAAGAAGCCCGAACCAGAAGTCTACATTGAAAAGAACTTAAGCAAACTCTGGGAGACTATGGAGAATATGGCAGACTGGTGTGCTATGTGTCAAGGTTCCAGAAATTATCCATTCCAATCAGTAGCTCTGAGACAACCATAATCTCAAAGTACTTTATTAAAACAGAACTTGGCACGTCTGTGGAATTCCGAAACTAAAGTTTCCTCCCAGACTTCCCACAAGACTCAACCTACACCCACCCCTTTCCTTTCACATTACTGTGAACCAATCACAGCAGTAAGTTTTATTCTTCTCTGTGCCACACTCTGTAACCTTGAACTATCAAAATAATATATTTTGTCTACTAAGAGCTATTCAATTTACATCACCCCCTCCCACATTTTTCAACTGTGTGGCAGCGATGAATTCCATAGCTGACACTATGGTCCATAACAGACTGGTGTGCTATGGTGCTATGGTCGCAAAGAGTAGGACACAACAATAAGCATTGGACTGAATAGTGAACATTCAAATACCAGATTTATATTCCACAAGTATATATACAAAAGGCAGTTTTCCCATCCTGTTGAACTTTTTATTTATTGTATTTCAGTTCCGTAATTTCAGAAGTAACATCATTGATGATCTTGTCATATGATAACAGTGAATTGAAATTCCAGACACTAGAAAACACCAGATTGGAGAAAAAAAAATTCAAGGGTTTAGCTAATGTGGTTCTAAACAAGGAAACACATTAAAATTTGGAAAATTGATTATTTCATAAGTGGCTTCTTCAATACAAGAAATCCAAAAGTTTAATAATGCCCCAAAATTATGGAAATCATAGTCTATTATTTCTGACTAATAATAGGGAATTATTAAGCAGGATTGGAAACAGAATTCTTGTATTTTACAGCTAGGTTGAAAGAAGGGATTTGGATTCAGCAAAAATGTATGTATTTACAAATAATGTGCAATACAAGTTGATTGGAAGTACTCTTATTACAGTACCACAATTTTTCCCTTTTGTTATTCCTTAATCATAGCCATAAACCTTTCAATCTGCAATATTGTAACCTTGACAGAGATGATAAAAATGGAACTATAACTCAGAATGCACCTGCTGATTATGAAGCACCCCTATTCATCTCAATCAGCATTTTCTGATCAGGAAATCAAAGAACGGGAAGGATTAACAGGGTGAAAATGTAGGTAATCAGCAGAGAGTAAAAGAATGGAATCAATAAAATAAAATTGAATAAAGCGTTTTATTTATTTTTTACCTTAATCCTGGCTGAAAATACTTTTATTTAAGAAGCTGAATTATGTTATTTTTATTTGTTGTTTGCGAGCAACCCAGATCAAACTGGATTTGATAGAGAAGCTTATAGAAATTTATTTATTTAGCATATGGTGCAGTGGTGGATTCAATTTTTTTTACTACCAGTTCTGTGGGTGTGGCTTGGTGGGCATGGCTTAGTGGGCGTGGCTGGGTGGGCATGGCAGGGGAAGGTTCTGCAAAATCCTCATTCCCTCCCCTTCCCACTAACCTGCTTTTCAGCTCCATTCTCCTGTGCAGGGCAACAAAAGAAGATCCAGATGATCAGCTAGGACTCGGGAAGCAGAGAAAAATGGGGGTGTGGGCAGTCAGAGGTGGTATTTGCCGGTTCTCTGAACTACTCAAAATTTCCGCTACCAGTTCTTCAGAACTGGTCAGAACCTGCTGAATGCCACCTCTGATACAATGATGTTATAATAGCCAGGGGACTGGCTATTATAATGCTAAGACAGAGTGGTAGGTTTTGGCTGCCTGGCACTTATAGAAATGTTAACAACTGATAAACTACAGCTTCATTGCAGAAAATTTGAGCAACACAGTCACACAAAAGTCCTGATTAGGATAATTACATTAATTACTGCATATCAAAACAACTGTATTGTGTAGTGTTGGTAGTGTTGAAAAAATGTTCTCTCTCTCTCTCCCCCTCTCTCTCACACACACAGACATATATGAGGGTGATTGTGTGTGTGCTTTTTCAAACTAAATTATATACTTTGAGTTGCTGAGCAGATACAAAATATACCCTCAAATCTTTTGAAGAAAAGCATGATAGAACCGCAATATACAATTAATTGCTCAGGAAGATCTTCTCCCTTCTATAAATATCTTCTCTGGTTTTCCAGATGTCTTTTCCTTTTCATTAAGGTTCCTTGCATCTTTTCTGAAGCATAGTCAGACATACTTTTGGTCAGGGCCTGGTTTCTGTCACTACAGATTTTTGTAACCATTATAAGAATGAAAATGGGATGTAGCTTATTGAATAGTTAGCTGTACAGATCTCTCTTTCTCTGGCTTTTTAGAGAAAGATTATTCCATTTGGGAGAAAACAGTTCTGTCATGACATCTTAATGGCCTCTGGAGGAGAAAAAAGAAAAAAGAAAAGAAAGAAAAAAGAAAAGAAAGAAAAAAGAAAGAAAGAAAATAATAGTGTCAGAGAAAGCAGTGGCATGCAAAAGCATTTTCCTCTAAATGATAAATCTGTTATTATTCTGAATTAATCCCCCCCACTCTCTCTCTCTCTCTCTCTCTCTCTGTCCCTCTCCCTCTCTCTGTCTCTGTCTGCCTGTCTGCCTCTCTCTCTCTCTCTCTCTCTCTCACACACACACACACACAGAGAGAGAGAGAGAGAGTTTGCAGATAAACTTATGTTGGAGAATACTTCAAGTCCACCATCAAACATATTCCTTAATCTACATCCCTTGCAGCCAAATTTTCACTATTTTTTTAATTTCCATGATAGGAATAAAACTGCCTACTTTATGGAGTTGTGGTATAACAGTTACATAAAGTGTATTTATAGCCATTCTTAGCATGTTCATTGTCCTCATGGTAGGCTACTTAACGTAGACTACCTTGTTAAACAATATCCAGATGGAGGCAAGAGATTTTCTTGTCTGGTATGGATTGCATTGTGGTATTCTACGTTCTATTTCCATTTCTAGTAGAGATAAATACTCCTATTCTACAAGGGCCAAATGCAACTCCGTCTTCATTCTGGCAACTCCTCTAAGTCTTTCTGGATAACAATTGTGGGGGATCTTTGAAGGCCCTTTTTGTATTTTTTAGGCAATGGAAGTGGAAAAATAGTTATAGTTAGCCTCTGTAATGTTAAAGCATCCCTTACAGACACAAGAACCACACTTATCAACCATTCCTAGTCAGTGCAACACTTAGGTGCAAGATTAAATTATTCTTTGTCAGAATCTTCCCATTCATCCGGTCTACTATATCTATATCAGGAATTCTATGAATATTCTGAAAGTTATCAGGATTTGGCACTTTGGAAATATTTAGATGTAGGAATTAGAATTCCATTTGTACTAAGAACCACATGATGCGGTACGCAGAACTGTTCCTTCAACTAATTTTCAGACCCTTATTAGTTCACTCGTGCCTATAAAACCTGTGTAACTGCTGAAGTTTTTTTTAAAAATTAATTTCAATCACAAATTTACTTTTATTGTTATCCTCTCCATAGGAGGACAATTTCATATCATCAAGAGCTCTAGGTTCCATCTCTGTTTTTTTGGGTCCCAGTCATTGTAACCATAGTAATAGCTAGATACAAATGTTTTGGCTAAAGTCAAACTGGCTACTGACAACATAAAAATAGACAAGATGATATTAGAAGCAGATGATTAGGGTTAATCACAATTCTGTCTTCAGCTATGGCATCAGGACAGCCACGTCTCATGAAAGAGATATTGTTAGGAATGATAGTCACCTAACAGTTGAGTTGGCAATATATAAACCAGGATAGTTATTTAATACTGTTGTATCTTTAAGAGAGTGCTGTAATTGTGATTGGCTGAGGTTCCTCCGACGGCCATAAGATGGAGCCAGAAACCTGATTTGTTCTCTTCTTGCATTTTCCCTATTGCCTTTGCCTGATCGTTGTTCTGCTGGAATTGCTGTGAGTCTTGCAAACTGTTAGCAAACTCCATTTACTGAACTTTGTTTATGATACTGGACTTCATTTTTGAATTATCCCTGGACTGATTGTATTGAATACTACCTGCTTTAACCATGTATGATTTGTACTGTTTGTTGGACTTTGTTTACCCATTTACAAGAAGTAAAACCTACATTTCAGTGTATCTGTATGCTGGTTGTGTGTTATTCCTCATCACTTTCACTACGTTTCCCTGAGTGAACTCATTCTCCTAACGGGGAATACCTCAACAGATATTAATTATTTGAGGCCATGAAACCAGTTGTGAAAGTCATTACATGTTTTTTTAAATAAACTTTATTGAATTCTATTACATAAAAAACATAAAAAATATATAATAACAGCTGTTTCTGGTGCTTATCGTGTAACAATCATTTGTACGATATTTACAAATCTTAATTTGTGCATAATTATGTTCTTATTTTATCTATATTCTATATTTAATAATTACTTATCCTTAGTCTGTCTCCAATCTATCCAGTTATACCATTGTTCCCATATCTTATGAAATATTGAAGATTCCTTATCTTTTAAACTCAAAGTTAATTTATCCATTTCAGAACAATTTATAACTTTTTGTATAACCAGTTCCTCTACAGGTGTATATGGCTGTCTCCAACACTGGGCAAAGGCAATTCTGGCAGCAGTCAGTATTTGTAATAATAAGTATTTTGTACTCTTTACATTTTTTTTTTAAGATCCCCAATAGGAAGAGTTCTGGTTCTAGGTGTAGTTGTTCATTGGTGATTTCTTGTAGCCAATTTTGAATTTTGAGCCAGTATTTTTGAGCCTCTGGGCAAGACCACCACATATGATAATACATTTTCTTTGTATGTTACTGATTTTGTTAATTTGTGGTTTCTATTCCATACAGTCTCCCACTCTGATAACTTTATGTTATGACCAATATTTTGACCCCATGTGATCATGCATCCTTTCACTACTTCTTCTTCTAATTCTTCTTCTAGGAGATACTTGTAAATTTTGGTATTTTTTTTTAATCTGGGCCTAATAAAATTTTGTCTAATTGTTGAGGTTTCAAGTATATCCCATACTCCTTTACATCCTTTTTATATTGACTGAAAGTCATTACATGTTAAGACAGGGGTGGCATGTATCTATGGATGTGTCATGCTGTTTTCCCTCATCTGACAGGAGAAAGGAAATCTGAGTGGTTGCCATTCAGATGTGGAGCTTCTTGTGTATTTTGATGAAACACATCTAGTCACGTAGCTGGAGCAGATGCTGTTTTGTAATTTAAATGGGTAAATGAGAGCTATTTAAAAACAAGTCATCGTATGATTACTGTGGGGATTGAAGGAAAAACAACATATCTAATTTATAAGGCACAATGTTTCAACATCTAGGACTTATAAGTATAGGGGATATAATGTAATTATTAAAACATCCACAGCTGATTTTCTATGACTTCTATTTTTTCTCATCTTATAGGATCTTATATAAAGAGAACTAGAGCTAGATCTGTATGTATTTAAGAACAGAATAATCTCAACCTACAGTTCTTGCTGACTGTAGCTATTCATCCATAGATGTAGTCACTGAGTTAACCTGGAGCAATGCTTCTCAATTTTATGAACTTTAAAATTTGTGGACTTCAAACCCCAGAATTCATGGCTGGCTGAGGAATTCTGGAAGTTGAAGTGCACATTTCTTAATTGAGAAACACTGGTCTAGACATTCTTCTGATTTACAGAGTCTGGTTTCAATCAGAATAGAGTTGGAAGATAACTTGGAGGTCTTGTAGTCCAAACCCTATACCATTTGCCCAGATAACTGTTGCGATTTATTTTAAGGTGGCACTAAGTGTTGTATCTTATGATTCATGATGAATGTATTTATGATACCTATTATCATGATTTATCATTTATATCTTTTATGTACACTGAGAGCTTATGCACCAAAGATAAATTCCTTGTGTGTCCAATCACACTTGGCCAATAAAGAGTTCTATTCTATTCTATTCTATTCTATTCTATTCTATTCTATTCTATTCTATTCTATTCTATTCTATTGTCATCATTCAGTGATGGCAAGGAGCCAATGAATTAATTTCCCTCCCACTTGCAATTTTCCAAATTGCATGTTTCAAGAGAGAGCAATAATGAGTTTGCTGCTATTAAAGATAAATATCAACAATTCAGTTATGAAACCAGAACCAACACTGTAACATGAATAATCTGAAACAATGCTATACTATTGAAATCAATGTGATGTTCCACTTTGCATACACCTGCTGCAGACTGAACAGTCTTAAAAGAATAGCTCATATTAATAGGCTAACACATATTTAACACTCTCCCCTTGTAAAATACTCCATATGGAATAGAGGTTTTGCAGACGTCTTTTTTTTCTTACTGGTTGATACTAACCCCCCCCCCCCCCCTTTTTTTTCCTCTCCTCGCTTTCTGGGTTGTTCTCTCTTACATCCTGATTATTTGATCTCTTTGGTTCTTCAAGTCTCAACCTACCCCTAGATGAGTCCTAGGTGTTTTTCTTCCTAAAGTGTACCAGCTTCTTCTTCTTTTGTAGGCCAAGATGTTTCCAACTGAAACTCCTTCTCTTCTTCCCTCCTCCATGTTTCCTAATGAAAAGGAACTCCTGTTGAGAAGAAGCTTGCAGGAAGAAAATTATGCTTTCTCCCATCCACCTCTTTGCCCTCCTCACAGGCTCCTTTCTTTCTTTTTTGTTTCAGAATCAGAAAAGAATCTCTTCTCTTTTTAGACTGCCTGTCTTAGATGATACTTCTTCCTTCTCTTCATGCTTCATTCTTTCTGAATTCATAGTTGACACATTTTCATATGTGTCCTATCACCTAAATTTCATTTTCTGCCATGGTATTTATCCTTTTGGAGGAAGAGCCTTTGACTCATACGTGTCTACCATAAATGGGTTATTTCTTGTTCTGTGCCCTACCAAAGTAATTTCCTGTGATTCCTCTAATTATAGAGCCCAGGAAGCAAATTTGTACTCTATTTTTTTAACCTGGCACACTCATTCCAATTTCCATTATGGTTTTGGACTCTTACCCTAACTCCTTCCTAAGCTGCCTGGTATTGCCTCCATTAGCACTTTTTTGCCTGTTTTATAAGTAGCATCTAGGAGGATCTCAATTTTTATGTTTTGCTTTTGTTTAAACAACAGCAGCTGCTAATTTTGTATTACAGAGACCTTTTGCAACTGGATTTTAATGCCATTAATGATATCCCAATTCTAACCCAACATCTGGTGGCATATATATATATAGTGAAAGGAAATATATTTTTTGTATAATTCCTTTTAAGTTACAGTTTATTTTTATTACTGAGAAATTAATAGTAACATTTTTTTTAAAAAAATAGCATGAGTTAATTAGAGCTGGGATTTTTATTTTTTCCACCATTCCTTCTTTGGAACTGGGAAGGAGAGATAGTCAATAGCTTTTGGAGAGAGAATGGTTTTCAGCAAACCATGTTTTTTCTTGAACAAAATGTGTTACACTACTTCAAAGAGTAGCATTTTGACTAAATTTCTCAAACAAAATATTATGGACATAGTACCAAATTGTGATATGTCATAACTCCCAGAGAAATTATTGGGAGGAAAGCATGTTCCACCCATCATGGTCAACAAATTATTCTGATGGAAATACATGACATATATAATTTTAATGAAGAGAATTATTTTGGTTTCCTTGACAAGATCTCCAGGAATGGTGTGCCATTAACTTCTTTCTAGGGCTGATAGAAAAGTCACCAAAGGCAGAACAATAATTTGTAGTTTCCTGATTTTTAGCCCTGTGCCTTAATCACTACACCAAATTGTTAGACAATCGTAGCAACCATATTTCTTCCTTAAATTGCTGTAGGAATATGCCCTATCATAGGATAATTCTTTGGGTGTATTTGGAGAAGATGTGATCAATACTAATTTTAAACAATTATCCCCAAATACTGAATAGATCATGGTAGATCATAGATCATTCTCAACTCTATTGTTCCAAGGTGGAATGACCTTTTAATAAAAATAAATAAATAGGGGCTAGAAAGCTAAAATACTGATGTATTTATCTACGATACAATAGTTTCATACCCCCCCCACAACCAATAAACAACCAATATTGCTAGGAATAGGGCATCTCTTGGGCTCCAGGGAAAGAAAACAATATTTTTTCAGAAAAGTTCATGTTTCAACAGATTAGAAAGATATATATTGCTGAATCAAACCATGTTGAATGTTTCTTTCCATGCAAATACCATGTGGAAAGTTTATAAAAAACCATGACTCAATTCCTCCCTCTCTCTAGCTGTAATCTTTCTGTGTAGAAGATAAAGAATTATATTTTTATTCTATGGCTCAGAAAGCTGTACAATGGAACACAGAATTTAGAGAGCAATTATTCCTTCCGTTTTAGAGCCAAGATTTGGGATATCATTTTTGTGATCCACTGTGATGAAAAGCTAGTTCAAATTTGGAATATACTCAAAAATGTGTCTATATTTCCAAAATTTCAACACCAAGCTTATTTGGTTTAGTGATTTGTCTTGTCCTATGACAAGATCAGATACTATTGAATTCAGATCAGCAGAAATAGCCTTTCTGCTGATGCACCTATCTCTCTAACATTTGGGCAGCAGCTGGAAATTAAGAAAATTATATGGCTTGAACCACAGGGGAAATTTACTTGTTGGATTCAACCTACTGTTAGAAAATTCTTTCTGTGAGCTGAGCAAAGAAATACTATTCTCAAATGATAAATACTTTAAAGAAATTAGAAAGCATAAATGTATGTATCTAACTGTCTGACAAAGAATGTTGCTTCATGTGGAATCAGTTTCTCAAAGGCATTTTTCAGGGAAAAAGTATTGTATGTTTGGTATAAAAATAAATAAAAATATTGTGAATATCTAGATATATCAATGGTGAGTTTCATTAAGTTACTTTATTTATGAAAGTAGTGATTCCAACTGAATCCACCATGTTCTCACCTCTATCTAGAATTATATACTGATTTAAATAAAGGCAATATAAACCATAAGTTTAAATAAAGTTTCCTATATATTAATTCATGTATTTGTAGTATAGGTATGTTTCTATATGTTTACTAGAATCAATGATCATATATTTTGACCTTTAGGATGTAAAATATATACCTCACCATTTAGCAATTACTCTCTAATTTTGTTCATATAATAGTCTTGTAGCATATAGAAACATAATCTTGATTGGTTCTTTTCTAATTGACTGTTGATTAATCAAGAAAAGTTTTGGTTTCAATCAAATATTGATTTTTAAAATCTTTATATAATTATATGTATATGAACCTAAACATTTCTTGCTTCTTTATCAGTCTACCAGATATGATGATATTATTCTTCATGCTGTTCACATTTCCATCATAAATTTGAAGTACCTCTAGACTATTTTTCTGGAGTCATAAACCCATGATACATCATTTTATAAAAATTCATTTTTACATTATACCATAATATAACTGTCAATCCTTCTGACTATATCTTTTCCCACTGTTCCAATATGCTATGTCTCAGGTTCTTTATCAAACACTTTCACTTGTTTTTCCATTTCAAATTTCCATAAAAGTTTACATGTTAGTAGATGAATACTGTTCAACTGTACATAGTATCAACCTGCAAAATGACTTCAGCTAAAGCCATTCTTTCTCACACTTATTTCTTCTTTGTTTCTTGGTTGCCATTAATGGAGGGAGAGATGGGGGAGCTTAGGAGTGTGGTGCCTCATCTGCTAATCAAAACATCTAACAGCCAGCGTGAATCAAGGTCATGTCAATGATACCTGTCGGAACTGAGCAGAAACCTGTGGCTGATCTGATTGGCCATGTGACCTAAAAGACACCAAGGGGTGGGGGGGAGAGTATCCTATTCTTTTAACTATCCTTAAGCGTGGGAACTATTTAGAGCTAGCTTCACTTTTCTAATTGCCAACACGATATACTCAAAAAAGAACTTTCTAAACCTAACCCAAGTATCAGAGTCCTGACTTCCCCGAGTTCATTGATCGGAATGATGATACATAGTTCAGCTTCAATTTCTGTCTGGTCAATTCCAAATGTCCTATTACTTACCTTAAATCTTTCTTTTAACTGTGCAAATGAAAATTATGGAAGGTAGAGTCAGATTGACTGGATGCAGCTGAGCATTTACTAGGCAGATGCCCTTTCTGATGCCATGTAGAGTTCTCAGCAGATATTTTTTTCTTTGTGCCTAGGAGAGAAATATCTGCTGCTGCCTAGGATTGAACTCTCAATATTCTGAGTGGGAGGTGAGCGTCTTCACCACTGGGCCACCATGTCATTCTTAAATATGATTCTTAAAATCTACCTTAACCTTAACTTTGTCATACCATAGAAAACCACGGTGTCCAAATCTCTTATTGTGTTCTTTCAATTCTAAAATTCTTTTAGTTGTCAACAAAATCCACTCTTTCATTCCAATTGAACAGCAGACTTCCAGACCTTTTCTTATCCTGTTGAAAGTCAGTATATTCATCTGGTTTCTACTAACAACATTAGTAGAGTTTTGAAGGGACAATTTTGTATGTTCTTTTTTTTTTTGTACATAGATATTTCCACTACATAGATTGGTGGTGGTTGTTCATGTACCTTTACCTGGTTTGTGGTGGTGTTTTGAGTTGAGAATATTGAATGTCATTTTTCATGCTGTGAGAAAGTCCAAATTTGTAGATTACAAGAAGTTTCTTAAAGTAAAATCTTTGCAGAGATTGCCATTGAGATATCATTCATTCACTGTATGGGGCATTCACTGTATGTGAATATCAATTAAATTAGTTATATAAATAATTCAAACTCAGCTTATTTAAAGAGCAACTGCATGGATACATAAGGCCTTTTCCAGTGCTGTGTTACATCACACTTCTCTTGAAGCTAAAGAGGGAACTGGTGACAAGGATATCAGTTATTCAAAGAACAGAAGTAAAAGTTCTACAGTTAAGTTTTAAGACATGAACTAATGGATGGAAACTAATCAAGGAGTGAAGAAACATAGAACTAAGGAGAAATTTCTTAATGGTGAGAACAATCAACTAGTGGAATGGCTTGCCTTCAGAAGTTGTGGTGCCCCATCATTGGAGGCTTTCAAGAAGAGGCTGGACAACTCTTTGTCTGAAGTGGTATAGACTCTCCTGTTTGAGCAGAGGGTTGGACTAGATGCTTCCAAGGACCCTTCCAACTCTTTTATTCTATGTTCTAAGTGTTATTTTTTAAATATAACTCTACTAATTCTGTCAATAGCAGTATATTGATTTTCTCAGTGTAAACTGTTACTGGTATATACCGGAACAGTATATATTCTGTTAGATCTAAAAACTAGTTGCTTCTTTTCCTCTGAAATCATAAATATTCATATTTTTCCACATAAATAATATATTCCATGACCTGTGGGTACCCTCTTTACACTCCATAGCTTTTCATCAGATATTTTCCCATGTAAATTTGAAAAGTTAACTTTCACTGGAACATCTTAGATAACGGGTCAATGCATGACCCTTATAAATTAAGACGTTAGAAAGATAAAAACATTTTATATTAAATTAACATTTAACCTGAAAACAGGTTATTATTAAATGTAGATTATGATTTATATCTGAAATTTAAATATATAAGGACATTGGCATGTTTAGGATCATGACAAAAATTAATAAAAGGGATGTGCTCTATGTGGACAGGGGATGAAGATGGGATGTTCTATCTGAAGAAATGAAGATTAAAGAGGGCTCTGCTATCAGTGTTCAAGTCAATAAAAGACTTCCACTGAGAATGGCCACAGAAACTAGAAGCAGAAATACTGGATATATTCCTGAATGTTGTGGACAGTTGAACTAGATATTTTTATTGTGCCTTCAAACACCATAGTTCTATGATTCTCTGAAACCATTCTGACTCGAAACTACAGGTAGTCCTCAACTTACAACAGTTCATTTAGTGATTGTTCAAAGTTACAATGACATTGAAAAAAGTGAGCTATGACTATTTTTCACACTTACGAGCTTTGTAGCAGCCCCATGAACATATGATCAAAATTTATGTATTTGGCAACTGGTTCATAATTATGATGGTCGCACAGTCATGTGATCCCATTTTGACTAGCAAAGTCATACACCATCTCACACAATTGACTCATATCTATGACGGTTGAAATGTCCCAGGATCGTGTGATCATCTTCTGTAATCTTCTTGACAAGCAAAGTGAATGGGGAAGCCAGATTCACATAACAACCATGGTACTAACTTATCAACTGTAGTGATTCCCTTAACTATTTTGCCAAGAAATGCTGTAAAATGGGGCAAAAACTCACTTCACAAATGTCTCACTTAACAACAGAAATTTTGGGCTCCATTGTGGCTGTAAGTCAAGGACTACCTGTATTTAAATTTCTGGGACTACAATATTCAATCTATGCTCATTCATTCTTTTTTCAAAGCTTAAAAATAACTCCATGCCATAGTTTAACTACCTTTGAAATGGGCTTTCAAAGGTTAAGTTGATCAGTCTTCTTCAAGCTGGGAATGTTCCATGCTTTGGTATGGACATTAACTTACAGAATTCCCCAATGGACAGCAAGGTTACTGCTGAGCATTCTGAATGCTGAATTCCACAGCTACTACAATGGGGAAGCTATTACAATCAGGATATTTGAATTCAGACAAACAAAGAATGTGCTGCAAGCTGAAATGTTGTACAATTTTACCTCTTACCACAATAAAAAAGGTAATGTATTCCTCCTCTACGAAGACTCACCAAGCATTAGGTAATTGCTTCAAAGAAATAGAATTACAGAGTGTGAACTGTTAAAAGCAGTAGGTTGCTTTTACAAGTTTTGACCTGAACAATTGCAGAGTTTCCAAATTAGATTTAGATTGGCACACAGTCTGGGTATGAAGGTTGCTCATCTCTTATTTAGAGATTCTCAATCTAGAAGAAAAACATTCTGCCCTTGTTACTGATCCCCAAGAAACTGTTTTGCAGGTCCTGAACTTCCACTGCTTTAGAGTAGAACAATTTAGTATTTTTAATGACAAGTGACCAAGGCAAATATCACTGTGGTCAAATCCGTCTTCTGAAAGAGAAGAAACTGAAGGTCACACAGTCATTCAGATGTCAGCTTTGAAAGCCATATTGAGATTCAATACTCCCACACTGCCACAAGCCTAAGAAAGTGGGAGGGTGGGATTCAATTGAGTATCTCTAAGTAGACAAAATAATTTCTTTTGGTTAGTTCAAGGTCATTGAGTATGGCGCAGAATGAAAAATAATCTTACTTTAAGACAGATTGTGATTGGGCCATGCGATATGATAATGGCCAAGGCGGGGTAGATTTGTAGTTTTGAATATTGCAAGGAAGCCTGAAAACTGTCAGATTCGGGATTCCACAGATGTGCCAGTTTCTATCCAAATAAAGATATCTTTAAGATATGTCTGTCTCGGAGTTATTGATTGGAATGGAGGTTTGCTGGAACGCTGACATTAGAAGCCATTTAAGCTTCAGAAATACCTATGAAACTGCCATGTAAAGTTTTATAAAGAATGTTTAACCAGTCTCTTTAACCAGAGCAACCAGTAACTTGACCTGAATTCATTTTCTGGTAGTTAATTTATAGCCAATGAATTTCAATGCCTGGCATGTTTCACTCCAAATTGTTTTCCTGGCATTCTAGAAGATCAAGTGTTGAAGGCCAAAAGACTGAGATCATTATCAATAGAAGTTAAAGTGACATTTGATTTGTTTTCTAATGTTTCTCACTTCCTTACTTTTGCTCCAGGAATATAATACGGCCTTTAAGGCAGGGGTGTCAAACACACATTGTCACAGTGGCATCACATGATATATCAGGACTTTTTCCCCCTTCGCTAAACCTGACGTGGGCATGGCCAGCGCATGGCGCATCCAGCCCGTGGGTCGGGAGTTTGACAGCCCTACTTTAAGGGGACATCCAGTTTTTATGTGAAGCATGCATAAACCAGGTTCTATCTTTGCATGAATAAAGATAGAATGTATAAATTGGTTTAAAATTCACACTTCTATCAGCAATGTACCCATACGGTAGAGCTATTAGACTTTAATTTCCCTGAAATCTTTATATTTCTAAATTGGTTGATTCTTCATAAAGCAATGGAAATAAATTGATACAATCTTGACTGAATGATGTCTATGCTGTTGGCCACCTGTTCCTCTGTTGCAAGGAAAGCTCACAAATGTAACTTAATTTAGGAACATCATACACAGTCACACTTTTTATAAAATCCATCATAATATACCTAAAATCAATGGGAGAATGAAAGGACAAAATTTCCATATCAGGTAGATGTTTTCATGTACCAGATTTATATAAGCTAATTGGTTTCCATTTATAGAAATTAGGCAACAGAATATACTTGTTTTAATTCAAGATCCAATTATATACTTTTTAGCAATTAAAAGAGAAATAGCAATGCTTGATTTGATCTATCTATGTGGTGGAAACAAGGAGGGTTTACAAGATTAAAACACTATGGAGAATTATAGTGAACAGTACTATAAATTAGACTTAATTCTGTTTGTGTCTTTTTCTAACTTTACATTTATACTATTATTTTTAGTTAAGGTCAGAAATGTGTATAGTTTGGCTTAGTTCAAAAAGAAATAATGTGATGGAGGGACAGAGATAGAGATAGACAGAGATGATAGAGATACAGAGAGATGATAGATGATAGATAGATGATGATTGATAGATAGACAGACAGACAGACTTTGATAAAATGTAATATATATGCTTGACATTTAACATACATTTCAAAATCTTGTGTATTAGGATCATAATTGTTATCTCCATATCACAGATGGCAAGACTGATGCTAATTGTTTCCTATCGCATGTTAATTTCTGCATTTTTTTCACAAGCCACTCTTGTACAATGATTAATAGACATGTATGTATGTATGTATGTATGTATGTATGTATGTTTATTTGATTTGACACCTATCTCGTTTCAAAGCGACTCTGCACAGCTTACAGTATAAAAGCATTAAAACCATCAGAATTAAGTATACCTATTCCAATTAAATGACAAGAAAGTGACTTTAGTTTTCCAGTTGTAGGATACATTCATTATTCACATTTAATTAGAGAACCCTCTATTGCACTAATCTTTCTAAGTTGCAAGGTAAGAATTAGTTCTATGCTGTCAGACTCCAGACAGAATATAGGAAGAAATTAGACAACTTGCCCTTTTTTCCTCTTTGTTTTTCTTTTTCCACTTGCTGACTGTAATGAACTGAATTGTACATTAATGCAAAGAAAAGGAGATACATAGTAAACTTTATAGTGATGTATACAGTCTCATCCTTAATATCACATGCTTAATAGTCACTCTTTGCAATCAAAGGTTTGACTAAGTCATGCCCCTGGCCACAACTTAGTTTTAAAACTGTAATTCAGAAGCTCTGTGTGTTGTTCTTGTCTTTATCCTCTCTAATACTTCAGCAGCACCTCCCCAGTGTTTCAAAAAGATGGTTTGGAGTTTTTAGAACTGCAGTGATGCAGTAGACAAAACACGGGGGTCAGTTTTACATTTTCCACCAATCATGTCAAAATTATGTGTATCATGGCAGATGCCTACCCTATATGAGATCTCTCTATAAGTGGGGATTTTGGCTTTCAGGACTGTCACACACAAGTGACATTTTTAAAGAAAAGCAGAGAGAGGAGGTTAAAGGAGGGGGGAAAAAAAACCTCATAAATGCCCATGGACAGTTTGTTTTCTTCTGATACTGAAGTGGGAAAGAAATGCCTTTGAAGTCTGCAAAGAAGAAATGTTATTTCTTTAAGTTATGCAAGTGATTCATAGTCCAATTAAAAAAGCTCCCCATGGCTCAAAATCTTCTTATAACTGGATGTTTGGCATTAGCATTAACTTGCATTTTGTGCATCCCTTCAAGCCATATACAGCCAACAAGTAACATATGGTAGCTCACCAAGGCTTCAGTAAACCATCAGAAGTTCAGTGGAAACCTGGCAAGGCAACAGTAGAAGTGATAATCAAACATTGGCTATCACATTACAGGTACAGCTGGCAGCATTTGCTTCTACAAGATGTACACATCCACAAGTGCAGGCAATAAGGTTGAGGGGAAAAAATTCTTAGGTAATACAGTGAGTGAAACATATTGTGTTTCAGGGAAGAGTTGTAGTTTCCCCTTTGATAGGGAAAAATACATTTTAAAAAAAGAATGTTACATTGAATTCCTACTATACAGCAAACAGAATTAGAGAAACTAAATTATGAGGCCAAAATAGTAATTGCGGGGGGGGAGGGGGGGGATCAGAAACAAAAGTCAGTACAACGTAGAATGTTTCAGAGTAATTTAAGAAAGTCGGGAAAGCAAAATCAGAATCTAGCAAACTAATTTTATGAAAGATGATAGGTAGACAGATAGATATTATATCTCTCTCTGTTTTGCATTAGAATATTATCTATATCTATCTATCCATCTGTCCATCTGTCCATCCATCTATCCAACCATCAGCCATCCAGCTATCATCCATCCATTAGTTACCAATCAATCAATCAATTAGGTTGAATTGATAATGTGAATAACGGCCCAAAGTCACCCTGTAGGGAATATGGGAGGCACAAAAGTTAATAAATTAAATTAAATAAATAAATTTTGAACAAAAAGAAAGCTAAAGGTAAAAAAAATAACTTGATCAAAATTATTGATAAACAAATGACAATTAAATTTATAAAAATTCACCTTTGGTCACATAAACAATAAAATTTGTGATGAATTTTGGAAGGAATCTGGCCATGAGCACTATACCAGATTTCCACATGTCTTTCAATGTGTAAATTCCTGGATAGAAATGAATCCAGTACAGAAACACAATATTTCCAATCATCTCCAGTCATGGGACTTAAGTCATTTTTATACATTTCTTATCTTCACTAGATATTAATAACTATGAATAAGTGCATTTACATTTTACTTTTTGAAGTTTTGATTTTGTTTCAGCTACTTAAGATAGTTTTCTTGTTCCAAGACCACACTTCGTAATTTTGAATGCCAAGTCCAATAAGCATTGATCATGCACATGTACAATTCAGCACATCCACTCACAACATGTTTGATCTTAATAAGGGAATGCAATTTGTAATGTAGTCAAATATTTATGACCCAGGAAAATTTATACAGCCATTACTGCTGTCAGCTTTTATCATCATTGCTTAGAAATTTTTATATTATTCTTTTTTTTCCATTTTTTTTATTTCAATCTACATATAACAACAATATGTTAACAATGTGGCATCAATATATCATACATCTCTCATTGCATATATTCATATTAATTCATAATTCTTCAATATTCATTTTCAACCTTAGTCTCTCCAAATAGTAAATATGTAATAGTAAATAGTAAATATGTAACTACATAGCCAAAAAGGCATTAAGAGTTCTTAACTTAATCTTACGTAGTTTTTTTTTTTCTGGTAATATTACACTAATAACTAGAGCATACAAAACATTTGCTAGATCAATACTCGAATACAGCTCATCAGTCTGGAACCCACATTACATATCTGATATTAACACAGTTGAGAAAGTCCAGAAATATTTCACAGGAAGAGTTCTCCATTCCTTTACTCATTGCAGAATACCTTATGCCACCAGACTTGAAATTCTAGACCTAGAAAATCTAGAACTATTCCTCCTTCAGTCCGATCTAAGTACAGTATATAAAATCATACATTGCAATGTCCTACCTGTCAATGAATACTTCAGCTTCAACCATAACAATACAAGAGCAAACAATAGATACAAACTCAAGGTTAATCTCACCAAACTTGATTGCAGGAAATATGACTTCAGCAACAGAGTGGTCAATGTCTGGAATACTCTATCTGACTCTGTGGCTTCTTCCCCAAACCCCAAAAACTTTAACCTTAGACTGTCTACTATTGACCTCACCCCTTTCCTAAGAGGTCTGTAGGAGACATGCATAAGCGCACCAATCCTGCCCTATTGTTTCTTTTATTTTTATTTTTTATTTTTCTTATATGTATCCATGTGTTCATAACTATGTTTTTACTTATACCTATTATTTTGTAAGCAATTGACAACAATAAATAAATAAATAAAATAAATGCCTACCACCATATCAATTAAGCATACCTAGTAATTCCATTATTAAATTTTCTCTGTTTTCATTTTATTTTTAAATAAAAAAATTCTCATTTGGCAAACAGTGTGGTTCCAGGTTTCACATCTCAATACAAACATGACCATAGTTACCTATTCATTTTATTTGTTTAATTTCATATTGCATCATCCTTATCATTTACTGAATATTATGCTTATATTATCCAATCCCAATTTATGTTCTCATATCTTATTTTACAATGTTATCTTTATTCAATTCCAAATCCTGTTATATCTCCTTCCATTTTTCTTAGTATATTCTCATATCTTATTTTACAATGTTATCTAAAATTCTCATCTTTCTATTGTCATTTCTTATATTATTATTTTTTCTGTCACATTTGTCATTTTATCAATCTTTATCTGTAAATATAATTGTCCCCTTGTTAGGAATGTAAGTCACCTAACAGTTGGGTTGGAAAATATATAAAACAGGATAGACATTTTCATACCGTCTCTTTAAGGGAATGCTAAAATTGTAATTGGGTGTGGTTTCTCAAACGGCCATAAGATGGAGCCAGAAACCTGGGTTGTTTCTGTCCTGTTCTGTTGTTGCTGAGAGTGTGTTCCTACATTTCCCTATTGACTGTTACTGATCATAGTTATTCTTGGATTTGATGTGAGTCTTTTACTGAACTGTTTTTGATACTGGATTTTGTTTATTGGAATTATCCCTGGACTGAAAACTGACTGCTTTAACAGTGAATGACTTGGACTGTGTTTGGACTTTGCTTTTACTGGAAGTAAAAACCTACATTTTACTATACAGTGTATCTGTGCTGGTTGTGTGTTATTCCTCACCACTCTCACTACATCTCCCTGTGTGCACTCATTCTCCTCACGGGGAATTAACTCAACATTCTCTAGTTAGTAATTCAAACTAACCACCTTTATTCTTCCTTAATATCAATCTACCTATCTAGTATAAAACACAAATATATATATTTTTCTCAGATTTCACATTATATTTTCTCTATAAATATCTATACATTACAAAATACTATTTTCAATATTTTCTTATACATCACAACATATTACCTTTCAGAATCCCCTTCCTTATTCCTTTTTTTCACCCACTATCTCTCACTCTTTGGACAATGTACCTTCTTGTTTGTTTCCTGTTCCTCTTTATTTTCTGGTCCTTTCTCTTAATTCCTTTTTTTCCCATTCTTATTCCCCTCCTTTTCTCATTCCAGTTATTAAACTCTTCTCTCTCCCTCTTTTGATTTTTCTTTTGCACTTCCTTTTTCTGCTTTTTCCCCTCTCTCTTTAACTGTTTTCCAAACCATTCTCCCTTTTATCATCCCATCAGACCACAAATTTTTAATTCTAATTCGTTTTCCCCCCTGCTTAAATAATTGTTGTTCATTTTGTCCTTCTAAGTTGGCTTCTTCTTTATAGAACTCCTCCCCCTCTGGTTTATTGTGTTTTTGTGTATGCTGAGTCACCATTTCTAATTTCTGTAGAACATAATTACACATTTCAAGTTTATTTTTTATCATGTCCCTTGTATCTTCCATATCCGATCTTATGTCTTGTAAGTCCATTATATCTTCTCCTTTTTTCTTTTTCTTTCCTCTTCTTTAATAGCTGAAATCCACATCTTTAATAGATATATTCAATCTCAGAGTCCAGTCTATTATTTCATTCAATATCTTTTGGGTTTATTTTCAACAATTCATACTCTTGAGTGTTTATTCTGGGTCTTCTAATTGGCCCTTTCCCAACTGCTTCCCAAATTATCAGGTGGTTCTATGACAATATTAAAGTTCCTTTTATTTTCTTTTAGGTTCCAAAGTCCAAACTCTCAAAAAGACCAGATACTCTTTTTAAAATGTACTAAAGTTTTCCTGTAACATCAGGTGGTGCTCTTGACTCTTTTTCTCTTTAACTTTCCTTGTTGAATATATTTTTATTAAGTTCACTAATTTCAATCATTAGCTATTATTTATTTTCTTTTCAGCACACTCAATTCCAGCATTTAGTTATGCCCCTTAAGTGCCCACAGTTCAATATAGGTCCAGTTTAATTTCTAAACCTTTGTTGTGTTAAAGTATTTTCCTTTAAATTCTTCCTCCAAATTAGTCGAATACAGTAATCCAATCCAAATTTATAAAATCCAATTCCTTTCTCACTTTCTCTGGTCACCGCTTCCACACACTTTCCTCCAGAATAACCCTTTAGTTTGATACCGGGGTACTTCAAAAGTGATGTCCTTTGCCTGGTTCATACTCTGCTCGCTACTTCTCTGCTCCAGCACAAACTTAGTTTCCCAGACTGTTCTTCGTCTTTGTGGTGGCCATTTCAGGACCATTGCAGCAACTTGCCTTTGGGAAGGATTTTCCTTTCAGGATTTTCCTTTACAACTCCCCTCGACACTCCAGGCAATTTCCCTCATCTTCACCACCTCACCAGGATGGCTCTGGCCCTGATTGGGACCCTCCAGCAAGTGAGTTCAGGTGAAACCATGCACGATCATGGATTCCGCTTTGCTCTGATGACAAACAAACCAGAAGTCAGAAATTCTTTATCTTCTTCTTGAAATCTAAAAGTCTGAAAAGACTTTATTATTATAAATTATTGTTAATTTTTTTTGCATGATTGTCTATGCATTGTCTATGCATTTATTCAGAAGTCAGGGAATACTATCTATTGAGTTTATTCTCAGATACATAGAGTTGTAGCCAGGGATGGGATCCGACCGGTATAACTACCGGTTCTGTTGCTGTGCATCACGTGCGCATGTGCGAGTCGCGCGAGTCATGCGAGTACAATTTACGACCTGCTGAGCTGCCCGGACAGCTGAGCAGTGCTGTGTTCAAGTGTGCAGCAGTTGGAAAAGCCCTTTTTTTCCTGCTTTTTCAACCGCAGCTGTGTCGCACAAAGCAGCTGCGGTTGAAAAAGCAGGAAATAAAGGTCAGGTAAGAGCCCAGGCAGGCGGGTGAGCCAAAAGAGCAGCAGAACCGGTTCTATGCCTGCTGCTCTTCAGAACTACCAGTTCTACAGAGGTGAACAGAATCCCACCCTTGGTTGTAGCTTTAAGTGAGTTTATATATTATTTAATCCGCTCTGCTCTAACTT
The DNA here is from genome assembly GCF_900518735.1 of Pseudonaja textilis. The sequence goes on from NW_020769330.1 coordinate 5,081,132, forward strand.
GATGAAGTTCCAAATATATTGGTGCCTCTTACACCTTTGCTTTCACCATTAGCTTCCAAGTGTGAAATCAGATAATTATGACTTAAAAAATAGACCCTAGGTATACCTCTCAAGCCATCTGTTTCTCTTTATAACTTATAATAATGCTAAGTGATTCAAAAAGAATATATGCACTGGAATTGATTTCATCTCAATCCTGCAGTTAAATCCCAAATTGCAATAATTTTTTGTTGAAACTGAATCAAATGATCCAGTTTTTAAAAGAGTATTATTTTTTAATGGTGAATCAATACTTAAATGTTTTTAATGACTTTTTCTTAATGCATTCTGGATGAAGTATTTCTTTCTGTCTTGTACTAAACAGTTGGGTATTAAAAAAGGAAATTAAGATGTTGATTGCAAAAATGTGTGTTTGATATTGATACGTGTTATTCTCTTGTAGTTTCTCCATTGCAAATTTTCTCTCCTCTATTCTCCACTCGACAGATCCATGAACTGTGCTGTATTAAACACAGTTAAATACTAAGCAAAGTAGTGTTTTCATTCTTCAAACCTACTCTGGCAAGCATTGCCAGAGAGCCCTATAAAGATAAACATAAATAGAGTGTGCAAAGTGCCATTGAGCTGCTCAGCCATCAAGCAGAACAAATGAACGTCAGATATTGGAGGCTTTAGTTTATGCACACTGTGAGTAATTCCAAATAAAATGTAATGCTGAAAAGACTTGTAAACTGTTGACATTGTGATCCTGTGTCTTTACTTTGTAAAAAGTAAAACCATTGTCAATAATTGGGCTTGTTCCCAAGTACAGAAGTACAAAATTACCCCAGAGAGAACTAAGGAGGGCTACCATTAGCCAAAAGAACCTGCACCTCTCCATTGTTCCCTCCCCATTCATTCCTTAAGGGTCATCCCTTCTTCCTTTCCAAACCTATAAGTTTCACTATAACAGCAAAATATGTTACATGAAGGCAGGGACATTAAGGTAGTTGCCATGAACAGTGCATTTTCAATGCCTGACAGAAACTTTTGGGATTTGGGTCTGTGTTCCAGAAAGCTGCCCTAAAGGCTTATCATTATGGTAATTGGCCATATAGACCTCTGCTGAGTGTCCACTAATGTTAGTGTATTATTCTATCAGCTCCTGAGATGAAGGCTTCAATGTCTTTCACATGCAGAATAAATCCCATACCAGTACTGCCTTTAGTGTTCGGATGAAACAGGAAAGTGTGGAGACAAATAAAAGCAACAAGACACTTTCAACTGCTGTTTATGACTTCAGAACCTAATTTGGTTCCTCCCAATGCCTCAGGTATAGGCAGAATATATGGCAATCTCTCTGTCTCTCTCTCTCTGTCTCTCTCTGTGTATGTCTATCTCTCTCTTTCTCTCTCCCTCTCTCTCTCTCTGTGTCTGTCTGTCTTTCTCTCTGTCTCTCCCTCTATCTCTTTCTCTGACTCTGTCTCTCTCTGTAATCTCTGTCTCTGTCTCTCTTTCCATCAGTAAACAAAAAGCTCCAATCAATGCCAAACTTTCTAATGAGCAATGAAAAGAATGTGAAAGACTTATTTAGTGCAGCTTTGAAGTGCCCTTTCCCCTCTTCCATCTTTCTGTTAAAAACTACAAAGCGAGGATAAGAAAGATTGACTAAAATCTCATGCACCGCAAATCCTAGAGCTTGTGATGTAGTAAGGCTTACTAAGTGCATGAGATCAAACCAAGAGTTCAAGTTCAGAATTAAACTATTAATTACCAAACCTTCCCTGGTAATCAAGCTGGCAAGTCAGCCAAATACAACATTTGTATTAGTTTGTTAGTTATGTAATCTCATACCTCCTACTCGGAAGATGTTCTAGACTATCTTAGCTTTAACATTAAAACTCTGGTTTACTAATTGATAGCTTTTCCAGGAAACACCCCTGTTGTAGTCTCAGTCAACCCAAGTGTTAAGGAGCTTATAAAGGATCTTCAGCTGATATGATGAGTAATGGTAATAATTGTGTGTTTTGTGGGGTTAGGGCCTTATTTTATTCTATTTCATTCAGCCTATTGCATTTTACATGTGTAAATGGAAATAAAATTACTTACTGTTTGTTACCACATATAAAGTTAGGCTGTGGCTTGTGAAAGCAATTTATATTACTTTTATAGGAAATATATGAATATATAGGACAGAGGAATTGTTAAAGAAATCAAAGTGTGTTTTTCATCAATCAGCTTAGCAACAAAGCTGGTTAAATAAGTGTTTTTAAGAGAAATATATCAGACATATATCAGACATCATATGTTTTTTCTCCTTAGCTGAGTAGTCCACACTGGTGAATTGATACAGATGATCGTTGAATACACACTAAAACATTATTGATAAAGATCTAGTGATTTAATTATGTGGCAATTTGAGATTTGCATAGGTTCTAAATTACTAAGAATCAATAAGGACATCAAATAAACACTAAAAACTGAGAATGTTTTCATGAAGAAAGATCAGATCTTGAGTCAAAAATATATCAATTATATAATGAAGCATATACAAAAAGAATATCAATGTACATTGATTACATTTGTTTAAGTTTTACAGTCAAGTGGTTGTTAAATGAATCAGCTATGACAAATAATAGTGGATACAGTGCAACTGCTCTGTCATGCTACAATCAAATATAAGCTAGTTCTCTGTGTGTATGTGTTTGTGAGTGGGATGTATTCCAACTGTTACATAATTGATTTATTATATGAGTGAATAATCATAACAATCTTCAGTAATGTTGTATTCTTTTACAATACTGCGTTAGACTGTCTTCATCAATTATGATGATATTTTTCATATGATAGCAGATCCATGCTTTTTCTACACCACAATTATACCTGAGATTCACTGTGTTAACCTATGCTAGTCAGTCTTCTCAAAATTCAAGGATTCTGATTTCTCATTATTAAAACTTCATCAATTGGAAGACAGACTCATTGAATGCCAGAATAAGAAGGCTCATTGAGACTATAAAACCCAACATTTTGATCAGTACAGAAATCTAAATCAAAGTATCCATGACAAATGAATATCTAACATTTGCTTCAACATATCTAATTGAGGCGTGATCACCATTCCTCCACTCACTGATTCAAAACAGATTTTTTTTTAAAAAAATGGCCACCTTTTGAAAGGAAGCTTATCAACTCTGAAGGGAACCTGACTGGGTCCATTTTGGAGGCTTCAGGATGTGAAGAAAGGATAAGGAGGGGAAACATAGTTAAATGGCGGGATTTTATAGCCAAAACAAAATAGTTTCTGTGGGAACTAAGGACATTCCAACAGGTGGCTGGAGGGATGAAGTAACCAGGCAACCAGCCAGCACCTGGATTGGATAATGTGACTGTTTGGGGAAAGGGGGAAATGTTCACTTTTAATCAGGTGAAAACCATGGGAACTTTTAGAGTTAGTTTTCATAAGCTTGCGCCAATATGATATCTCCAATAAAACTGTTTTTGAGAAACCCCTCTGTCTTGGACTTCTGCTTTTTGTGGAGCTATTACTTGGAATGTTCACAGCTGATGTTCCTTCTACTGAATATGTGATGATTACTTCTTAACATATAAAACAATTCAATCTAATATTTATTATACACTCATTCCTTGAAGTCTGTGAAAGTTTCTTCACTGAAAAAAATTAGGAAGCACACTTGCTTAGGAACATTTATTGTCAGGAGCAAGACACCAAGAGTCAGAATAGAGTTCAAAAGTACGATGAATTTATTTCATGTTACCTCTACATTAGAATCAGATCTACTAATGGTCAAGAGAAATTGGCACCAGATAGACTTCAAAGAGGAGACTGGACTTAGGTTTCTTGTGAGAGTAGTGTCTCCAAATGATGCATCTGACCCTACCCTTTGGTTCAGTCTGATCATCTCCTGATTTATTTATTTATTCATTTATTTATTAAATTTATATGCCATCCTTATCGCTGTCCAATATTAAACATGCACAAAAAATACATCATTTCTGGTCTGAAGTTGAGAACATCTTTAAAAAGGTCTAAAAAGGGCGGCTCTACACAGATTTCTTTATTGTTTTTTGCAGGGATATGTGATTTGTTGTCCATGAGAAATTTCATTATGGTCATTAAATCTCTTTAAAGTTCCTGAATTCTTCTCAGATTTTTTTTGTTGTGAAGTTCACCTTGAAATGTTGATTTATACACCATTCACTGAAAACAATGGATGGTCAAACTGCCCTAAGGAATACCATTAGCCTTATAAGACAGAAAGAAATAGAGGGAGGGAGTAATTTAGCAAGATTATAGCTATTATTTGAAGGCTAGAGTTCTTATGAATGTCAACCAATGTAATCATTTGATATAAAAGCAAAACTTCCTGCATTGGGAAAAAAGTTCTGAAATTTTGGGAGACCTCCTCCTCATTTATTCTACATAGATAAAATTTTACATTCACCCCACATTTTTCCTTTGGCTGACATTCACTGGCAATTCTAGTCTTCATGAAATTGCTGTAAGTTATATATGACTAGTCTTAAAAATCAAATAAACTTCAATCTATTCTTATCTTGCAAGTTACATTGACTCGGTTGTCAGCATCAATCTTCTGGTAATGTCCAAGGGATCATTTTGTTAAAGGTGATTTGAAGACTTCTCAACATGTCAGATGTTCTTAAAATCAGATCAATTTCAAACAGAGACTGGAATGACAGATTGTATGAATGTTGTATTTAGAATACTTTTTCTGTTCCTTTTCCAAATAAAATGATAAAATAGCACACATCATTATATGGCATTCATATTCTCAAACTCAGCAGAGCAATAGTTTAATGACTATTATTTTATTAATTATTGTAATACATTTTAGATGGTATCAGTGGATAGATAGATAGATAGATAGATAGATAGATAGATAGATAGATAGATAGATAGATGATAGATAGATGATAGACAGACAGACAGACAGACAGACAGTCCTCAACTTACAACAACTGGAGTCAGATTTCCATTGCCAAGCAAGGCAGTTGTTAAGTGAGTTGCACACAATTTTGCAAACTTTTTTTGCTATGGCATTTAAGCAAATCACTGAAGTTTTAAAATGAATTACATGTTCATTAAATGAATCCAACTCCCCCCATTGATTTTGCTTATCAGAAGTTGATAGAAAGGATGCAAAGGGCAATCCACATGATCCTAGAATGCTGTAACCATTACATATACATGCTGGTTGCCATGCATTCAAATTTTGATTAGATGGCTTTGGAGATGCTACAATACTTGTAAGTCACTGGTCATAAGTCACTTTTTCACTGTCGTTGCAACTTCAAATCAGTGGTTGTAAGTCAAGAACTTGCTGTAGTTAAGATGTCAGAGTTATTTATTGGTAACAAATGCAAATCTTTGGGGTTTTTGAACTTTTATTTTACTTTAACAAAAAAATATTTTAAAGGTAATTATTAAATATTATGTATTTTATGTTACAAAGGCAGCATGGTGGCTCAGCATTTAAGATATTAGGCTTGCTGGCTGGAAATCCGGCAACCAAGTTTCAGACCCGAGCTCCATGCAATGAGGTGAGCTTTGTCCAGCTCCTGCCAACTTATCAGTTCAAAAGCATGCAAATGTGAGTAGATAAATAGGTACCACTTCAGTGGGAAAGTAACAATACTCAATAAAATCATGTTTGATGGCCACATGTTTCCAGAATAATTTTCAGACAGTGATGGCTCAATGGCCTTGAAATGGAGATGAGCTCTGGCCCCTACAGTCAGTAATGACTAGCAGAGTAAAATCCGCAGGGACTCCTATCTTATTCTATGTTATGCTGACTCTTAAGAGTTATATGATTAAAGTGCTTAAAGTGTAACAGACATATAAATCTAGGTGTTATCTGTACACTGATAATCCCTTACCCTTTTAAGTAAAGGTAAAGGTTCCCCTTGCACATACATGCTAGTTGTTTCCAGCTCTAGGGAGCAATGCTCATCTCCGTTGCAAAGCCAAAGAGCCAGCACTGTCCTAAGACATCTTTGTGGTCATGTGGCCAGCATGATTAAATGCCAAAGATGTGGGGAACCTTCCCATCAAAGTGGTCCCTATTTTTCTACTTGCATTTTTACATGCTTTCAAACTGCCAGGTTGGCAGAAACTGAGATAAGTAACGGGTGCTCACTCCATTACATGGTGCTAGGGATTCGAACTGCTGCACTGCCTGCCTTTCTGATTGACAAGTTCAGCATCTTAGCCAGTGAGTCACTGCATCCCCACCCTATACCGGTCTATTTGTGGTTTTTCACAAATGTTAAGTAAAAACAGGAGAAGTTCAAGTCTTGAGGTACCCCACATTGGAACATTCAAGGCAATGGTGGGATTAAAAATTTTTTACCACTAGTTCTGTGGGCGTGGCTTGGTGGGTGTGGCAGGGGAAGGATACTGTAAAATCTCCAGTCAGAGGTAGTATTTGCCAGTTCTCCGAACTACTTAAAATTTCTGCTACCGGTTCTCCAGAATTGGTCAGAACCAGCTGAATACCACTTCTGATTCAAGGCCTAATGTTCCCCCCTCTTTGATAACCAGCTAGAGCCTCTCACTTAAGAATATACAGTATATTATTTTTTAAATTTTCTTCTTAGGGTAGTAATTGAAGGTTTGGTTAGATTTGGAGGAGTTATTGTTTTCTATTTAATCCTATTTAATAAGTAAATATTTGTTTAATACTCTAATAAAAATACTTTTAATCCTAACAAAGAAATGTAATTCTTTACTTCCTAAGATTCCTGGATATCTTTCTGGAAGACTTAAAGGTGTTTCACCTAGGGGGAAAAAAGGACATATACAAACAATTGATATACCTTTTTATTTGGCCAACTAAAGGTAATCCGAGATCTGGAAATGTATTCCAAGATATGACTCATCTTTACAACAAATATGGTCAGATAAAATTAGCTAACCATAAAATGAGCATGGCCAATTTCTTCCTATCATATATGATGTTACATGCTTTTTTTTTAAAAGGACAGAGATCATGCTTACTGGATGTTTTTAAACATGAATATCTATATGGACCTTTATCTATATAAAGTGCCAGTAATTTACAATTCCTATTGTGAAAAAAATGCAAATGTAATGTTTTAAAATATTAACAATATTGGCGAAGGTGAGGAAGAGGAACTTACTTACGTGATCAGATTACCATATGAATTATCCTATAATGAAGATTTGTGACTCTGCCAGTTTCCTTAAAAAATCATATGCTCTCATCTAAATATGTTTCTATCCAATTAGCGTTAGCACCATGATGAATTGGAATCGGAAGACTGTTTTAATTAATTAAGATTTCTCTTCATAGGTGTGAATATGCGGTTTGTATCCCCATCATATTATTAATGATATTATGGCATGATTGACCTTAAAAGAAAAATTTGTACACATCAAAATCCTGTGCTTTTGTTTGTTTATGATCAGCTATTATTTTCCTTTTTTTGGGAGGGGGGGGGTAAAAGAAAGAAAGAAAGAAAGAAAGAAAGAAAGAAAGAAAGAAAGAAAGAAAGAAAGAAAGAAAG
>NW_020769330.1:5099087-5117777 GCF_900518735.1 Pseudonaja textilis
TTAGAAAATTGGAAACAATGTATGATTAAAATGAGGGAGAAAATAGTGTAATTTAGTCAAATGTTTGTTAATAAAATAAGTGAAATAAAATAAATGAGAAAATTGAATTAGGAAGGTAGGAAGGGACGGGAACATTTTAACTAGTTAATGTTTTATAAAATATAAGTGAAGTGGGGGGATTAATTATGGAAAGCTTATAACTGTCCCATAGAAGTATGATATTTAATTGAAAAGTAATGTTAAAGAAGTTAAGATTTTAATGAATATTAACATTAATGATAGAATTGAATTGGAATGGAATGTGTTGTTTTAATTACATATATTTATAATTTTTTCTTTTTTATTAAGAATATAGTGTGTATTTTAAGAATGTACCAAGCAGAATCCGAATGGAAGTTATGTATTATATATTGAATGTATTATATTGAATGTTATAACTTTAAGGTATATATTGAAGCCTAAATAAGAGTTAAATGGATAAACTTAAAAGATATAAAGGTGTTATACTCCAATCAGCAACTACAGGAGAAACTTTGTTTAATGAGAAAAGATAATAGATAATTTAAACAGGACAGACAAAAAATATAAATATAATGATTTGAATTGAGATGAGATAATTAAAATAAAATTGAGAAATTAAAAGAGAAGCTATGTAGAAAATGTAAAACAGTAATAAGATATGGAATTGAGCATAAAAATGAGCATGAAGTTGAATTTGTGTCTGTACAAAGAAATGTAACCCAGGATTACGCCACTTTCAAAAAAGATTTTTTATTTGTATTTTTGTGTGTGTGAAAACTCAAATAAAATTTACAAAAAGAAAAGAAAAAAATAATTTTCAGCTTGCTGTTCCAGAACAAGATAGATAGCAATATGAAACAGCAGGTCTACATTTTCATGGAGTGAAAAGAATATTGACAATGAATCTGAGTGAAAAAAAGATATGTTATCCAATGATAACAATTTCAATATTTTAACTGACCTTTGCATACCCATACAATCAAAAGAATGAACCAGTTTCTATGAAATCTTTCAGCTGTAGATTATGGAAGATCAAATAGCTGTTAATGCTACATAAATAAACAAATAATGGGTCAAGAAAGATAATATATAATCCAGTGTACTTTTCCCCCTAGATGTAATTAGATTCTCCCAAAGATGTATATATCCAAAGGTATGGAAAACCTGTAACTCTTAGAAGTATTCCAAAGATACTCTGGACTATGACTGAAGAGGATGTCAGAGGTTGGGAAGGTTGGGGAGGAAACCAAATTTCAATCAAGTGGATTGAAATACAAGCTCAATATCTTTGAATATATATGTAGGAATACTATAGTTTCTAAGATTAGTGATCTCATGAGTTTTTCTCTGATTTGTTGATATATCTTGATGAATATATCTTTTCTTTTTATGTACACTGAGAGCATATGCACCAAAACAAATTCCTTGTGTGTCTAATCACACTTAGCCAATAATGAATTCATTCATTCATATTTGTCCATCAAATTAAAAATAAGTAAAGTTAACAGTAGGTAGAGATTGATGAGGTCCATCATTCTGCCTATTTCCATATTAGTGTATTTAGCTATGTTAGCTATATTATGTAAGACTGCTGCCATAGATTATTTTACCAGTTTTTGGTCAATGAACAATGATGTGGCATTGAATGAAACCATAATCTTCTATTTATTTATTTTAGGTTTTTGAGTTTCTGGAGGCACTGTAATAATAGAATAATGTTAATAGAATATTCACTCCTGATGTCCAAGCTTTTTTGTTAATTCTTTTGCTTAGTGATATGTTAAGGTGTTTGGTAATGATAAATTGGACAAAAAGATACATTGGGTTTGTGTATTTTTGGGTGTCCAAAGAAATGTGGAAAGATAGAACTATTCGTTTTCATCTTCTATTCTTCTTTTATCATTTGACATTTCTTAGTTTTTTGATCAAGTTGTCTGATTTTTGTATTGGGTTAGTGTTTTACTGGGTTGTTGGATTCTTTATACATGGATAATTCTTTGGCTCCTTGCATACTTTTATGTGGATTTTACATTAATGAAAACATTGAGGAGTGTGTAATAGACATAGATGAAAAATAATTCTGTCCAGGTTTAGTAGGAGGAAAATAGCTAAACTATTATTTAGAAGGTAAGCAGATGGCGAATGCAAGCTTTCCTGACCCTAGAGGTTCAGGATTTGCAGACTGAATTGATTTCCTCATTTATTTATTTTTTTAATGTATGCAAGAGTCCATAAAACAGACAGGCAAATTTATATTTTCCTGTCACTTTAAAATTGATGCTCTGGAAAGAACAAAAGAATCTCTCTAGCTGAAAGTAGAGAACAATGTATGTTTTAAAAATCCAGACCGCTAGGCTTTGTGCCACCTTTCCCTAGACATTTTCTTTTCAAATCACCCTTTTTTTTTCCGACAATAAGGAGGTGTGAGAACAGTCCCCCTCCCAAAAGGAACCTGAAAACTAAATTTGGTAACACGGCAGGCCAATTCTGAGACATAAAGGATGATGTGCAAAGTAATAAATTACAATTATGGTGTGTATGTTTTCTGCTATGGGAAAAAGGGCAAGCTTTTTGGAGAAAGGTGGTGCTTGGTTCAAAAAGTTTAGGATGGAAGACAAAATAGAATTAGCTCAATTCCATTCTATTGCATTTACTTCATTGTGTATCTACTGTAGGTTTTCAATGGATTTCCAGTGTTTCTTTATGCACCTTGCATAAAGGTTTCTACCAGTTCCTATTCTATTTAATGAATGAAAATTTGCTGGAATAATTCTTTCAAAAGAGAAGCAAATTCCAGTGAATTTCTCAAGGGTGGGGATTGATATTTGTTGGCTTAATTGTGAAGTGACATTTGGATTATATGTTTGTATTTATTTATATGTATGTACTTATTTAATTCATATGCCACCCTTTTTTACTATCCAGGTGACTCTGGAAGGTTTGCAATGCAATAAAAACATTAAAATTAACAGGAACTAGATAAAAATAGGAACCAAATCAGAGGTGGTATTCAACAGGTCCTGACCAGTTCTGGAGAACTGGTAGCGGAAATTTTGAGTGTTCAGAGAAACAGCAAATACTACCTCTGACTGGAGATTTTACAGTATCTTTCAACTGCCATGCCCACCAAGCCACACCCACAGAACCAGTAATAAAAGAATTTGTATCCCACCACTGAACCAAATACAGAGCAGTATAGAGCTCAGATCTAATTTTATTATACGTTTACTTTTTTGTTGGTTTCACTTGCATTTTAGTATACAGTATGGAAATAATAATTACACAATAAATAAAAAAATAGTTTAATTATTCTCAGAGGGTGGCAGCATCTGGTTGACCTTATTTTAATAAATCAGACCTAGTGTCAGAGTTCCAAGTAACACACCATAGCAATCAAAACTCCGAGGCAAGTGGATTCCTCAAAGAATAGATTTATTAGACATGTCATATTGGTACCACCTGATGAAAATCAGCTCTTAATACTCCCAGGGTTTTTACCTAATTAAAAGTAAAAGTTCTTTCACTTTCTCCAAGCAATCAGTCACATGGTCTAATTAGGATACAATTCAGTCGCTAGATGATTTCAGTTCCTTCCTCCTGGAAACCTGGTGGGGATGTCCTTGATTCCCAAGAGAAAGCATTTTATTTTGGTTACAGCACCCCAGCCAGTGGTGGGATTCTATTTTTTTTTACTACCGGTTCTGTGAGCATGGCTTGGTGGGCATGGTGTGGCTTGGTGGGCGTGGCTTGGTGGGCAAGGCAGGGGAAGGTTACTACAAAATCCCATTCCCTCCCCACCCCACTAGCCTGCTTTCCAGTTCCATTCTCCTGTGCAGAGCAACAAAAGAAGACTCAGCTAATCAGCTGGCACTTGGAAGGCAGAGAATAGATGGGGGTGGGCCAATCAGAGGTAGTATTTGCCAGTTCTCTGAAGTTGAACTTCTCAAAATTTCTGCTACCGTTTCTCCAGAACTGGTCAGAACCTGCTGAATACCACCTCTGACCCCAGCTATCTCTACTTCTCTCTCTCTTTCCCACAGCTCCAATTGTGGCAGCACTGAAGCCTCAAAATGACCACAGCCAGGGCAGCTTCAGGGTTGACACCAAGTTACTTAGGATGTGTTGCCCAAATTGAAAGACATCCTAGACAATGACAAAACATTAGATAATTTTTTTGGGTTACAAGAGGAGGTCTTCTATATGTCAACTCCCTGTCCTGTACAGAAAACCTCAGACTATCCCCCCAAAATAGCTGCTCAATCTTTTCTCAGAAATGACTGGTGATGGAACTCCCACAACTCTAGGTTACATGCTGTTATTCCACTATTTAACAGCTCTCCCAGTCACAAAACTCCTCCATGTTTTAAGTTTAGATCTCCCTCTGCAGAATAAAACTCCAAAAGAAATAGAAGTTCCCAGTTTCCTTTGCAGGAAAAATATGTTTGATTACAAAAAGAACTATTTTTTTTTCTATTATCCAATTTTATAAGGTTATATTTCTTCATGCACATAATATATTATCCTACCGTATGTGTTTTAGTTCAATGTACAAATGTATTGAGCACTCGTTTAAAAAACAAGTGGTCAGTTTTTATATCATAATGACAATATATGGGACTGATAAATGCCAATGATTCCTGTTTTCATCTTGATAAGACTATTCTACATAGTTTTTCTTGCAGAAAAAAAAACTATATACACCAAAGTAAAGGATCAAGATGCTTCAAAATATTAAAGATTCTCCTGCAAAAAGACAGGAGAAATATCAACATAAGTATTAATTATTTAAAAGTTCAAGAAATTTCCTCATTGGCCAATATTTGAAATGGTTTTAAAACTATCTTTACAACTCTGAATATGGTCTCTGATAATGGACCTATGCTTCTTATTTATTGTTGTTGTTGTTGGCTTCTGAAATTCCTTTTCTATTTGAAAAATAGCAGCATGATGAATGTTTGGCTTAATAAGGTATGTAAAATTACCCAGAAACAAAGTGTGTGTGTGTGTGTGTGTGTGTGTGTTTACTTGTTGAAATATATCCATTCATACATAGCACATCGTTGCCTTCAAGAAATTCCCCACTTTACATTAGAAAAATCATTTTGGTGAGCTGTGATTCCTAATTTTTCCAGGATGAAAAACAGGCAAAAACAAAAAACAAAATAAGGAGGAAGGAAAGAAAAAAAGATGTCAGGCTTGTTAGCTTGGTAAAACAATGATTTATGGTTAAAAGAATAGGATCTAACATTGGGAGAAATTATTCTCCATTGAAAAGAGGCAGAGCATACTTAAGCCTATTACTAAATGTAATTAGAACAGATTCTATAAAATATTACATTTAAAATATATGGGCTTGCAACAAAGGAATACAAGACCTTTTAGAAAATTATGCTACCCTGTCCTTTCCTCCTTTCCCTTTCAAAACACTGTATAATAATATTGTCTTTCCCCTTTGTTAACCATAATTAATGACATGCAAATGAAACATAATGAATATTGATTTACTGGCATTATCTTCAAACAATTCAAAATGAAACTATATGTGGTTCCAGTAGTGAAATTCCAGAGAGATTAAGTGTACATTTTAATAAGCCAATAATGGAAGGAAAACTTAAATTCTTTAGACATGCATCTTAATTTATTCATTTTATAAATGAAAATTGTATTTATTATGTAGAAACCCCTTTGTCATAATTCTACTTAGCCATTTAGTGCTAAGATTTATGGAAATGAAAATGTAAATAAGGTTTTCAAATGTAGAAATATTGCATCATAAATAAATAAACCCCTTATTCTGTTTGAAGTTCTGAAGTTTTGATTCACTTATTTCCCATATTATTTTGAAAATAATTGGAATAATCAGTTCAGGATGAAGTAGCTGATGCAAACACTGTTCTCTACAGATGAATAATAAATTCTACTTGTTCCAGTTCATAATATGTTTGGATATAAATTGTATTTGTCTTGGTGGTGGGGTTCTTAAAAGTGTTAGAAGAAATCAAAAATGAAATCCAGGAATACAGTACTGTGAGAATGAAGATTAATTTTAGTCCCAAGAACAAATACATTTGTTTTAGGGGATAGCTATAGAGAAAATGAGGTTTAAAGACTTGGTTTTATAATGGGACTGGTGCTTGGTGTGAGCTCAGAGGTGTGGTATGTATATTTGCTGGTTTTAACAATAGGTAGAATAAAATAGAATAGAATTCTTTATTGGCCAAGTGTGATTGGACACACAAGGAATTTGTCTTTGGTGCATAAGCTCTCAGTGTACATAAAAGATATAAGTGATAAATCATGATAATAGGTATCATAAATACATTCATCAAGAATCATAAGATACAACACTTAGTGATAGTCATAGGTTACTAAAAAGAAATCAAATTGTACATAGCTGTTAATAAGCAATCAAAACATACCAGGAAACAAACAAAACAATATGAATTGTAAAGATATAAGCAGTATGGTCATAGGAAGTGGGAAGAGATGGGTATTAGGAAGGATGAGAGGAATAATAGTAATACAGTCTTAGTAAATAGTTTGACAGTATTGTGGCAATTAGTTGTTTAACAGAGTGATGGTATTTGGGAAAAAAAATGTCCTTGTGCCTAGTTGTCCTGATGTGCAGTGCCTATAGTGTCATTTTGAGGGTAGAAGTTAAAACAATTTATGTCCAGGATGTGAGGGGTTTGTAGAAATTTTCACAGCCCTTTGTTTGACTTGTGCAGTAGACAGGTCCTCAATGAAAGGTGGGTTGGTAGCAATTGTTTTTTCTGCAGTTCTAATTATCCACTGAAATTTGTGTCTGTCTTGTTTGGTTGCAGAGCCAAACCAGAGAGTTATATTCTTCCTGGGCAGATGTGCAAACTGGGATGCCTCTGCCCTTGAACTTTGATCCTGAGGTGCATGTTAAATCAGGAAATGAAAATTGCCTTCAGATATGTAAATTCTACCTCTGCTGTCTCCCTTTATTCTGGAGGATTCCTCCCCCCCACCCCATGGAGCCAGTGATGTGCCAAAAGGAGGGGGGGCAGATAAGAGGTTTTTAATTTCTATCAGGTCTATATAAGAGAAGAGGTGGGTTAGTAGTAATTCAACATCATCATGCAAATGCTGCACAAGTTGAGAATGAAATATGGAATGGTAGTTTTTGTGTTATGATATTATAGTATGTTGTTATTTGGGTGTAACTCCACTGTTGCTTCTCAGCAAGTATGAGTAGCATTCTGCTCTCTTTTTTCTGGATGACAGCTCTCACAAAGTGTTATGCCCTTTTCTATTTCACTTCCATTCCTTCCCTGCTTTCTTTAATTACTCCCACATTCATTTGACTCTTTCCAGTTGTGGAATCCCCCCCCCCCCCCCCCGTACAAATTGTGCCTTTGGACTGAATATTGTTCTCACCCCTGAACTAAACTGTTCTCATTATGCACAGCAATATCATTTCTTGCATTTTTTTTAGAAGGAGCATGGGGAAAGAAGAGAGACCAGGCCAACATGAAAACCCTGAAAAGAGAAGGCTGTCAGGCAATTAAAGATGAAATGCTTACAGAAAGGGCACATTAAGAACAGCTTCAAGTAACTAACAGGAAGACAACCATGGTGTTAAAATGCTGAAGTTGCATGCCTCTGTTATAATTGAAGGTCATGACTTAGATGTTTTCTACCTTAACTGAGTTAATAAGAATCTTACCTATATAATTATAACTATGTCTGCATAGACTCAGTTTATTATGTTCCCTATCTTCTGAAGGAATTCAGTGTGAGATGGTAGGACAGAGGAAATGACACGGGTTTAAAAGAAAAAAAGACTCAGTAAGGAAATCAGATTCAGAAATATTGTTTAATCAAAACAAAAGTTTGCTTTATATAACTCCAGCCTGCCATCTTACTCGAAAGTAATATATCACACAACATGGTCCAGAAAGTTGCTGGAACTGCGGAAGACAGGATATGGTTACCATTTACTTGGAAGCATTCAACCCTTAATGTGATATAGTATAGTTCTGGCACCATCTTACTTAGGATCTTTCTGTGATTCTTCACTTCTTTTGACAGCAGTAAAATACAAATATAACATCATTCTTGAGCTGTACGCATATACAGAGCAATCCTCAACCCACTTTTCTTAATGACAGCTTCTTTGGCAGACCAATCCTGTGTTTCCCAAAAGAACAAATATTGAATTTTCCGGCTGAACTGCAGCTCAGCTCTTTCAAGTGTTTGTTTCACTTCTACTTTCTTTCTTTCTTTTTTAGCATGTAAATTTGGGTCTTCTGAAATCTGAATTTGCTAGTTTTCTAGATTTAAAAAATTTATTCTGCTTAGTTTTAAAAATACTATCAGGCATTAAACATTACCTCCACATTTTAATCTGGATTTTTTTTTTTAATGGATATGGATGTAAATTAAAATAAGTCCTTAACTGGTTAAAAAATCCTTTAAGAGAGATTCACATATTTTTTTAAATTTTCCATTCTTTAAATAATGACATTGTGAAATTGTTCGTATTTAGGCTGGTCTGCATTTTAAAGGATAGTTGGACAAAGGAATATTTACACCCTATTTCATCTTTAATAAAAGTAATAACCACACTTAGTTTTCATAGCGAGAATTGATGATGAAAAGTATTTGTGAAGTTTCCTGTTACTTTGAAATGGAAAGCCCTAAAATGAGCTAAACACTGTTGGTGAGATAGAATAGGGGGACCAACCTTCAATAATAAGAGATGGGAAGACCTGGTTCTGCCCATTTGCTTGACTTCAATGTCTCCATTTTCAACTGTATTTCCCTTTATTATTTCCCTAATCACCATCTACCATGCTTGTAATTTCTTATATTAGGGAGCACAGTGACTCAAAAGGTTAGAAGGCTGGGCTCACAATCAGCAGGTTTGTGTTCGAGACCTGTTGCTGCCATGGGGAAGGCTGAGCTTCCATCACACTCTCAGCTCCTGCAGACCCAGCACATTGAAAGTGGGCGACTACAAATAGATAAATGAGTATCACTTTAGTGAGTACCTTCATGGGCATATGAAAGAGGCCCCCAACTGGGCATCCTCCAGACAACAGTGATGTCACTAGCAAATCCTTTCACCATAGAAGCACTTCATTGCTTCCAACAGGGAAGAATTAGTATTTCCTATTTTCTGCACGAATAAAAGTAAAATAGGTTATAAAGAGGAATGGTATAATATGCAAGATAATATAATGTAATGATTATCATAGATCATACATTATGTCAGAAAGACATAGTTATTTCTTTATTGGTTGAGATACGTATTGAGTTATAATGGTTTCAGCTAATGCTGGCTAGGAATGACCTTCCAAAGTTTTCCACCATGCTTGGGGACAGAGAAACTGTATGGACAATTTCCACATTTTTTTTTCAGAGGAAGAGAAATGAATGAATGAATGAATGAATGAATTCTTTATTGTCCGTGTGTGATTAGACGCACAAGGAGTCTTGATGCATATGCTCTCAGTGTACATAAAAAGAAAAGATACATTCATCAAGAATCATAAGGTACAACACTTAATATAGTCATAGGGTACAAATAGGCAATCAAATCATACTAGGAAACAGTCAATTATTCAAAAGCATGACTACCCTTTAGCAAAGTAATCTGAAAATGCCAAACAGGAATAATATTCTCATTTTTTGTGTGGAATGCCATGATTTAAACAATGGATAATGTTCTCATGAGATATTTTTTGGGGAATCAGTTGAAGGATGGGAAGTTGCAGGCAGATGGAGAGACAATTGTAGAGACAAAAATAGGCAGAACCTTCCTATGTACCCCCAGTCAGCTCATAACTACTGTAAATGAGTAAACCACTAATCATGGCCCTATCTTTGCCATGGGGGTGGAAGAATAACTGCCTTCCATGTATTATGTACACAATCCTTCACAATTTACCAAAAACAATCCAGTGAAGATGACTTCTAGCCAGGGGTGGGATTCTACCAGTTTGGGTCAGTTCAGGTGAATCGGTAGTTCCAAAGATCAGCTGTGAGTGAACCAATTTTCTCCGATAATCAGCTGTTGGGTCCACCCGCCTGACCCAGCTCTAGTCTGTGCTTTATTTCTGTTTTTTTCAGGTCAGTTGCTTCATGTGGCATATCACCTGTTTACACAAAGGGCTTGCAGCAGAAGGTGAGTTGCAAACGCTATGCATGCAAAGCACATGCACACGGATGAAGTGTGTCCTCACCAAACCGGTTGTAACACCAGTTGAATCCCACCCCTGCTTCTAGCTAGCACTATGGGAAAAGAGTCCTTCACCCTTCTTCTTCCACGCTCACCAGAAAAACTTTTTTCAGTCTTTTTCAGTGGCATGATCTTTGCAAGAGAATGCTGTAAGAGAATGCTTGAAACACCATGGTTAATATTGTAAAATATATTTAACCTGGTAAAATAAGATACAGAAGTTCAGTTTTATTGTTGCTTACATATTATATTTGATGTTTAAAAATTTGCTATCTTAGAGTATGAAATTGAATGTCTTAATCAGTGTTATTGTTTCAGTGATTATAAATTAATTGCTTTTATAGGTTGTTGTGCTTTTGCAATTATATTATGTAAAGATTTATAATGACTGTCTTTCTTATGCTTCTTTGAATTGCTTGTTTGTTCTGCAATTTGTTAAAAAGTGTGCTATGGATAGTTATTTATTTGTTTATTCTTTCATGGTCACCATGGTTACATTGTTTGCAAAAAATAATAATATTGTAATGGAAAAATAAGGAAAGCAAGGCAGATAAAAATACTAAAAGATTCAGGACTGCGGTTGTTGACTGTATAATATCAGTAATGTATCTTTTGATATAAAATTATGACACATAAAAATATTGATTGTGTTTTAAGACTGGTACAAATAAGAAATACCTCCAGCACAATGTTTCAATATATTCTTATCTAGTGCAGTAGTATCTATTTCAGTGGGTGTTAACAAGCTGCCCCCTTTCTGAGGGGTACTTTGAGCAATACACTCTTTCCTCTTTTAAATTTTCTTCCAACTAATGTGCAACAGCCAATACACACTAGATAAGCCAGCATATTTTTAAATCAGCTTTTGTTTTTGCTTTCTTTGTTATTAAAAATAATGTGCTGATATTTATGAATCGATAAATCCCTTCACCACACATTAGTTTGTAGGTGGACTTTCTTGAACTATAAGATATTCATCTCTTAGTAACATTGAAGATACACATTTGTTAGTAACATTGATGCTAGATAACATTTATTCTCCTTCCCTTTCCCTTTCTCTTCCTCCTCCTCCTCCCCACACCCATTCCCACTCCTCCTTCTCCTTTTCCTTTTTTTTGGATAGAACTTAGTACAATGATATGAAATATCCATGGTGGGAAATTTTAAGTTTTTATGTTTTGGGAAATTTAGTTTTTAAACACTGTTAAGCATCTAATAGACCTCGTTGTAGATGGATTTCAAAATTCCTCATTAGAGTTATGGTATGTGCTAAGAAATGGGTAGATAGATTCTCTAGGCAAGGATAAAGTTTCTAACAGTTTCTTAAGAACAAGATTTTCTCTTAGTGGTTATGGTAGCACTATTCAGAGAAACTCCCCTATGCCTTCTGCCCAGATTTCACTGGAGTATAGAAAACTTGGGACACTGAAGAATGCTGAAGAAATGTTAGTATAAATGAAAGGACATTGAATGTCACAAGGAAGCAGATATCCCTTGACTCCCTCTTTCATTACTCCACCTAGAAGGCTATTATTAAAATTATATTTATCTTGGAAGTAAATCCCATTGATCAAACTTGAATATAAGATTCCAATATACAAAGCAATTTTAGATGAGAATGCAGGTAAAATGGCAAATTCATTACATCTTTCAGGTCCTGAATGTTTCACAGTCACGCACATATAGATGCCTGATTACTTCTCCCAATTTTTCACTTGGAAGCTCTTTTTTTCTCTTTTTTTTTGTGCTTCTCCTTCTTTTTAGTAATTATTACTCAATTATTACTCAATATAGTTAGCAATGTGGTGGCTCAGAAGTTAAGACACTGGATTTGTTGGCTGGAAAGCCAGCAGCCCAGGTTCAAGACCCAAGCACCAGATGATGTGGTGAGTTCCTGTCATTGCCCCAGCTCCCGCCAACCTAGCAGCTCAATAGCATGCAAATACAAGTAGAAAAATAGTTACCATTTTAGTGATAACAAGGTAACAATGATCTGTGATGTCATGCTGGCCACATGACCATAGAGATATATTGAGACAGCACTGGCTCAATTGCCTTGAAACAGATATGAGCATTGCCTCTGATAGTTGGCAACACAACTAGTGGAATACAGTCTGCCGGGACTCCTTTTTATTTTGGAATCAAAATCGAGCTGGAAGGACCTGGAGGTCTTCTAGTCCATCCCCCTGCTCAAGCAGGATATCCTATACCATTTCAGACAAGTGATTACTGAGTCTCTTCTTAAAAACCACCAGTGATGAAGCACCCACAATGTCTGAAGGCAAGCTGTTCTACTGGTTAACTGTCCTCATTTTTAGGAAGTTTCTCCTTAATTCCAAGTTGCTTCTCTCCTTGATTAGTTTCCATCCATTGTTTCTTGTCCTGCAATCAGATGCTTTGGAGAATAAATTGACTTCCTCCTCTTTGTGGTAGCCTCTCACCGTTTATTGTTTATCTCATTAGTGAGATGGGAAAACTCTGGGCTATTGTATCTTATTTTGTAGCCTACTACCAGTGAGAAATAGTAAACTTTAGAGCTTTCCTGGTATAAATGTGATTCCTAGGATGTATGACATCCTTTTTTAGCAAAAATCCTTGCTAACTCTTAATGCAATGTCTTCTACGGGATTTTTCTAATTTCTATGGTAAGATTAACACTACTATTCATAATTTTATTTAAGCAAGTATGATTCAGTTTTGAGCAGTAGTGCTACACCAAAAATCATCTAGGGCCCAACTTAAGTCTGTTTTATTTTCTGTGGCTGTATTGGACCAAGTCATTCCATATATTATGTATGTATTCCAATATGCATTAGATGAATGAACTATTCCTGATGAGATGGCTGAAATTTCATTTTAAAAAGTAGGGAGAATTTGTAACATCTCTAACCACCCCCCTCAGATCACAAATTTACGCATAACTGAAGTTTAACCTTCCTCTGATCAATTGGATAAATTTACCGACTGCATTTGATGAGTAAATGGTTATATTTTCTCTAATAATGTTTAGGCCATTCCTGTGTTAAAAATATAAGATGAATCTGCACTTCCAGAAAACATTCATCATGACTGATAATAACAGACAGATCAATCCATATCCGTTTCTCATACAACATTGTGGTACTCTTAGCTTTTGGCTCCCTAACTTATTTAAAATATTTTGTAGCAATTAAGGTAGGTTGCAAAGAAAATGTCAAAGAAATACAAAATGGAGAGAGCCTCAGTGGCCCAGCAGTTAGAATGTGGTACTACAGGCTATTTCTGCTGACAGCTGGCTGCCTGCAATTTGGCAGATCAAATCTCTCTGGCTCAAGGTTGACTCAGCCTTCTATCCTTCTGACGTGGGTAAAATGAGGACCCAAATTGTTGGGGGCAATATGCTGACTCTGCAAACCACTTAGAAAGGGCTGTAAAGCACTGTAAAGTGGTCTATAAGTCTAAGTAGTATTGCTATTGCTAAACCCCAATTTCTTTCAGAGGTGATTTCACAAAGTGAGAAAGAAGCTGTTTAGGTCAGGTTTTCATCAAACTTTGAACTGATGTCTTTAAAGAGATGTAACAATATTTCTTTGTCTTGGATACGACACTTTACCCCCCAAAATTTGATGATGTAACCAGGTTGGGATCTGCCTTGACCCTATTGGTCATTTTAACCTTCAGTGGAAATGCCTTTGCCTTTGTGGCCATGGAAAACAGCATTTA
This sequence comes from Pseudonaja textilis, assembly GCF_900518735.1. The sequence continues at coordinate 5,113,021 of NW_020769330.1, forward strand.
ATGGCCATTTTGGTATAAGCTACAAGAGAAACCAAATAGCTGGCTTCTGCACATGCAATTACCCATATAATATCTGATAAATGCTTCCCAAAACTCTTGTCAGTTCTTTTGCAAGTTCCTAATATTTATAGATTCAGTGCTCATTTGAGAAAAGTTCCTTCTCTAGTTCTTTTTTTAAAAGGTCATATCTAACTAGACCGATTTGTCAACTATGTGTTGTGATTTCTTTTACCATTATAGATTGTCCAATATCTTCTGCTGATAAGTAGTTTCATGCTACTATCCTTTTTATTGTTTTGTTTTCTGTGAATCCCATTCTGCCCATTCCATTTCACTTTTGCAAAACTAGGTGTCATAGTGATGATTTTTTATCATTACAAAGAAGTCAGTAGCAACTGCCTCTTCTTCGTAGCCACCCACTGTCTAGCTTGGGATTCTGCTAGCTACAAGATCCTTTATTACTTGCTGTCAGAACAGCCAGTACTTTGCAGTAAAATTTGAAGAAAGAGTTGTTTTTCTACTGTTACATCTTCCTTCACTCCATAGTTTTCTCTTCACCTACTACTTGTCACCTAGTTTATTTCTGAACTTGGGTTTAATAGCGGGCATGGAAGAAGAATTATATCAACCAGGAACCTTGCTAATATTTCTGAACAAAAACAACAGTTTTTTAAACCTGAGATGATCCAAAGTTCCCTTTATTGAATCTACCCCCGGTCCACAATAAAGATGCCTGATACAACTCTTATATTCAATGGGTCATTGTGTGCACATTTTCCCCACTTAACAAGGAACGCACAGTGCATTCAAAATACATGCTATAGAATATGGAGATATTTAAGTACCACTTAATGGTACTTTTTTTTTTGTAAGACTGAGAAATATTGAGAATTTTTCACCTTTAAAAACAGAATTAGAAAACTCTGCTTGGAGTCTCACATTCCTTTCCAAGAAATTCAATATTTTTGGGGATTGAATATTAAGCCTGTATGGAAATAGTTTCTATAAAGTAAAATTGGTTAGCTAAAAATATTATTATTCAGTTCTTTCTCTTTGTGGACATCAGTTTACCATGTTTGTCTATCCATAACTGTTTTGATGGAATCCTGAAAGTTCAAGATTGTGTCATCACTTTGATTTTTGTTGGTTTTAAAATTGTGTTCAACTTTTCCTTCCCTTCCCTTTCCTTCCCTTCCCTTTCTTCTTGTGAGGAATGTTACATGAAAAAAATATTGCTATATTTGAAAATGTAACAAACAGGAAATTGAGCTGTTCAACAGGTCTGAAAGAAATAATTTTTTAAAAAAAACTTTGTTAAAAAGCAGTATTGGAAATATAATAATTTTGTAATTTTCAATTTTTCTCAGTGATTTTAGCACAAGGCTGCCTAGAATTGAAAAAAGCTGTCAAAATAGATGTTCACTTTTGATAGAAATGATATTTTATACATCATAATTTCCTTGCTCTAAAAAGCAACTTTTCATATTCTATTAAACAGAAAAAATGTCAATCTTGTGATTTTAGTTACTTGTTTAAATCAGGTTTCTGACTTCAGAATAAGTAAACAGGTAATAAAAGAACAAAGGCTGTTTTGCACTGATTCTCAAAAAGTTGACATGTTCAACAGTTTTTAGTCCCTGAAAAAAATATTTCACACATTGTTCCTGAATTGCAAAATCTATTTTTTCTATACTATACTTCTAACTTAAAAGAAAACACATATTCACACATATATTTCACTTTTTTTAAAAAAATGTGGTTGGTGTTTTATTGCTACCTTAATGTTTTAGGGTAATTTGTAGAATTTATTATTTTTTAAAAATATTAGTTTTTATTTATTGTGTGATGTTCTGATGCATTCATAGCATAAAAAAATAATAAAAATCTTAATAATTAATGAATAAATAAAATGCCAGCCTTGAAAAATATAAATAAAATATAAATGACTGGTGGAAAACTATATTACATGTAATAGCTGAAACCTGTCAGAGTTATATGGATATTGATATGTTTATTCTGTTCTGAAAGTTGATTTCAAGAAGAAATTCACTTATTTCTCCAGGGCTTACTTCCTTTACTCTGGTGGCATGCAGAATTTAAGAATTTTTATAACAGAATAGAGCAAAGATATAATTTAAATCTAATGGTTTAATTTTCAATTGATCTCCTTTTATAAAAACAGTGAAGTCTGTTTGAATGACTCTACCACCAGAACAATAACTATTTTATCAAGAGTAATTGATCTCGCTTAAAAAAAACCCAAAGTTATATGTAATTCCATTCTCTACAATTTAGCAAAGCTGATTTCCCAATCTAATTTATCACTATATCTGAAATGTTCCAAAATATTGGCTTATCTCTGTCAATATTCAGTCTTCCTAAGTTTCCAAATCTCTGTGGCATTTTGTTCAGCTATTTAAATATGAAGGGTACGTAATGAAGAAATTACACAATTTTTAAAGCAAAATTGAAGGTAGGGGTCCGATGAAGGCCAATGTGGTGTTTTATGATAGGCATCCCTACAACTACTTTAAATTAATAAACAAAATAAAACCAATATCATCTCAAGATCACACAATTTACAAAACTAAAACTTTGTTTACTTACTTACTTACTTACTGCGGATGCTTCAACACTGAAGGTTTTAAAGAAGAGATTGGACAAAATTTGTCTGAAATGATGCAGGATTTCCTGCTTGAGCAGAAGATTGGACTAGAACAGTGGTCTCTCACCAGTGGGCCATGAGAAAATTTTGGTGGTCTGCAGAGAAAACTCACCCCCAGAACACCCTCCCTCAAAGCAATTAATCCAGGCTGTGCAGGAACATAAGGCTGCTCTACCCACATGGCCTGCAGAAACTCTCTCCTCCCACTCACTCCTTATGTGGCAAACTTGCCTGCATAATTGCTATTTTTCCTTTTTCCAACTATCAGCTGTTCTGCTGTGCTGGGAGATTTAGATTAGCTAGAAAAAGGAAACAGTTGCATATCTTGCTTTCTAGCTAATCTTTAGATCTTTGGCTCTGCTGTTGAACCTCCTTTAGGACTGAAGGTTCTATTATTCGGTGCAGACTCACAGCAAGCAAATTTTATGTGACAGACTGAGCTAGCCGATGACAGATGGATAGATCACTGAATGATTCTATGAGCAACTCAATCTGCCTGCCTGATTTGTCTGATTTTGGGTGAAAGTTGCTCTTTTTTATTAAAAAAAATCAATATTTATATAAATGTTTATAATATTTACATACAAGCCATGCCCAGCCAGTCACATGACCACTAAGCCACACCCACAAATTAGGCCATGTCCACAGAACCAGTTATTGGTCCCTGGGATTTGAAATTATGTGTTTGGTAGTCTCTGAGGTCCAAAAGGTTGGCCACCCCTGGACTAGAAGACCTCCAGGTTCTTTCAGCTCTGTTATGTTATTTTGTTATTCCACTGTATTGGCTGTGGTTTTGCAGACACAGATAGCTCTGTGGAGGAAGAAACAGTTAGGCAATTACCATTTTTAAATGCACTTGTCAATAGACAAGAGAATGGAAACCTAGAAACGAGAGTTTATCACAAGGCCACCAACACCTGCATGCATTCTGAATTTCAACAGCAACCATCTACTCTCACAGAAAAAGAGTTGCATCAGAGTACTATATGGCAGGGTGAGAACCCACTGTAGTACCCAGCAAGCTAAACAGCTGAAGAACAGGTAGCTACATGAACAATTCAAGCAGAATGGGTAGTCATTGGTACCCATTCGCCACACTGTAATGAACAATGACACACAGTCCACTTTGCCAGCTACTAAGATTGTTGGACAAGCAAGCACAAAAACAGCTAGGAAAGTGATTGAAGCCTGAAAACAGGCCTTTCAGCAATCAACATAAATGCTTATTTACCACCAGACTATCAAGTACTTAGAAGGCAAGGGCTGGGCAGCACAAGCAAAGGACAGCTAATGATTTAAAAGCCAGCCATCAACATACCCCAATCATCATCCAAAAAGCCACTTACAACAGGCACTATAAATGCCACACACACTCTGCTAGAGAGAAATTCCCTAAAGATGGGCTCCAGCACAAGTCTGAAAGACCCAGATTGGATCCTGAAACATTATCCGGGGTCATGTTTGTTTATTCATTTGACAGACATCTCTGAACATTCATTATAAATCCTCCCCTGTTGATGCTTGATATTTTGGTTAATGTTCATAGAAGCCACTGTAATGTACAAGATGCCTATGCAAATGCAACTTTGGAATTTGCTATCTTGAATTATACCCATCAATTTTACCTGTAGTAAGTTGACTTTGACACATTATCATGACCACTATTTGCTGATTTTTCAAGATCTCCACATATCACACTTGTGCTAAAAATATGAATAACAAAGCCATACTGTGAAATCCAAAGCTTTTTATATGCACATTTTCTGCTCTGTTGTCTCCCTGATTTTTGTAAATACGTGGGCTGTATTCTTATTTGCTAGCTGAATATCAGAGGAGATGATAAATCAGTAGAACCTTCAGACCAAAAAGTTGAGTTTAGGATTTTTAATTAGATTCTGCCATATTGACTTTGAAATTGAGTGAGCAATGTAACAAAAATAACTCTAGAGTGCCAACGTCATTGAAGTAGTTGATAAAGAGAGGGGGGAGTTTTGCATTGCAGAGATTTGAACAGAACAGAACAGAACAGAACAGAATAGAATAGAATAGAATAGAATAGAATAGAATAGAATAGAATAGAATAGAATAGAAT
>NW_020769330.1:5121263-5143057 GCF_900518735.1 Pseudonaja textilis
ATCTATCTATCTATCTATCTATCTATCTATCTATCTATCTATCTATCTATCTAAATCTATTAGAACTTAGAACAACCTTATTGTCACTTTGAATGTACACTAATCGCCATAGATTAAAATGAAATTTCATTGTATGCAGCTCCCAAAGGGTCACCATCTCCAATATACACTACATAAGCATGACAAAATAAATAATAAATAAGTAAATAAATACAAAATTATGCATATACCCACATATATTATATGACACAGAGAAATAACACAATCTAGTCCAGATGTATATATGTACATGAAGACAAAAACAAAACTTGTGGTAGTCTTGTTATAAACACACACACACACACTATATCTTTTTGTGCCAAGTTCCCAAACAATTCTATTTCCATGTTTACAATCATGGGCAAACTAATCAGTTTCAGAAAAATAAGCTTTTAAAAAATACATAACTGGCTATGAAATGAGACAAATATTACTGAGAACATATTTGTTGACAATAAACTCAGAAAACTAAAATGAATATCAGTTTTATTTCAACAAGGTTTCCCTGCCTGCATCTTCTTCAATATGATTTAACATTCACTGGCTTTGTTCTTTAAGCACAGTGCATCAACAGAACTGCTCACCTTTTCTTTGTAACATTAGTACAGTAGACTCTTAAAGAGAATGAATTTGCAGCCAACAAAATGCTGTCTTCTTAAAGCTATAATGTTCACCAAATATAGGCTAAATATTTTTTCTTTGTTTGGAGGAGGAGGAGGAGGAGGAGGAGGAGGAGGAGGAGGAGGAGGAGGAGGAGGAGGAGGAATAATACTCTGGGACTTTATAATTCAAACTGACAAACATCTATCACACAACATCTCAGACTTAATCATTGTTGATCAGAAAGAAAAAATAAGTCTGCATAGTAGACACTGTATACCCAGAGATAGCAGAAGAGAAAGAATTGGAGAAACGTACAACATATAAAGACCTGAAAATAGAAGTAGAACAACTGTGGCAAAAGAAAGCAAAGATAATGTCAATAGGTGCCTTGGGTGTAATTCACTTAAACACCACTGACATTGACAAAATCACTATCAGTCAGTTGCAAAAGGCAGCTTTACTTGGAAAAGCTTACATTCTGTAACAGTACTCCTAATACCATCAGATATCATCATCTGCCTATTCTTGGGAAAGACTCAATAGTTGAACAAAAATGCCAAATCCATCCTAAACATCTGGCTCCCTATACCAATAGCACTCAGACTTATATACTTCTTCACAGTGCTTTACAGCCCTCTCTAAGTGGTTTACAGGGTCAGCCCCCAACAATCTGGGTCCTCATTTTACCAACATTAGAAGGATGAAAGGCTGAGTCAACCCTGAGCCTAGTGAGATTTCAACTGCCAAATTGCAGGCAGCAGAAATAGCCTGCAATGCTGCACTCTAATTGCTGCACTATCGTGGCTCATACAATAAACCATAATAATAATATATCCAAAGACTATTAGATCTGAGCTGAAAATATTCATTCCTATTTTTTAAAGCATGTGTGTGTTTTTCTATCTTTGTATGGAAGTGAGAAGGTATTTACTTTGACATAAAAAGTCTTTTTTCTTTGTTCTCTATTTTTAAAAGGCAGGGTAAATGTGCCATTTTAGTAAGTGCTAGTGGGTGAGTAGGTAATGATTAGGAAGGAAGAATGGCTACATAGAGAGGAAGATAATTAGAAATAGTCTGATCACTGTTTTATTCCTTCTTGCTTTTATGGGTATAAATAGGCACACAAAAACATGCAGATATAACTTTCAGCCCAGCATTAACATCATTGCAATATACAGTTAGTCTCAGCTGACTGATTGTAGCACCTATCTTGCATTTTATTTGGATTTTTTTTTTCTAAACAACTCTCATTTAGGTATTTGTTACTATGAAGGGTGTTTTGTTTGTGTTGCTGTAGCATATCACCCACCCAGAGTTCTTTGAGATTGGGTGGGTTATAAGTAAATATATAATACATACATACATACATACATACATATTTCCTTTTGATTATATCTTATCTGGCTAGTGTTAACTCTTAGCAATCACATAGAAAGATTTCCTTCAGGAAATCTGAACTGTTCCCTAACTCCATCCTTCAAGCCTTCTGTGTACTCATTCACTGTAATTAACTTTATCACAGATGTCAAACTTGCAGCATCACATTAGCATCATGTGACATTTCACGATGTTTTTCCCCTTCGTGGACCTGCACGTGATGCACCTGACCCATGGGCCACCAGTCTGACACCCCCGATCTTCCTCATTGCTGTTCATCCTCTTCTTTTTCCTTCTGCCTTTCCAGCATTTTAATCTTCTTCAGAGAGCTAGATTTTTGTATGATCTGTCCACAGAATATTTCCTAAATTACACTAAAATCATTATTTGAGAATGACACCTTTAATTAATCGCTCATTGTCTCTTACAAAATTGTGTACCATAGCATCAATATGATGTTATGTTCTTTGTTCCCTATGCCATCTGTCAAGTAAACTTGCAAGATTCGTTTTTCTCGCCATCTACATGTATACATCTGAACTAGACTGTCTTGTTTCCTTGTGTCATATATTTGGGTTTGTGTGTATATGCATAATTTTTATTTGTTTATTTATTTGTTATGTAGTGTATATTGGATGTGGTATATCTTTTGAGAGCTGTATGCAATGAATTTTCATTTTAAGGTATACTGATTAGTGTATATTTAAAGTGACAATAAAGGTATTCTAAGTCTTAATAAGCAAATAATCTCCATTTACAAATGGTAGATTATAGAGATGAAATTCAATTATAGTTGGTTGCACAGTTAGCCAGACGTTTAGGCTGGCTTTGGATTTGGCTTCTAACTGTTGATTCCTTCCCAGGGACCTATAGGTAGACATTGTGGTTTGATGCTGTTAAAGATATTATCCCAGAATGTAAGCTGTTCTGATTAAAGCTGCCTTTTGCAATTGACCAATGATGATTTTGTAAATTCTGGTGGTGTTCAAGTAGTGCTTTAGATGTTTTGGTCATTTTCAATTACTTTTTCAAATTTGTGTTGCCAACCAATTTTTCATTACTGGCACAAGATAATTTTATGGATGTTCAGTGCAATTATGTTGGTGACTATGTTATATTGTTGTTATTGTTATTATTGCATTAAAAAAATAAAAATAACTAGCACTATCAAATATTTATTAACATTACAGTGGGAGGTTGTTCTTGAAAATGACACTTAGCTTACTGAATGTGTGGCAACCACATTTAACATACCGTTCAGTGATGGTATTCAATTTTTTACCTTCCAGTTCTGTGGGTGTGGCTTGGTGGGCACAGCTTGGTGGGTGTGGCAGGGGAAGGATATACTGCAAAATCTCCATTTCTACCCCTCTCCAGGGGAAGGATACTGTTAAACCCCATTCCCTCCCCACCCCACTAACCTGCTTTCCAGCTCCGTTCTCCTGTGCAGGGCAACAAAAGAAAACCCAGCAATCAGTTGGGACTCGGGAGGCAGTGAATAGATGGGGGTGGGCCAACCAGAGGTGGTAATTACCAGTTCTCCAAACTACTCAAAATTTCTGCTAATGGTTCTCCAAAACCTGAATACCACCTCTGATACCATTCAATTTCCATTATTGTCTCAGCTTCCATTGAGATCCATAGGCAAAGACATTTGTAGTGCTCTACTACATCCAGTTCTTCTCCAGGTATACAAAAAATCTTTCTTTGATGAATTTACTAAACATGACATGGCTCTTTTTTAGATTTATTTTTAAGCCAAATGGTTCTCCTGCTTTGTGCAGCTCTTGTATGTGTCTTTCACATACACATATAAGAATTACCATTATGATTTTTGTTTTATTTTGGTATTTAACACCACCTAACAAATGAATTCAAGTCAAGGTAAAAATGGCTTAATTGTAACAAAATATTACATTATTTAAACAACACACTAAATAAAACAATATACTTAAAATATTGTATCATATAATTAAAAACAGCAACCAGTACGACAATTGGAGTTTAGGAGTTATGTTTCAATAGCAGTTCTCCCTTGCAGTATTCTCACAACTATAATCAATTTAAGTCATTTTTCAAATACAATTCCACCTAGATTGCATTACAGTGGCAGTTTGTCTATTGAAAGACAACCCACACTAAGCAAGTGCTCCATTACCAAAGTAGCACTCCAAACTCCCACAAGAAGATTGGCAATATTATTCAGTTCAGAATACGAGAAAAATGAAACAGGCAGCCTCTTGTACAACATCTTGCAACAGAATGGATACCCACACAACTTTGTCAAAAAGTGCCTGACCACTCAGTCCATTTCAGACAATTGTGTCAGTACAACACAAGCTATAAAAAGGATAATACTGTGATAGATCAAAAACATCTCAGAAACAACCAGTAGACTATAACAATCACACAGCGTCACCACACCACACAAATCAAGTAAACCCTTATATAACATCTTAATTAAACCAAAAGAATCAACAGTCCAAGAAGAAACAACAGGGATCATTTACAACATACAGTTTAAGGACAGTGTAAAGACTGACAGGCAGAAGTAAAATGCATTTGTGGGCGCCCACCTGGCCATCTGTCAGAAGACACAATGAAAAATCCTTAATGTCAGAACACATGGACAGAGTAAACCTAATTTCAACTGGAAAACTGTGAGCATCCAAATCAAGGTACATCCAAAAATGCTAGAAATTCCAGAGGCTTAGCTTTCAGATAAATTAGCCATGAATAACCATCTAGAGATAAACCAAAAGAGACAATAAAAGAGACAATTCAAAGACATTCAAAAGAGACAATAAAACAATCCAAGAAAACAAAAATAATGAACATCTCCAACAGCGAACATCCAGATAAGCAAGGACTGGTACAAAACAAACAAACAGAAAACAATATCCTAATCAAAGAACAGACAAAGAGAAAAATCATATTCTCACCAACACTGGCAGGGAGCAAACTCCACACTCAGGAGCCCTTGTTGCTCTCTGAGCTTAGTTGTTTTCTTGCAGATGTTTCATTACCCAAACTAGGTAACATCATGATCACAATATGATGTTATTACTTAGCTTGGATAATGAAATGTCTGCAAGAAAACAACCAAGCTCAGAGAGAACCTAGAACCCTTCATTTCAACCCTGAGTCAGAAATATTCTTCTTTATTAAAACTCCACATGCTAGCACTGATGATGTTATCTAGTAAGATAATGAAACATCTGCAAGCAAGCAACCCAGCTCAGAGAACACCAAAGACTTCATAGTTCATTCTACGTATATTCTGAGCTACATGTATTCTCTTCTGTGATATGTAGTTATATTTTATTATATGCTTAACCCAGCCAGTCAGAATTCTCCAGGGTGAATTACAACATTATTTAAAACATTAAAAAGAAGAGAAAGAGAGAGAGAAAAAAGGTGTAAATTGCTTTTGATAGCGTCGGGGCTTTGAAACCGCAAAAGGTAGAAGCTGGAGAAGGAACTATATAATCAACTTGGATAAGTATACTTTGATTTTATATTGGCACTAATAAAGCTGAACTATAGACTGTTAAAGAGGAAATTTAATATCAGCTGGATTTGATCTTTTTCTTGTTGGAAAATTGTGGTTTAAAAAGTTCTGAATAATAGAGAAGAAAAAAGAAAAGAGTGGGTGAAGACTTAGCATAATAAAGAGTGCCATCTCAGTTAAACTCAACTTGTTTTTCTTCTAAAAAAACTCTTGTTTCTTGAAATTGCATGGAAATTGATACAATAAATCAAGAACTTTGAAAAATTGAAACATTGTAACAAAGAAAGAATTAGGAAGATTCTGCCTTTGGATTAGTTGCTGACTCTGAGATGAATTTGGCACTGGATTAATGGAGACTTAAAAACTTGAGTGAAAGAAAAGTTGACTGTTGGAAATAAACTTTAAAGATACTATTTGGATTAAATTGTGAACCAGAAAGTTGTAAAATGGCAATTTCTCTTTTGGCATTAAAAATGGAACTCAGAAAAATGAAAGAAACACTACAAGAATGAGGTGAATCATTGGGTTTTGCTTTAAAATTTATTGAAAATGAGATAGCAGAATATGAACAACAAAGACAAAAGGCAGAAGAGGAGATGGAGCAAATCATAGAAGAGACCATCTTTAGTGATCATCGAGAACCAAGAACTCTTGAAAAGAAAGAAGAAAAGAGTTGGAAATAAATACAGGAGATTTAAGAAATTAAATAAAAAGGGAAATATCCGAAAAATTAAAAAAGGGAAAAGAGTCAGCAGAAATTCAAAGGGCGAAAGGAAGCTATAAATAGAGAGAGGGATAATAACTGGAGTGAAAGAACAAAGGAGAAAAGAAAGGGGGAATGAAGGGACAAGAAACAGGATTTGGAAACAAAGAAATATGGGATATTTCTGAAATATGCAAGGTATTGGGGGGTAATATAAATAAATTAATAGTTACAAAATAGGGACATATAGACTGACTAGATGGAAAAACAGAATTGTTATTTTTGGGATAATGGAATCTAATGCTCTTCCTCTTTATGTAGAGAGATAATTGTAACAAATAATGGAATAAGTATATTAGATATATTGAAATATTTTTTAAGATTGGAATGTTGGCTTTTCTTGGTTTAAATATGAATGGAATAGTTAATGGAATATGTGTATTAAATATATGGAAATAAATGAAATGATATAGGAGGAGAGCTGAAATGGAATTAACTTTAGGGTTTAGGATTGTTTTACTGTTTGAATGAGTAGATTAATATGTCCTTTTTTGGTGGAGGGGAATTTAATGAAATTTAAAAGGAGAAAAATCATGCAGAATCTGATTTATATATGATATGTAGTTTTAAAGGGATTATTAAGTTTAATGTTTTAGATAATAACGTTAAATGTTTTAACGAGATTTAAAAGGGGTGAAAATAAATGAATTTATAACTTAGAGGTGGCGCACTTATGTTGAGATTTCAGTGGGGAAACCAATTTATAGAAAAAGTGTCTTTTTTAATTAGAATTTAAGATGAAATATACAAATGTGACAGTTAAAAGTACTAAAGTATAATAATTATGAAGTTATCATAAGTGAATTAAATAATGAGATAAATATTTGGAATAATACAATAAAATAGAAAATGTATAAAAGCACTGTTAAGATAAGGAATTGGATATAAAAATTTAATATGTAATCATGGTCATATTTGTATGTATATGTGAAACCTGTAATCATGCTGTTCGCTAAAAAGAGATGTTAAAATATGGAAAACTGAATAAAACTTGTTTAAAAAATAAATAAATAAAATATTAAAAAGACTTTCTAAAAATCTATATTTTAATAAATAGAAAAGAAAAAATACATAATATACTCGATGTAGTGCTTAGATAACAGTACCTGCAATGCAATATGAGCATAAAATATTTGAAGTAATGACAAATATGCCTAGAAGAACCACAGTTTAGGCTAGAATAGGGATGTCAAACTTGTGTTGTCACATTGTTGTCACATGACTTTCTCCCCCTTCAATAAACTGGGGTGGGTATGGGGGTTATCAGCATGTGACACCTCTGCCCTGCAGGCCATGAGTTTGACACCTTTGGGCTAGGATCTTCTTAAAATGGCTTTACATATGTGAAGGATCACAGTCGAGATGATTCTATCTGTGATGACCCAGAGTATAACACAAATGTAACAAAATCCAAAACGCCTCCAACTTGGCCCCACTGTTCAATAATTCTCAGTTGGAGAAAAAATTTATTCAAAAATAATCTTCAAAAGAAAGCAATACAGTCCAAACTTTATGAGCAGATAGAGGTGAAATAAAAAACCAAACCAACAAACTACAATGAAGGAAATTCCACAATGGAACAGGATAACTAATTACCAACTCCAAGGAGATAACAAGGCACAGTCTGTTGGAAGGACACCAACCAAGATAACTTCAGCCCAAAATAAAACACACTTTGCTTCTGGCATCACTATGTTTTAACTGTCTCTCTTATATACTATTCTCCCCAGCTGCAACCAATCATGACCACTTCCTCTCTCGTAAGCCAAGTTATTTCCTTCTCTGTTCCTCCTTGCATGTCTTAGGATGAAGAAGGGATGGGCCTGGTTCTTCCTCTGACTGCCCAGCTGGCCTCTGCCCTCCCCCAGCCTCCTCCACAACCTCCGCAGCCACACTTCCACTCCCTGTCAACTGTTCCTCCTCTCCCTCAGAGTCCGATTCTAACAAGGGCATGACACTATCTTTTGGAACTATCTTCCTAAGTATGCTTTTTAGAAGGATGCAAAGAATATCCTATGTGGTGCTGTAGATTAGGAAATTAGAAAAAAAATTCCCAAGAGTCAGCAATGCCAAACCATTTCTCTATTGCTGTCAAGAAAAGTATACTTCCATTCCTTCCCCAAAAGTTAGTTTGGCTTTTGAGAGATTTTGTTTTGTAACAGAAGGTTAAGCAGAGCACACTTAAGTGTTAGTAACCTATTAACATTACTGCCATTTATAATGGGCTGCTTTAAAGATGAAGAACATATACGTTTATTAATTAAACTAACAAATTATAGGAGAGCAAAGGAAAAGAATGGATACACTACAAGTTAATAGATACTTCGATAAATTATTTTTTACTTCTGTACAGCGCATCTGTCTTGAAGTTTCATTTTATAAAGTGTACCTGCCTTAATTATATGTTTGATGTGACTATCTTGAAAAACTATTTTAATTGAAGTTTGTACCTCATGTAACATTACTCTTTCAGCAGACAAGTAAATGAAGCTAATCAGTGAGCAGATGTAGGTCAGAGTGATGGAGAACAAATGCATAAAGACTTGGAACTATCTACTCAACGCTGGATATAACTACATTTAAACGTTTGTTGTTGTCGTTAAAATATGTTCTTAATTTCACTTGACTTGGCACAAACATTCCCAGCGGTTTTCATATATACATGGAACTTCACCATACCTACTGCAGTTTCTCTCTTCTACTAAATTTTCTCTTTTCTGTGAACTTCTACTAACCTCCTCCCACTCTCTCTTCTATGTCTATTATTACTACATCTCCGATTGCATCAGAACATCAGTTTTCAGCCAAATACCTGAATTTCTTTCTCCTGACCACCTCCACAAAAAAATCATGCTTTGTGCAAGGTGTCCATAAAAGCAAATGTATTTGAGAAAAAGACTTTGAGGACTCTTTTGATCATCAGTAGAAATAGGTGGTATAACAGACGCATAGGACCTAGTGATGTTATTGTCTCATAACATCTGGCCACATCAGGATGGAATAATTATATCATGAAGGAGATTTTCTTTCTCTGTTTTTTTCTGACTTATCCACAAGGAGAAGTTGCAGTGTAGAAAAGTTGCCTATATTTTCTTATTTAACAGAAGATAAAATTAACAGCTAAAGTTTGGCCCACAGCATGAAAAGGCTGGACATTCCTTCACTGTAGTTATAGCTCACTAATTCCACAGATTTTTTTTAAATGAATGGTGAATTACATCCAAAATTTTCTAAATTGTTGTTATTTGCATTTAGGGCTGTAACTTGCAAGAGGAAGTCTTTTGGCATGTATGTGGAAGTGTGTAAAAATCTTATGCTGAGCTAAAGAAATCATGAAACTAAAACAATTGTGATAACAAGGACTATAAACAAAATATTTAGTATTGCAATTGATTGCTCAAGTAATAACATTTCCTAGAACATATTGAAGACTCAAATTTCTCAGAAGACTGCCCCTCTCTCAAACTTACACTCCATAATTTTTAGGGTCAGTAAATCAGAGTTTGAATTTATGCCTTGCCTGGGATAAGAGTCTCTATAAGGGCAGAGGCTAGTGTCAAAAAAAAAAAATCAATGTGGTAGATGCAATCACATCTGAATCTTTTTACATGGATACTATGGGAAGGATATATCTACCATTGGGTCAATGGCAAATGGACAACATATTGTCTGGAGAAAACTTTTCTCTGTAAAATCTTTCCAATTAACATCAGAACTTCAATGTGGTACCATGAAAATAATTGCAGCAGTTAAAGAAAGAGATTTGTTTTTGCCATTTTCTTAAACAGTAGGGAAAATGTGGCCAAGCCCACTACTTTTGTGAATGCAAGGTGTTGCAAAATCCACTTGGGTAAATCCTCTATATCAGATAATCAAGTTTTAAATGTCTCATCTGAAGCAACTCAGCAGATTCAAAATGCAAGAGATGGTAATAGCATCTCTAAATTGTGCTTAGTGGGCAATTGGCAGCTGGTGCAGATCTTTCCTTACAGGCATTGTATAATCATATTTCACACAGCCCTGCAAACTAATCCATTTTACACCAGTTGCAACTTTCAGATAAATTTCAAAAGTAGCCGTGTATGAAGCTGATTTACACATTGACTGTGTATGGCAAGGTAGTTTAAGTTCTATATTAATATATGAGATACAGTCTTTAGAAAGTAGCATACTGATTTTTATTTATTAATTGAATTTATATGTTGTTCACTTCACCATCCAAAACAACTCTGGGTGGCTTTCAAATACAATAAAAACCTTAATATTGAAACCTTAAAACAATAAGTATTCACACTCAATATGGAGGCGGGTTCTTCTCTCTTAGTCTACTAAGTCACCTCTAGCATAATATGGTTTCATTGGGGCCCCAATACAAATGGCAGAGCAAGTTTTTGAGGCTCATCCAGAAGGTCAAGAGTGTGAGGGTAGATCCCACCTCTGGTGACAGAAAGTCCAGGAGCCATAGCAGAAAACGCTCTTCTCCTAGACTTAAGCATTGTGACAAGATGAAGTTCAGTGATGAGAAAAGTAAGGCCCCGCATTTAAGCAGGAAAAAAACAAATGCATCATTATATGAGGTATCTGGCTCAACAGTAGCAGTAACTGTGGGAGGAATCTGGGTGTCCTGGTAGATCATTAAGATTAACAGATTAACAGAGTTGGAAGGGACCTTGTAGGTCATCTAGTCCAAACCCCCACCCAAGCAGGAGACCCTATGCCATTTCTAACAAATGGCAGTACAATCTCTTCTTGAAAGCTTCCAGTGATGATGCTCCCACAACTTCCAAAGGCAGGTTGTTCCATTGGATGATTGTTCTCACTGTCAGAAAATTTCTCCTTATTTCTAGATTGAATCTCTTCTTTATCAGTTTCCATCCATTATTCCTGTCTGGCCTTCAGGTGCTTTGGAAAATAGCTTGACTCCTTCCTCCCTGTGGCAGCCCCTCAAATATTGGAAGACTGCTATCGTGTCTCACCTGGTCTTTCTCTTCATTAGACTAGCCATCCCCAATTCCTCTAACCATTCTTCATATGTTTTAGTCTCCAGTCCCCTAATCATCCTGGTTGCTCTTGCCTGCACTCTTTCTAGCATCTCAGCATCTTTTTTATAGTGTGGTGACCAAAATTGGATGCAGTATTCTACATTTTTTCCTCAGATAGTTAACAGTGTGCAGTTGCAATGTGAAAAGTGGGCCATAAGAAAGGATAAGCACCAAAGAATTGAGGCCTTTGAACTATAGTGCTGGAGAAGACTCCTGTGAATCCCTTGGACTGTAAGGTGATCAAACCGGTCAGTCCTAGAAGAGATCAATTGTCTGCTCTTTAGAAGGCCAGATCCTGAAGATGAAACTCAAATACTTTAGCCACCTAATGAGAAGGAAGGACTCACTGGAGAAGAGCCTAATGCTGGGAATGATTGAGAGCAATAGAAGAATGGGACAACAGAGAATGAGGCGACTGGATGGAGTCACTGAAGCAACAGGCATGAGCTTAAATGGACTCGAAAAGGTGGTACAGGACAGAAAGGCCTGGAGGAACATTGTCCATGGGGTCGCAATGGGTTGGACATGACTTTGCAACTAACAGGAACAAAAATAGCTGCCAAAAAACCCCAATGCAGTTCTAGGCTACAAAAACAGAGGGATAGATAGTATTAAGGTAACAGGAAGTGATAGTACAGCTGTCAGCTTTGGAAGCCATATTCCATGCTGCCACATAGCCTGAGAAAGTGGGAAGGGGTCTTTTCAATTGAGTAGTTCTGAGTAGACAAAATAAAATTCTTTTGTTTGTTCAAGTATATTAAGTATAGCAGAGGATGGAAAAAGGATCTTACTCTGGAATGGATTGTGATTGGTCCATATACAGACTGGGTAAAACCAGGCTCAATAGCAGTAACTGTGAGTGGGAACTTGGACTCTTAGTGGACAACCAGCTAAATATGAGCCAGCAGGGTGCAGCAACAGACAAAAAAGCTAATGCAATCCTAAATGTATTAACAGAGGGATACAATCAAGATCAAGGGAGGTACTAATACCATTCTATAAAGCCTTAGTAAGACCACACCTACAATCTGCATCCAGTTTTGTTCATCACATTACAAAAAAGATGTTGAGACTCTAGAAAAGGTACAAAGAGCAACCAGGATGATTAGGAGACTGGAGGCTAAAACATACAACGAACAGTTGCAGGAACTGGGCTTGGCTAGTCTAGTAAAGAGAAAGACCAGGGGAGACATGATAGCAGTCTTCCAATCTTTGCGGGGCTGCCACAGAGAGGAAGGTGTCAAGCTATTTTCTAAAGTGCCTGTAGGCCAGACAAGGAATAATGGATGAAAACTGAACAAGGAGAGATTTAACCTGGAAATAAGGAGAAACTTTCTGACAGTGAGAACAATCAACCAATAGAACACCTTGCCCTCGGAAGTTGTGGGAGCGCCATCACTTGAGACTTTCAAAAAGAGATTGGACTGCCATTTGTCAGAAATGGTGTAGGGCTTTCTGCTTGGGTGGGAGGTTGGACTAGATGACCTACAAGGTCCCTTCCAACTTTGATTATCTGTTATCTGTTATGTGATGTGATAATAGTCAAAAGGGGATGGATTGTTGTTTGGGACATTGTGGGAAGTCTGGGAAACTTTTAGTTTTGAGATTCCACAGATGTACCAGGTGCTATTCTAATAAAGGAACTTTCGAGATTATGCTTGCCTTGGAGTTACTGATTGGAATGGAGATTTGCTGGAACGCTGAAAACAACTTTATACTGTATTGGTGAGATCACACTTGGAATATTGCATCCAGTTTTGGTCACCATGATTAAAAAACAATGCTGATGCCCTAGAAAGAACACAGAGAATACCAAAGATGATAAGCCTAAATCATATAACAAACATTTAAGTCAATGGTTAAGGTATGTTTAGCCTAATGAGAAAAAGGCTCAAGGGGTACTTGAGGGGCTGTCACAAGGAAGATTTTATCTCCATAGCAGTTCAGGGCAGGAGAAGAAGCCATGAGTGAAAGTTCATCAAAAGAAGATTCAGCCTGTAAATAAGGATGATAAGAATGATTAATCAATGGAACAGAGTTGTGGGTTCAACTCACTCTTTGAAGAAAAGATTGGTCAACCATTTGAGATGGTATTAAAACTCCTGCCTTGGGCAGCAGGTTGGACTAAAAGACCTCCAAGTTCTCTTCCTGCCCTTTGATTCTATGATTCTAGGTGGAAAGAAAATGCAGTTGTATGTGGATCCCTACCTCCCACACCCAATTTAAATTCGGTGAAGCTTCATTGGCATGATTTTTCCAAAAATAAAATGAGTCAGTGCTAAAAGGCTCTCTGATTCTATCACTGTCTTCTTTATTCCTTTTCTAGGGAGGAACATTAAAACTTCATTAGGAAGTTCACATTGTAAGTCTCACTTTGATCAGTGGGATTGACTAATCCATCCAGATATCAAAAGTATGCAGGAATCTAAACATGTATAAACATAGCTCAAGAAGTGATATTCTGCACTTTGGTAGGCTATATGGTAGTCTTAAAAAAAACATAATTGCTTGTATCCTTACAATTTATATTGACTGTTTCCTAGTATGATTTGATTGCTTGTTGTCCTATCATTGGGTATTGTACCTTATGATTCTTGACTCTTGATGAAAGTATCTTTTCTTTTACGTATACTGAGAGTATTTGCACCAAGACAAATCTTCCCCCAGGAGTAGGTAGGGAATGGAGATTTTACAGTATCCTTCGCCTGCCATGCCCACCAAGCCACATCCACCAAGCCATGCCACACCCACCAAGCCACACCCACAGAACTGGTACTAAATTTTTTTGAATCCCATCACTGTTTGGGATGGATTATTTAAAGTCCTGTAATCTGCATATCCATGACCCATAAAATATACAGGTAATCCTTGACATACACAAGTTCACATTGCAATCATTCAAAATTAACAACAGCACCAAAATAATGTCTTATGATCATTTTTTTTACACTTACAATTTTTGCAGCATGTCCATGGTTCAAATTCATACACTTGGGCAACTGACTCATATTTATGATGGTTGCAGTGTCCTGGGGTCATGTAATTCCCTTTTGCAACCTTCTGAGAAGCAAAGTCAATGGGGAACCCAGATTTACTCAACAACAGGGTTACTAACTTAACACCTGCAGGGATTAATTTAATAACCACAGCAAGAAAAGTCATAAAATGGAACAAAACTTGAGAAAAGAAATATGAAATTGAAACAGGACAGACAAAAGTATAAATATAATGATTAGAAAGATATTGAAACTTAGAAAAAATATACTATAATTGAATTTAGAAAGGAATGAGATAATTAAAAGCAAAGTTGAGAAAACTAAGGGAAGGGAAAAATTATTGAGAAAATGTTAAAATACTAATAAGATATGGAATAGAACACAAAGATGAATATGAAATTGAGTTTGTGTCTGTATGGAGAAGTGATAACCCAGGACCATGCTATTCTCAAAAAAAGATATTTTATTTGTATCATGTTCTGTGAGAACAATCAACCAATGGAACATCTTGCCCTCAGAAGTTGTGGGAGCACCATCACTTGAGACTTTCAAGAAGAGATTGGACTCCCATCTGTCAGAAATGGTGTAGGGTCTCCTTCTTGGGGTGGTGGTGGTTTGGACTAGATGACCTACAAGCTCCCTTCCAACTCTGATTATCTGGTATCTGTTACTGCATATTAACCACTGCACCACCACGGCTTAGGGGTACGTTGTAACATAATCTCCAATATGTTTTTATAGTATTCTTTTCGTATTGTATATAGGATCAGGTGTCTTCTACACAAGGAAGAAAACTAGCAACAAGTGATTGTTAGTGCTACTTATTCAACAAAAGGCATTTGTGACATGATTGTCAAATAGTTTCTTTGAGGGCAGCTGATACCAAGAAGAAAGAGACAAGGATAAAAAGGAAAGATTAGCACCAAAAAAAAAAAAAGATGGAAGGCTAAAGTCAACCTTGAGTTGGTGAGACTCAAACTGCCAAACTGCCAAACTGCCGGTAGCCTGCAGCCAGCAAAAGTCGCCTACAGTACTGCATTCTAAACATCACTGCACCACAATGGCTCTTATGCATCATACGACCACTTTTTACAACCTCCTTTCATTACAGTCAGACTTGACTTCCTACCATGAAATTGTGAAAGGTCTTAGTTATTCTCCTTCCCGATCTTACATCAAAAGTTTGAACAATCTTATAGAAGAGTATAGAATATAGCTGAACTTTTTTTTAAAAAAGAGCTGAACTTAATTTGTTAAATCAAGTCTTCTTCTAGCTGAAAACAGATAATGTTACCATGCTTAAAAGGGTATGTTTTCATTGTAGAACTCCAGTAAAGAAAGAAATTTGTTCTAGTTAATGAAGGATTTTTCCAATATACTAAGGACATTTCAGGTAGGAACAAGGAACAAACAGCTTGGCAAGAAACCAAAAAGCCAACAGCTTATTCAATACCATGAAAAGAGAAGACTGCTTTTTAAAAGAAGATCGTGTTATAGAAATTGATATAGGATTCTTTGCCAACATTCTGCATGGCAAAGAATCTTTTGTCAATAGTGGTTAATTTGAAGAAAAATGCTGTCTACTTTTTCAGGGTAAAAAGCGATTTCTTATGCCAGATTATTTATAGAACATCTTCTTTGATGGAAAAAAGGCAGAAGATTTTAAAGACATGCTGAAGCTTGAATAATGCTTCAATGTTAATGCTCTATAATTGTTTCCCATTCTTTCTATTAGTGATGGGCTTTAAAATATTGATCAAAGTCAATGACTAATCGCTCAGCTTAGGCTGTGACAAACTTTAAAGAAATACCATTATCTTAAAAAAAACATAGCAGGAGCTAGCATAGAGATTGCATTTTATTCTTCCCACTGCTCTCCCCCAATGTGACTACTAGAAACTTGGGATTAAAGGAATTTGACAGGCAATAACTTGGAATATCGGCGTCAAAAGATGTTGCATGGACAGTTGGCCTAGAAAGTTTCATGAATATTTTATGTCATGCAGCATGTAAGTGTTAATGACTGCAAAGTACTCATTACAAACTGGAGGGTAGAAAGAGCTGAATTTCAAGAAATATCTTGGAATTATTTTTTGTTCATTTGCTGCGTCCTGTCCAATCTTCACAGCATACTTTCTTCCAGAGTTTGCTCAAATTCATGTGTCAGCTTTAAACTGGTCACAGCCATCTCTCTGTTCTTCAGTTGCCACACAGAGGGAGAAAGGGGAAAAGAAATTGGAATGCCTTACTAGATGTAACCAAGAGCTTTCTCATGAGAACCGGGGTCATCTTCACTCCCAGATAAGGTTGGGAAAAGAGTCCCTGAAGAGCCCACCAATTAACTCAATTGGCCAACATGACCTGTGGCACTTCTACTGAAGCCACAGGAAAGATTTAGATTTAGTTTTCCATTGAAGCTGTGCCGATATGATGAACTCATTAAAGAAGACCTTTGAGAAGGAGTTACGTCTCAGGGTTCTGATTTGCTTGAGTTTGTTAGTCAGAGACTTGACATCATGTTCACCACATCAATGACATTATCTAACCATCTCATCCTCTGACACCCTCTTTTTCTTTTACCTTCAATCTTTCTCTTGAAATTATACACAAGTTAACCATCCCCAACATAGTACCTTTGAAGTCCTGCACAAGCAGATGAAAAATGTTGTGTGATTATGCTAATTTGAAATTCTGAGAAGAAACCATGACCTGCTGCAGCCTATGCAATACAACTTCCCTTCTTCCCCAAACCCTAACTCCCAAGAAGGAAGGATTATAGGAATGACCAAAGGAAGAAGTAGTTAGGCATTTTGCACAGCAGTCCACTCAAGATCTTAAAACAATGTAGAAGTGATTGTTTATATCCAAGGCCAATAATAAAAATACATCAAATGCTATGCATTTGTGGAATTTGTTTGCCACCCATCTTGTACAAAATGATTCATAAATATATGCCATATTAGATGAGTAAGTAAAAAAAAAGAAAAAGGTGGAACAAGGTAAAGGATAAAGAGAACACAATATGAAAAGACATAAAGGAAAGAAATAAAAAAAATAAAGGAAAGGAAAAGCCCTCAGTCATGTTGGCTTTTTGCAAAGCTTTAAAAAACTTGATTATGTAGCTAGGTTTGGGGCTCAGAATGTGTTAAATGCCCCATTACCTGACTTAACCATTAGTTGATCAGTTGATAGTCAACACCCTAGAAGACAAAGAAGTTCTTGACAGACTTGACTAATAGGTCTTAACCAACAAAATGAAATTTAATGTAGAGAAAAGTAAGGTTTTACATTTAGGTAGGAAAACCAAAGGTACAAGTACAGATTAGGCAAAATCTGACTCAGAAACAGTAACTATAAGAAGAACCTGTAAGTGCTTGTGGACAATTACTGATATATGAACCAGTAGTGTGCAGCAGCCAAAAACATTAATACAATTGTTGGTATATGGAGATTCTCAGCTATCCAGGTCATGGTTGTCAATCCTTGGTTGTTTAAACAGAGGCATAGAATCAAAATCATATAAAGTATTAGTACCACTTCATAAAACCTTGGTAAGACCACACTTGGAATATTACATCCAGTTTTGGTTACCACATAACAAAAAAGATGTTGATACTTTGAAAAAGTGCAGAGAAAAGCAACTAGGATGATTAAAGGCCTGAAGACTAAAACATATGAAGAATGGTTGTAGGAACTGGGTTTGGCTAGTCTAGAGAAAAGAAGGACTTAGTGTGACATGATAGCAGCATTCCACTATTTGAGGGGCTGCCACAAAGAAGATGGGGTCAATTTATTTTCCAAGGCACCAGAGGGCAGGACAAGAAAAAATGGATGGAAACTAATCAAGGAAAGAAGCAACCTGAAATTAAGGAGAAACTTTCTAACAATGAGAACAATTAATTAGTGAAACTACTTGCCTTCAGAAGTTGTGGGTAATTCAACACTGGAGGTTTTTAAGAAGAGATTGCCAAAGATCCTCTCTGAAATGATGTAGGGTCTCCTGCCTGAGCTGGGGGATGGACTAGAAGACCTCCAAAGCTCCTTCCTGAGCTATTCTGATTGATTGATTGATTGATTAATCATCGTGGCTGTTTATACTTGCTTATTTTTGATTGTTTTTTTAAAAAAATATATTTTAATTGGTTTATAATTTTAGCATTATAAGCCTCCCAGAATCTCTTGGTTGAATTGGGCAACTATTAAATAAATTTTTAAAATAACAATCAGAGACTCCGTGGTCAAAGAGCAAAGGAAAGGGCAAGCGATTTCTAAAAACTCCAACAGGGACATAGGTATTCCTCAACAGAGTAAGTATTAGATGCAACTGTTACATCTTAATCTTTCAGTAAATTGATCTAACTGGCTAACTACATTAGCAAACTGTGTTATGGCATAGGAGCTAATTCCTTAAAGAATACCTTCTTCCCATCCCCTCTGCCCCCCCATGTATAATACCCAGCAGATGGGCATCCTTGAAAACATATCATATGTCTGAGGAAATGTACTTTTTCTGTCAATGGCATTCCTCTAAATCAGGGGGAGTCAAACTCGATTTCATTGTGGGCCGCATCAGGGTTGTGTGTGACCTCAGGGGATTAGATGCCCATGGCTAGGGTGGGTGTGGCCAGCTCAATGTCACTTGTGTTGTGACAACCTCCTGCAGCCCTCTGCCAACAAAAACAGAGCATGCTGCATGGTCCCTGACTCCATTTTTGCTGGCAGAGAGCTGCAGGAGGCCATTATGGCCAAAAATGGGGAGGGTGTGTGTGCACGACCCTCTCGAGCTCCATTTTCATTGGCAGAGATCCACCCCGTGGGCTGGATTCGGCCCACAGTCCTTGAGTTTGACACCCCTGTTCCAAGTGTCATATGCTCTTTCTTATGAGTTTTAAAGATTTAGCTCTTACCCAGCTCTTAGGATAAAGATTTGTTTTCTTTTTCCTTTTGGCTCTTATCCTTTACACCTGGTCTTGTTTTTTTTTTTCCATGGCTTTGTCTTCCTTCTTCTTTACCTTCCTCCCTCCCTCCCTCCCTCCCTCCCTTCCCCTTTCACCTTCACCCCTTCTCTTTCTTTTTTTTCTATTTCAGAGAATTAAAATTTATACCCAGCCTAATTCCCGAACAAGCTCCATTGCATCAAAAAAAATGTATTGTGCTTACAGATGCATTCTGATTTCATTAAAAGGGAAAAAGAAGATTGTAATAATGTTTTTGTTTGTCATACTAGTCAATAGGAAGCACAACTCTTTCTTTCCTTATTACTATAATCGATTTTATATGAAAGGATGACTAACACATCATCAACCAGCAGCTCTACTTTTTGCAAAACTGATGAAATAAATGAGACAAATCATGAGATAAGAGGACTAATAATTATACTTTGAGAAATTTCAGAGCTCAAGTCTGGAGCTTTGCAGGGACAGAGGAAGGATAGAAATATTTCTTTTAATTCATTTCAACCCTATTGCTTCAACCATGTGCACAAGTAAAACTCTTTGAGCACTGATTAATCAAATCTGAAAGCTAATCCAAACTTTAATTTCATGACAGAGAGAGCACTGCAAGGTATGTAGGTGGAGATGTGCTGGAGCTGTTGTTGCTTCCTTCAGTGTGTGCAAGAATTTAATTAATTTTAGGAACTCAGCATGAATGCCTTAAACTGAGACATTTGTCATATAATAATGGAATGGGAACTTTCTTCTCTCCCATATCATATGATGGGGCAATGCTTTTCGTATGCAGTTACAGACAACGAAGACATAGTTTTAGTATTTTGAGCTCCTAACCAGCCTAAGGTTTTTGTTTAGCAGTCCACCAGTAAAATCTTAATCCCATACTTGATAATGCAGAAATACATGGTGAATTTCTTCTGTCTCCAAATGGCTGTTTAACAAGACTTTAATATTCAAACAGAGAACCTGGATTCAAAAGTTACAGCAAATCTCAGAATTCAGAATGGATGATTAGTAAAGTATTAGATGCTTTTTTTAAAAAAAGCTGGTTTAGTCAGGCAGAATGGGTATACTCCAGGTTGGGGAGTTAAACAGTGTTATCTTGCAAGATCCAACAAACAATCCTTCTCTCTTGCAGTGCTTGCCCTATGCAATGACATTACCTACTTGTAATATTTATGAAACCGTTAAAAACCAGGTTGGTCTCCCCACTGCTTGGGATAGAGGGATTGCAGGTCTGGTAAGGGGCTCATTGCATTTTCTCTCTGGTCTCTTTGTGTCTTCATACGCAGGTTCCCCTCCCCCTTTGTTTTTTATAGGTAAGCCATCCAGAGTTTTAAGCAGTCAGGCAGCCTTTTAATTTGGATAAATAGTTAAATAAAAATATGCACAATTTTATTATGAGGTTACCTATTATGCATAATCAGTTTACAGTATATATTCCGAAGCATCTGTTGGTGCATCTGTGAATTTTCAGAGAGGTTTTCAACATATTTTCATAGATTTTCAACTTATTAAAGGGAATTTCATCTTTAAAGGGAATATAAAGCTGTCCTCCTCCTCCTCTCCAATACTTCCTACTTTCCCTAATATATCTTTAGAACTGAGTACGAATAACCTTTTGCAATGTTCCATCAAATTTATAGGCTGAAGATTGCACAGACAAGTCCTTTGAATATCTCCAGAGGATAAAGAAATTCTTCATTAATTTCTCAAAGGTAGCTTTCCTTTGAAAGCTACTGAAAAAAAAAACTCTTTGAGTTTCTTCATGATGTCTTCCTTTGGGTTTTAATTGAAGTGTGGGGTGCCAAAGGGATCATAAGCCCAATGAAGGGGTGATTGTGCAATGAAATATGGGATACTCATATATATCTCTTATGATACAATCAAGTATGCACAATTACATAAATTCTATCCATTATAGTTTATCATATATTATTTTTTTCTTTTAACTATCTTCAATGGAAATAATTTTCATGAAGGTTTTTCTCTCACTCATTTGTTCATTTTTACAGCTACCCTGTGAATGAGAATAAGTTGAAAATTGGGAAAATTTCTGTGAACACACTGGAAATTCTTTGCTCGAAGGAAGTCTGAAAATTTGAAAATTTTAAACCTGGAATGTTTTTCCAGAAAAATTGGAACCGATTTTGCAAGAAATAGTATTGATCCAATTATTCTCCAAGGATAATGGGGGGAGAACACTTTTGTGAGAAGTCAATAAAAGTCAATATGGTAGTCATAACCATGAAGAATAGGAAATAAAAAATATTGTGCATTATTGGTATTCCAATTTTTTTTACATGTACCTCTATCTATGGCCCCAAAAGTGGGGAGAAATATTCATTTTTTCTTAGGAGGAATAAAAGAGTTATTATTATGTAAATTTATTATACCTAAATAATAACAACATTGGGTCATTTTCTTCCTTTCTGACTTCCTGCCTCTTTCTTTCTTTCTTTCTTTCTTTCTTTCTTTCTTTCTTTCTTTCTTTCTTTCTTTCTTTCTTTC
>NW_020769330.1:5143267-5184992 GCF_900518735.1 Pseudonaja textilis
TCCTTCCTTCCTTCCTTCCTTCCTTCCTTCCTTCCTTCCTTCCTTCCACCCCCCATATCTTTCTTTCTTTCTCCACAAAGGTTAAGCAAAAATTGAATTTTCACTGCCTATATCTGATCAGATTATCCTACAGAATTATTTGGTGCAGTACAGAGGTGGTATTCAGCAGGTTCTTACGAGTTCTGGAGAACCGGTATCAGAAATTTTGAGTAGTTCAGAGAACTGGCAAATACCACCTCTGACTGGCCCATCCCCCATCTATTCTCTGCGTCCCTGATCCCAGCTGATCGGCTGGGTCTTCTTTTGTTGCCCTGCACAGGAGAACAAAGCTGGAAAGCAGGTTAGTGGGATGTGAAGGAAATAGTATTTTGCAATAACCTTCCTCCTGGAGTGGGGTGGGAATGGAGATTTTATAGTATCCTTCCCCACCACACCTACCAAGCCACGCCCACCAAGCCATGCCATGCCCACCAAACCAGGCCCACAGAACCGGTAGTAAAAAAAAATAAATTGAATCCCACCACTGGTATAGTACAAATTTGTTGCTTATGGTATGGAAAAATGCTTTGTATTCTTAGACTATTTTTCTTTGTGTTATTAGCATTATTTACAGAAGCATATAGGGAGAAAAAATAAAAAGAAGACCAGGGAATCCCTTAAACATATCAACACTTCAAAGTGTTCTTCTCAATATTCCTTGGGTTGACAGTTTGCCAGCTCTGGAACAGAATTAATCCATAATCCCAGAGGTAGCCCTACAATTTCATGCAGCTGCATAATTTATAGAACATTGAGTATAGTGCTAGAAGGTACAATCCTGATTGTCCAAAGAAAGGAAAATGCCTAAAACTGTACTTAATCATATCATGAATACTTTAACTCTTTACTGAGATTTTTAACAGTGATTTTCCTAAATTTTAGATAGGAAGCAGACTCTTACAGCCCTATCAAAATCTGGTGTGATTGAATGAAGACTTCTATTTGCAAAGCAGATGCTTTCTACTGAATTCTCTATCTACTCAAGCAATTTTTTTCTTTGTACAACCCCATAATCAGGGTGCAGTCAGGACAACTGAATGGAGCTGAGTGTTAACTGGCCACAAGTCCTTCCTGATGTCTATGCAGAGTTCACAGCAGATATTTTATGATAGAGAAACATCTTCCTGGGACCGAACTCTCAACCTTCCAAGTGGGAGGTGAGCATATTCACCTTTAGGCCACCATGCTGCTTATCTACTCAAACAATATAGGTAAATCTAAAAGGTGAAGTAAATAATTTTATGACATATGTTGAATATGTTAGAATGTCACACAGAAGAGGAAGAAACACTTTATTGGGATTTGATTTCTGACAGTCTGTCCACAGATACCTGTAATCTATGGCCTAAGTCTTGGGGCTGAATCAGCAAAATAAATACACCATGCTTTCTGGGGTTTATCTTGTCACAGCAAATTGAGCATGTCTACAAGTATGTTTGCAAAGTAATGAAATAATATTCTTCTCTCTCTCTTTCTCTCTTTAAAAAATAGCATTTCCATATGTGAGCATTTATTTTTACTGCATATTTCCTGCTTCTATGTTTTAAACATATTGCAACATCTGCCACTTTTATTTTTAAACTTCAGAGAAGTGTAGATTTTTGATGGATGGTTTTCATCTCTTTTTTCATTGTCAAATGATGCTTAGGTGACAAAAAAAAAGTTATATAAAAGGCAGAGCTGCAACTTACAAATGGATCAGTGCCCTGTAGTCCATAAGATTAAATACAAAAAAGAGTGACAAATAAGTTACTGAACTCAAGGCAATACAACAATGTCAGGCCTTCTCGACAAAATATATAAACCAGAACTGATTTCACACTAAAATAAATCACAAAGAAGCAAGAATAAAGCATTTCTGATATTTTCTTTGTTACCTTTGTTACATTTTTACAGTTCTGAATCACTTCTCAATTTTTTTTTAATCAAAGTAGGGAAGTTTTATTATTATTGGTTCCATTAATTAGGAACATACAAAGCTCTGTGAAGTGCTTCCTTTTGATGGAGGTTGATGATCTATTGGCCTCTCTTAAGTGCTTGGCTAAAGAAATACCACCCACCTTCTGTTCTTGCTTTGGAACAGTGGAGTGTCGTTTTTTTAAAAAATGCATGGAGGAAAAAATATTTCTAGAAGTAATATGTTTAGTCAAGGCAGTTTTATTTAAAATATGTTCATCACCTGTATGTGGAGGGGGGGGTGGCATAATACATTGGAGCACTTCCATATCATAGCAGCAGATGTTAAAGTCTTTGAGGAGCATATTAGAATAGAATAGAACAGAACAGAACAGAACGGAACGGAACAGAACGGAAAGGAATGGAACGGAGTGGGGTGGGGTGGGGTGGGGTGGGGTGGGGTGGGGTAGGGTGGAGTGGAGTGGAGTGGAGTGGAAGGGAAGGGAAGAGAAGGAAGGGAAGGGAACAACACAGTTGGAAGGAACCTTGGAGGTCTTCTAGTCCAACTCCCTGGTCACGCAGGAACCCTATACCATTTAGACAAAAGATTGTTCAATCTCTTCTTAAAAACTTCCAGTGTTGGACCATTCACAGTTTCTGAAGACAAGTTGTTCCCTTGATGAATTGTTCTAACAGGAAATTTCTCCTTAGTTCTAGGCTGCTTCTCTCCTTGATCAGTTTTGTTAGGAATCTGTCCACCAATTAGTTGGGTTGGCAATATATAAACCAAAAATGTATGTTTGTGGCTTGAAGACAAAGCCACTGTGTTGATTTGTACTATATTCTGATTGGTTGGTAGTGTTGCGAATTGCCATAAGAGGAAGCTAGAGATCATGGCTTGCTCTCTCCGACATTCTGTATCTCTGACATTTTGTTGCTATCTAAGCTGTGCTTGTACTTTGATATCTTTGTTTACTGTAAATGACAAAGGCAACTGGTAAGAAGACTTTGTAATTAGATATTCTTTGGACTGTAAAACGTATGTGACCTGGACCGTATATTGGATTGTGCTATTTCTTAAAGTAAACTTTAACTCAATTTAATGTATCTGTGTATGGCTGAATAATTATTCATAACTACTCTCATAAACGTTTTCATGTGCATATCCTTGTTACTCAAGGGTTATTCTGTACATATCATAACAACTTTCCATCAATTGCTTCTTGTCCTGCCCTCAGGTGCTTTTTGAGTATAATTTGACTCCCTCTTCTTTGTGGCAACCCTGAGATATTTTAATTAATAACAATGGCTCTATAAAAAGATAAAATGTTTTTTTAATTTTTTTTATTAATTTTCAATAAACAAACATATGCAAACAAAACACAAAACATGAAAACATAAAACATCTTTTGGGAAAGCAGCTTAGTCCCGGGTTACATCTTTTTGTACAGACATAAATTCAAATTCATGCTCACTTTTATACACCATTTCATATCTTATTTACCATTCTACATTTTTTATAAAGCTTCTCCCCTCTTTTCACTCTCTTAATTCTGTTTTATTTATTTCATCTCAATTTAAATCATTATACTTATATCCTTTGTCTGTTCTATTTCAGCTGCCTATTATCTTTTCTCATTAACACAAAATTTCTCCTGTAATCACTGATTGGAGTATGACGCCTTTATATCTTTCCCCTGAATTTAACACTTAAAATAATACATAATTTTCATTCAGATTCTGCGTAGTACATTCTAAAGCTATGTACTATATTTTAAAATAAGAAAAAAATTATAAGTTTATAATATAATTAAAACAATAATCCATAGCAATTAAACTCTATCATTAAAATTAATATTCATTTAAATCTTAAACATTTTACACACAGTGTCATGCTTCTATGGGCACACTTATAAATTTTGCTTAATTACTTCCTCCCCATTTCACTTATATTTTAAAGTATTATGAAATTAAAATGTTCCCATTACTTCTTAGTGCGATTCTCTCATATTTCATTTCATTTTTATTCAAAAAAAATATCATTAAATTACATTAAATATTTTATCCCATTTTATAATCATATATTGTTCCAATTTTCTAACATTATTTCAAATATAAATACAACAACATAATCTTATGTACTTTTGCAGGATCTCTTTTTTAATTATATTTTTACCCATTGTCTCTAAATAAATCCTGTTTCTTTACATCTTGTTTCAAACCTTTGTAACTTCTCTTCCCCTTTTTTCCCTCCATGCTTCTCCAGTCTAGCCTTTTTACCCCCTTGTCTCTTGATCTCCACCCTCTTCTGTATTCCTCTTTTCTGTTGCTTTCTGACATTGTATCGACTTTTCACCTTATTTTTCCCTTTTTGGGTTGTCTTTTAAATCTTAAATTCTCCATTCACTTTTCCCCCTTTCCCTTTTCTTCCCCAGCTAGAGTTGCTCGTTCATTAAAGATGGCTTCTTCTTCATCCCAATCTTCTTGTTCTTGTAGTTTCTCATAAGTAGAAATTGCCATTTCTAAGAAATGAAAAATAGAGCCAAAAGAGCCCTTCCCTTCTTGTTCCTCTTCTTTATACTTTTTAAATTCCATTTTCAGTTCATCGACAAGTAATGCCATTGTAGAAATTTTTTTAAACAACCGAAATGTTTTTAGTCTTTCAAATAATAGTTTCCAAAGGTCCCAAAGTCACCAAGCAATCCAAATACAAACAGACTGTTTCATTTAACACTTTCTTCTTTTTACACTTTCTCTTCCTGGGGTTACAATTCAGTTGCAAAGTTCCAATTAAAATGTATCTTTTAAAAGTCTTGTTACAATTTAGCTCTAGTTTTGTAAACTCCAAGCAGCCTCCTCCAGCAAAATCTTAATCTTAATTCTTTTCCTCTCCCTTCCCACTTACAGCATTTTTTTCAATGTTCAGAAATCTTTATTGTCCCTTTGGCTTTAATTTTCCAGTTTAATTACCTGCTGATGCCAAAGCGGGGTTTTCCAATTTCTCATTCATCTGCTGTCATTGTAAGGAAGGAGAGTGAGAATTTCTTTTTTCCCTTTTCACTTTCATTCGCTGCTTCCAGATCTTCTTTGGGAGCAGTGTATCTTTGATGAAATTTAAATTCCAGGGTATTTTAAATGTTGCTTGTTATCCCGGTCAGCCAAAACTTTCACTTTCTCAGCTTCCTCCTGCACATTCTTTTCCAGATGAGAGCTTCTTTGTGGTGGCCATTTTTGACTGCTGCTCCACCGCTTTCAGAAAAGGGAGTTAAGCCAGCTGAAGAGGGGGGGTTGCAATTCCCCCTGACCCCTGCTGGATCTCCCCTATCTTCAGTTACCTCTATAACTATAGCCCCAAATCCAGCTGGATCGGGGCACTCCAGCGGCAAGCGCAAGCAGAAACCGCACACGATCGCGGATTCCTGCCGCTGCCGAAGCCGTGCAAACCGGAAGTCCAAAAAGATAAAATGTTTTTCAAGTTAAGTTGATCTCCTGTGAGATCAGAGATGCATGCAGTTTTCTTATATGTAAAAAAAATATTTTACTTCTGACTCTACTCTGCAGTTCTGAGTTCTCTGAGTCTCCTTGCAATAAACTCAAGGCCCTACCTAGCATTTCTTTGATAAGACCAGTTACTATTAAACAAATGTAAGACCTGGAAACAGACCTGGAAACACACAGCTTCTTAAGGGTATCAGGATTTGATCAAAATACAATGTAACACATTCTTTTCCCCCAAGCATACAATTAGTTTCTATCCTCAATAACTTTTTGAAGTTCTCCTGTTATATGAATTGAAGATGCTTCTTGGATGATAATTGAAATATTTTAAAGACGAAGCACCTTTGGTTTCTCTGGGTATAGTTTACAACCAACTCTGCATTCCATTGCACTCTTCTTCTGTTATCCATTTTGTGATCACAGCAACTGCTTGAAATTCTATAATAGAGAATGACTGAGCTTTTTTCTGTATGTGCAAATATTCTATTTCTAGACTGTAAAAATCTAGAGTTAAGGAAGAGCTTACAAATGCTGAAGCCAATTTTCTTCTGTGGACCAACCTGGTGAAAGCCTTGATCTTCCATCAACTTTGACTCCTATCAGATCACCAATATTTGATAGGCAGGTCCTGTGGTATTTCTTTTTTCCTTTTTGGACATATTTCCAGGATATGTTCTTGTATCTTGGCCTTAAGGCTTCTATCCACCAAGAAAAAAAATCAGCATTGTAAACACTGACCAATTCAACTGGAGATTCCCAACCCAAAATATTTTTATTAAAACCATAGATCTATAATAGATATGTGGTTTTAATAAACAAAACAATAGAGCTGTCTAGTCCATTTTAGCTTTACTTCCTAATGCTCCTCTGGCAATTTAATACTTTATCACTAATAGCAATTTAATAATCTTTCCTTTTCCTGTGCAAATATTTCCCTATGATAAGTTAAACAACACAACACTGCACTACTTTACACTCCTAATATGAACATCTTTTTCCAGCAAACTTGCACAAAGTGTTAAATGTGATTGCATTCAATCACATCTCATTTTAGACAATAAGATTCCCATGTAAATTACACAGTAGTTTAGAATATTTGTAAAAAAGAAATATAGTAGAGCTATCATAAAACACATATAGTTTTTGTTTGTTATTCAAATTTCTACAGATTGAGATTTTATTTTATTATTTCAAAGACAAAATGAGAAGCAATCATATTTTATTTGGTTAATGGGGAAAATATCCATAGCTCAGTAGTATATTTATTAGGATTAACCCTAATGGCATCATGGAGTATAAAATATTTGCAGTTCTTCAGAATTATTTATTGGCAAGATCTTGGGTGGGGGAAGAAACTAGAGAAGTGAATATTAAGCAAATGTTTCAGCTATGAGATCTGCACTTCAAAGCCATTACACACTCAGTGTACAATCTCTATCTCAGGTCTGCTGAAAAATACAATTCTTAAGGTTAGTTTTTATGGTTTTATCTAACTGTAGGCAATTTGCACAAGCAATAACAGTACAATATACACTGCTGCAGAATAATAAAAGGAGGAAACCAACTGAAAGGCCAGATCTGAAGCAAAGCAAAAAGTGGATACATCCACATTTTCTTCCTCACAGATTTTAGATGTGTCAGAAGTTAAGTAGTCCTAAATAATTTTTATGAGTATTTTTTTAAACACAAATCCCCTCCAATTTCAACTCATCAGTATCTGTTCTTGCTTTCCCGTCTAACCCTGATCATTCCTTATGTTCCTCACAGCATATGAGTTTTATATTAATCATGAAACTGTGCATTCTGCTGTATTTATATCATTTTCCTTTAAATGGTGTGCTGATTGTCTTTGATTTGTTATAATTCTTAGCATTGATTTTGCTAGATGGGGGTTAAGTTGTAAAGTAATTTTATTAAATAGGATTTTATGGCTATTGATTTGTTTAGATAATCAATGAAGGAGGGAGAGGAAGTTATTAATATGCATCAGGATTTTTCACATTCTTATTTTCTTTGTTCTATTGTTAATCAACTGCTATTTGACTTATGCAAGTACAACAATAGTCCAATTTGGATAAACATCACTCAGCCTGGGTTTCACAGCATATTGTATATGTCAGGTGAAGGACTGCACTTCCAAAATTGCATAAAATGAAGAAATAGGTAAGCCTAGAACAAAAGCGGGATTTATATTGCAGTTAATATGCCAGACGTGTCAGCTGGAAAGCTGGAAGCCCAGATTTGAGATCTGAGTGCCATGTATTAGGTGAAATCTTGTCCTCGCCTAGCTCCTGCCAACCTAGCAGTTCGAAAGCATGGAATGCAAGTAGATAAATAAGTATCATTTGGTGGGAAAGTATCAGCACTTTGTGATGTCATGCTGGCCATGTCAGCATGGAAATATCTTTGGGCAGTGCTGGCTCAATGGCCCTTGAAACAAAGATGAAAACCATAACTAGCAGAGTAAAATCCACACCAACTCCTTAATTTATACTAATTGTTATATGTGTGCCTTTCAATTAGTCTTGACTATTGGTGACTGCTTGGACAAGTCCCTACAGTTTTATTGGCAAGGTTTTTCAGAAGTGGTTTGCCTACTTCCTGGGACTAAGAGAACCCAAAGACACTCACTCGGTTTTATACCTAAGGCAGAACTAAAACACACAGGCTTCTGGTTTCTAGTATCTCTTGAGTTTACCTTCAGTGTTGTCTTCCACAATCCAAATGAGTTCCTGAAGAAAGTTCTTAGTGTCCTGCAATTTTTGTATAGTGCCATGTGTGTGGCATTGAGACATAACTTTCCTGTAATCAGGGCAGATTGTGCTTAAACTCATGGATACTAGCTCTATCTATCTACCTGGATACTAGCTCTATCTATCAGCATCTAGTAGATGAGCCTTTGTGGTTGTTCCAATGCCCTTTTGAGATGTGCTTATGTACATCTAAAGATAGTTTTATAACTTGGCAGGTGTGATACCTGATAGGAAAGAACAACAAATATGATTAGGGAACTGGAGTAAAAAACATATGAAGAATGGTTGCAGGAGTTGGGCATGTCTAGTATGTCAGGGTATGTCTTAATGAAAAGAAGGACTAGGGAGGTGATATGAATGCAGTATTCCAATATCTAAGGGACTGCAGTAAAGAAAAGGGGCTCAACCTATTCTCCAAAGCTCCTGAAGTCAGTGTAAGAAGTAATGGATGGAAATTAATCTAGGAAAGAACAAACCTAGAACTAAGGAGAAATTTTCTGACAGTGAGAACAATTGATTGGTGGACTTGCCTCCAGAAGTTGTGGATGTTCTGGAGGTTTTTAAGAAGAGATTAGATTGGGTGCGGTGGAGGGATTCAAAAGTTTTTACTACCAATTCTGTGGGAGTGTCTTGGTGGGTGTGGCAGGGAAAGGATATTGTAAAATCTCCATTCCCACCCCACTCCAGGGGGAAGGATACTGCAAAATCTCCATTCCCACCCTACTCCAGGGGGGGAGTGTGGCGTTCAGAAAAGACTGAGCTGAAGTCTTCACTCCAGTCCGTGTTTCCAGCGGGAACATGGACTGTTCCTATTGGCTGATGCTGTTTGACAGCCGGCTATAAAAGGGAGCTGGCATCAGCTGTTGTCCACCAGCTGGCTGCCTTGTTAGCACGGCAGCCGCGGCAACCCTTTATTGTTACAATAAAGTAAAAGCTGAAGTTCGCTCCGTGTTTGCCTCAGGTTATTCCACTGCTCTACAACACTGGTGACGAGGGCGGGATTCCTATAAGAGACAACCGGACAAAGAATCGTGAGCAAAGTCACTACAAAAAGAGCCAAAGTCTCTGAATTTCACTTTAAGAGCTACTGTCACTATTTGCGAGCACGAATTTCAACTTTCTTCGAAAGATACGGCACCGCTGAGTCGAGATGACTTCGAACCCTGCATTCCTGTCTTTCAGACCGATAGCGGAAACATGGGAGTCCTACAGAAACCGATTTGACTGTTTTCTAGATGCCATAGACCTTGCTGACATTTCCAACCATAGGAAAAAGTCCTACTTTTTAAGTTTTTGTGGAGCCACAGTGTTTGACACTGCTACAGCATTATTGGCTCCACGTTCAATTAAGACTGTTCCATGGGAAGAATTGCAGGAAATTTTTTTCAACCGCTATTCCCCTAAGACTTCCCAAATTGCCAGGCATCATGCTTTTAGGAGATGGATTCAGGCTGAGGGAGAGACTATTAGTGGGTACATGGCTGCCCTACAAACAACTGCCTTGCATTGTGGGTTTAGATACTATCTGGAAGACATGTTATTAGACCAACTAGTTTGTGGAGTCAGGGATTTAAGGCTACAAAGGCATCTATTGGCTAAAAGGGATTTAACCCTTAAATTAGCAATTGAAGAGTCTCAAGCTGCTGAACTATCTGCACTTTCAGCAGCAGAAATTCAGGGAAATCCAATTAGCCAGGGCAGTTCAGCCATCCATTATGATGAAGCCTCCTCAGAAGAAGGCTCTGAAGAGGCTAATGATGTAAATTGCCTCAGGCAGCAACAAAACAGTCAAGGGGAAAACAGGCCAAACCCCAATCTACCTCCACGGCATCAGCCCATTTGTCTAAGCTGTGGGGAAAACCACCTCAGGGCATCCTGCAAGTTCAGGAATGCCATTTGTCTAAAATGCCAAAGGAAGGGTCATTTAGCCAGGATCTGTCAAGCAGGAAGACTTTTGCCCAAAAGCCTCAGACAACCCAACATTTTCAAAAACAAGTTGAAGACTGTTTTACCTGCTATCAAGCCAAGCTGACTAACAAAGGCTCTAACAAAATCAGTGTTTTTGTTTCTATAGAAGGGAAACCTTGCAGAATGGAGGTTGACACAGGCTCAGCACTGTCCATCATCTCATGGAGCACCTTGAAACAACTACTTCCCAGAATGGCTAAGAAGAAGCTTCATGGCTGCCAGTTAACCCTACGTGACTAACAAGGCAGGACCATCCCAGTCATCAGAAAAGGCAAGTTTTTTGTACAATTTCAAAATTTTAAAGGTCACTTGCCTTTAGTGGTAGTGGATGGTGCCCTCCCTAGCCTGTTGGGGTTAGACTGGTTCCCTGCCCTTGGCCTCCATATAAGCGGAATCCACTCTATTACAAATCCTGAAGTGGACACCTTGTTTAATGACTATGCTGATGTGTTCAGCGAGGGGCTGGGCTGTTATTCAGGAACCCCAATATCTTTCAACTTGGACCCTCAGGCAGTACCAATCCGTTTAAAGCCTTGAAAGGTACCTTTTGCAATCTGCCCCAAATTAGACATGGAGCTTGACAAATTAATTAAACAAGGTGTATTAGAGCCTGTGGACTTCGCAAAATGGGAAACCCCAATAGTGACACTCCTGAAGAAAGACAGGAGTGTAAAAATCTGCGCGGATTACAAGACATCATCGAACAAATATTTACAAATCAGCGTCTATCCAGTCCCTGTTATCCAGCACCTACTACATTCTTTTGAGCCAGGAACCATTTTCGGTAAATTAGACATGTTACAGGCCTATCAACAGTTCCCTGTTAATGACACAGCTGCTGAACTACAAACTATTGTAACGCACAGGGGTGCTTTCAAATATAGGCACCTCCAATTTGGCGTAAGTGTAGCCCCAGGAATTTTCCAATCCTTAATGGAAAGACTTCTTCAAGGATTACTGAGCATAATTCCGTATTTAAAGAAAGTTAAAGAAAGACAAGTGCACTATTGCCACCCCACAGGTAGAATTTTTGGGATACAGAATTGACGCCTCTGGTATTCACCCAATCGAATCCAAAGTAAGGGCTATCCACAAGGCACCCCTGCCAACTAACAAAACTGAGCTCCAGGCCTTTTTAGGACTTCTAAGCTTTTATGCTTCATTCTTGCCTCACAAAGCTTCCATTGCAGAGCCTCTGCACAGACTCTTGGACAAGCAATCCCCCTGGCACTGGGGACCTAGGGAAGCCCATGCCTTGCATGCTGTCAAATCATTACTTACATCCAATGCTGTCCTGATACAATTTAAATAACAGTTACCTTTAGTTTTAGCAGCAGATGCTTCTCCTTTTGGCATAGGTGCTGTTTTAAGTCATAGACTACCTAATGGTTCTGAGGCACTCATTGCCTTTTTCTCCAGAACTTTTTCCCCAGATGAGTGCAACTACAGCCAAATTGGCAAGGAGGCTTTGACTGCAGCTTCTTCTGTCAAAAAATTCCATGAGTTTCTATATGGACACTATTTCGAGTTGATCACGGATCACAAGCCTCTGTTAGGCCTTCTGTCTGGCGAAAGACAAACTCTTCAGATTTTGTCTCCAAGAATGACCAGGTGGAGCTTATTTCTGGTTGCCTATTCCTATACACCGGTTCATCGACCTGGCAAGAGTCTATGCCATGCTGATGCTCTTAGTCGCTGCCCCCTGCCTGTTCCTGGGAAGATCCTGCACCAAC
This sequence comes from Pseudonaja textilis, assembly GCF_900518735.1. The sequence goes on from NW_020769330.1 coordinate 5,155,155, forward strand.
TAATGCTATTTTCCAGATCAACGATCTCAAACTCCCCATCACTGCCCTCGATATTGCTGCCCGCTCTTCCAGGGACAAGGTAATCACCCAAGTTCTTGACTGGGTGGGAAGGGGGTGGCCAGCAATTCCTTATGCCCCTGAATTCCTGCCTTTCAAAATTCACCAGCAAGAACTATCTTCTTTGCAAGGCTGTTTACTTTGGGGAACAAGGGTAGTTATCCCTTCCAAGTTGCAAGGCTCAGTTTTAAAGGTCCTGCAAGAGGGCCATCCTGGCATTGTCAGGATGAAGGCCCTGGCTCACAGTTATGTATGGTGGCCAGGCATGTATGCTCAGATTACAAGTTGGGTGAATGCTTGTCAGCCATGCCAAACTACCAGACCTGCTCCACCCACATCCACTCCAGGCAGGTGGGAAGATCCTGTGGCCCCTTGGTCCTGGGTGCATATTGATCTGGCTGGCCCCGTTCATGGGCGTACATTCCTGGTGATGGTTGATTCTTTTTCTAAATGGGTAGAACTGACCTTGATGACCACCACAACTTTAGAAGCTGTCACTAAGGCTCTATCAAGGATATTCGCTACCCATGGCCTCCCTGACACCACTGTGTCTGATAATGGCCCCCAGTTTACTTCCTGTGAGTTTGAGGCCTTCCTAGCCAACCTAGGAATAAGGCACACACTTAATGGTCTGGCTGAAAGGGCAGTCGGATCAGTTAAGGAGGCCCTGGCAAGGTTTGTGTTAAGTTTGGGAAAAGAGAGGCTGAACCAGAGCATGAATGCAACGAATACTTTATTGAAACAATAAAGGGCTGACCGTGCTTGCCACGCCTGGAACTGGCTCGCAGCAATCAGCAACTGGTGGGACCCCGCAGCCTGCTTTTATAGCTGGCTGCTGGGGAGAACCAACCAATGGGTGAAGGGAAGAACGCCCACGCAAAGTGAGTGGACCTGAGTGAGAACTCCTAGAGTTCTCAGAACATAACACCCCTTCCCCCCAGATGCGAACACGCATAGTCTCTGAGGTAGGCCGGAGGTTTATGTTGGCGCCCGGAACGGCGCAGCTCTGGAACACTGTCTGTCCGTTCGGGGTCTGCCTGGGAAGGCAGAGCCGACAAGGTGTCATCAGTATGCCCCTCGGTTCAGGCATGCCCGGGGCTCGTAGGGTTGGTCTCTGGGGATGCGCTCCCGTAGACAGGATTGGGTTGGTCAGCCGTCTGGGTGCCGCTGTCCGTGTTCGGGCCTTCGGGATCAGCTGTTGGTGTGAACTGGTCGCCGGGCATGATGTGGATGTGGGGCTGCTGATGAGGTCTCCCTTCATCGTGTGACTCTGGATCCCTGCTGGCGAGGGTGCTGAGGCGCCTCCGCAGTTGGTCTATGTGCCTTCTCCAGATGCGGCCATCCTCTAGTCTGACCCGATACGACCGCGGTCCGGTGATGGCTACGATCTCGCCCGGGATCCACAGGGGGTCTCCAGCGAAGTTCCTCGCGAATACTGGCTCCTGTAAGATAAAATGTCTAACCCCCGATGTGGAAGCGAGGGGAGAGTCAGGGCAATATTGTGGGTGGAGTCTGTCCAATACAGTCCTCAGGCGCCTGCCCATCAGGAGTTCGGCTGGGGACTTATTGGTGGCTGAGCAAGGAGTTGAGTGCTGGCTCATCAGGAACCGCGAGAGTTTGTGGTGCCAGTCATCCCTGCTGAACCTAGCCAGGGCTTCTTTAGTGGTCCTGACGGCCCTTTCAGCCAATCCGTTACTGGCAGGATGAAATGGGGCTGTGAAAATGTAGCGGATGCCCAGGTTGGCCATGAAACGGCTGAACTCGGTCGATGCGAACTGTGGGCCATTGTCGGAAACAATGGCGTCGGGTAGCCCGTGTGTTACGAACAGGCGTGTTAACACGTTGGTGATTGCTAGTGTGGTGGTCGTGGATAGCTGTGCTACGTCAATCCATTTAGAATAGGCATCCACGACCACTAGGAACATCTTCCCATGCAAGGGGCCGGCCAGGTCGATGTGAATTCTGGACCAAGGAGCGCTGGCGCTTTCCCATCTAGTAGGGGTGGCAATGGGGGGAGCAGGACGGGATTCCTGGCAAATGCTGCAGGAACTTACCCAATTGACAACGTCCTCGTCGAGACCCGGCCACCACACGTAGCTGCGTGCTAATGCCTTCATTCTCACGATGCCAGGGTGTCCCTCGTGCAACGCTTCCAGAACTCGGGTACGCAGTGAGGTCGGGATGACCACTCGAGTGCCCCATAGTAGACAGCCCTGCAAACTGGACAACTCCTGCATGCGAGTCTTGAAGGGTGTGAATTTGTTTTCAACATTGCCCCCTGGCCACCCCCTCCTCACCCAGTCGAGCACCTGGGCGAGCGTTTGATCTGCCTTGGTTTTAGCCGCAATATCAAGGGCAGTGATGGGTAGGTCCAACTGGGTGATCTCGAAAATCACGTGGACAGGAGCAGGGTCTTCAGCCAGAGCCGGCAAGGGGCAGCGACTGAGAGCGTCAGCGTGGGACAGTGTTTTACCCGGGCGGTGTATAAGTCTGTAGGAGTAGGCTGCTAGGAAGAGGGTCCACCTTGTCATCCTAGGGGAAAGGACTTGAGGGGTCTGTTTGTCCCCGGCTAGTAGGCCCAGGAGGGGCTTGTGGTCCGTGACCAGCTCGAAAAAATGGCCAAAAAGAAATTCGTGAAATTTTTTCACGGCTGCAACAGCTGCTAGGGCTTCCTTATCGATCTGGCTGTAATTGCGCTCCGTTGCAGAGAGCGTCCTTGAGAAAAAGGCGATGGGGGCCTCGGCGCCATTGGGGAGCCTGTGACTTAGTACCGCCCCAATTCCAAAAGGGATGCGTCTGCTGCCAGCACTAAAGGAAGGTTAGGGTCGAATTGAATAAGTACCGCCTCTGACGTGAGTAGTGATTTGACGGCGTGGAAAGCCTGATCTTCTTTGTGCCCCCAGTGCCACGGTGACTTTTTATCCAGTAATCTGTGTAGGGGTTCAGCTACTGATGCTTTATGGGGCAAGAAGGATGCATAAAAGTTCAATAGCCCCAAGAAAGCCTGCAGTTCAGTTTTGGAGGTTGGAGTGGGTGCCTCGTGGATTGCCTTAACCTTGGACTCCAGGGGGTGGATGCCAGAGGCGTCAATTTTATAACCCAGAAAGTCCACCTGTCTAGTGGCAATGGCACATTTTTCTTTTTTCAACCTGAGGCCATGCTGTCTGAACCTCTCTAACACTGCTCGAACTCTCTGGAAGAGTTGGGGTCTGTCCCTGGCCGAGACTAAGATGTCGTCGAAGTAGGGTACTACACCAGGGAGGCCCTGCAAAATCCGCTCCATGAGGGATTGAAAAATACCTGGGGCAACACTTACACCAAATTGGAGACGCTTGCATCGGAAAGTACCCCTGTGAGTGACAATGGTCTGGAGTTCCGCTGTTTGGTTATCAACAGGGAACTGCTGATATGCTTGAGACATGTCCAATTTAGCAAAAATGCTGCCTGGTTCGAATGTGTGTAATAAATGCTGAATGACGGGCACAGGATAAGCGCTAACTTGCAAAAATTTATTGATTGTCGTCTTGTAGTCCGAGCAAATTCTCAGGCTACCGTCTTTTTTGAGGGGTGTGACAATGGGCGTCTCCCATTTGGCGAAATCTGTTGGCTCAATGACCCCTTGTTTTAACAGTTTATCCAATTCTGCATCTAGTTTTGGCCGAATAGCAAATGGGACCCTACGCGGTTTTAGCCTGATTGGGACTGCCTGGGGGTCAACTGAGAATGAGATGGGGGTACCGTTATAACACCCCAGCTCTTCGCTGAACACATCTGAGTAATCAGCGAATAAGGAGTCAGTGTCTGAGGTTGAGACAGCATGGACTCCTGTTAGCCCTAGGCCGAGATGGGGAAACCAATCGAGCCCCAATAAGGTGGGTAGATTGCCGTTAACTACCACTAGAGGTAGGTGACCTTTAAAAGCTTTAAAACTGACAAGGAACTTGCCTCTGCCGATTACAGGAATGGTCTTCCCCTGGTAGTCCTTCAGGCTAAACTGGCATCTCTGGAGCCGGCTAGTGGATAGGCTGGGTTGGAGCCTCTTGAGGGTGTTCCACGAGATAATTGAGAGCGCTGACCCTGTGTCAACCTCCATGCGGCACGGTTTACCTTCTAGGGAAACGGAGAGAGAAATTTTACTAACAGTGTGGCAAGTGTGCTTGGCAAGGTGGTGCGTGCGACAGTTCAATACTTGCCTCTGTGGTCCCGAGTGCGAGGGGGGTGTCTTTGTGCTGCGCTTTGGGGGGCTTGGCAGACTCTCGCGATGTGTCCCCTTTTATGGCAGTTATTGCAGGTGGCTCCTTTAAACTTGCAGGTGGCCCTCTGATGAGATCCCCCACAGGCTAGGCACAGGGTGATGTGCTTGGGTGGACCGATGTTTTCTTGTTTGGCTCCTACCTGCGGCCGTCTGTCGTTGGAGAGGCGGTGGACGTCGTTTTCATCACTGATGGCTCCCTCTGCTACCACCTCCTCGGAGTGGACTGGAAGTGATGTCAGCTTGGCACTTGGGCCCTGGATTTCGGTGGCTGAGTTCGTTGCCAACTCAGCTGCCAAGGCCTCCTCGACTGCTTGTGCGAGGTTGAGGTCTTTTTTGGCGAGAAGGCGCCTTTGCAGGTGGAGGTCCTTAACCCCACAGACTAGTTGATCGAGGAGCATGTCCTCCAGGTAGGTTCCAAACCCACAATGCAATGCTGCTGTTCTGAGAGTGGCCATATATTGATTGATGGTCTCCTTGCTCGATTGCTTCCTCATACGGAAGGTGAATCTCCTGGCAATCTGTGAGGGCCTGGGAGAATAGTGGTTAGTGAGGATTTCAAGTAACTCAGACCACGGAACGTTTTTCAGCTCACGAGGAGCCACGAGTGCCGTGGCAGTATCGTAGACGGTGGCTCCACAGTAGATTAGGAAATAGGATTTTTTTCGATGCTCTCCCGCATCCGCCAGGCCGACTGCATCGATATAATGATTAAAGCGGTTCTTATACGATTCCCACTTCTCCTCGTCTGGTTTGAACGCCGGGAAGACTGGGTTGGAACTCATGGTGCTGGGGCCGGTTGAACTACCTGTGGAAAAAATCTCTCTGGGGCAGCAGACAATGTTTTAGTGCCTGTGGTAGGCGAGTGATTTCAGCTCAGGAGAGGCTTTTCGCAATCCTCTCTTTCTCTCTGGGTTAACCACGTTTTGCTGTTAGCCGTTGGCGGCGTCTAGATTCGCGCCTGTGTGGGCGTCAGTGACTGGACTACAGCGCTGTGCTGTGCCTTTTAGGTTTGAAATTCAAATGACAGCCGTTTGAATTTTGCGCCTAATACTGAGCGGCTGCGGCTCGCAGCGCTTCACTTTCCCTGTAGCTGGGCTAACAAGCGGCTACAGACGCTTCTAACTTTCGATTCTGACCGCTCTCTCTGGCTGCGGATCAGCGTTCGCTTCTTATCGCTTGCTGGCTGCTTTCTCTGTCAGCGGATCAGCGTTTGCTCTTTTTGTTTGCTCTTTTTATTTACTGACCGCTCTCTCTGGCTGCGGATCAGTGTTGCTCTATCGCCGGCCGATCGCTCTCTCTGGCTGCGGATTGGCGGCTAGTGACTCAGCGGTTGCATGGTGCTTCTGGTAGCCATCCCATCCTCGTCGCCAGTGTTAAGTTTGGGAAAAGAGAGGCTGAACCAGAGCATGAATGCAATGAATACTTTATTGAAACAATAAAGGGCTGACCGTGCTTGCCACGCCTGGAACTGGCTCGCAGCAATCAGCAACTGGTGGGACCCCGCAGCCTGCTTTTGTAGCTGGCTGCTGGGGAGAACCAACCAATGGGTGAAGGGAAGAACGCCCACGCAAAGTGAGTGGACCTGAGTGAGAACTCCTAGAGTTCTCAGGACATAACAGTTTGGGCCTATAGATTGGCACTCTAGGCTTGCTAAGTATCTCCTGTCCCAGCACACAACCCCCTGTGCCACCACTAATAGGTCTCCAGCTGAACTTCTCATAGGTAAATGTCTGAGGACCACCCTAGACTGACTCCATCCGCATTATGCCCCAGTCACACCCCTAGGGTCAAAAAGCCAGGCAAGGGAGTTCACTGAGAATGACCAGGTCTATGCCCGGAACTATGTGGGACACCCTTTGTGGATGCCTGGGCAAATTGTGGCAGTAACTGGTCCTAAGTCTTACAGGGTCCTACTGCAAGATGGGCGTATATGGTGCCACCATATCGATCAGATTAGAAGGCGTTGGAGTGCGTCTGCAGATGGCCCTCAAGAAGTTCCTGCAACAGAGAAACTGCCGGTGCCCAAAGAAACTTCCCTCGGATCCAACAAGAATGCAAGCCTACCTGAACAGCCATCTGTCCCTTGCCCAGAAACACGTGAAGCCGAGACGCCAGCTTCGTCGGCACCAGAAGTTGCCCAGTAAGCAGAAAAGTTCCTTCCAGCAGCAGCTTCATCAGGACTTAGAAGATCTGGCCGCCTGCGCAAGCGCCCGAGTTATCTGAAGGATTACGCATGCTCCGTTCTGGGGGAAAGGAGTGTGGCATTCGGAAAAGACTGAGCTGAAGTCTTCACTCTGGTCTGTGTTTCCAGTAGGAACATGGACCGTTCCTATTGGCTGATGACATTTGACAGCTGGCTATAAAAGGGAACTGTCAAATGGCATCACCTGTTGTCCGCCAGCTGGCTGCCTCGTTAGTGCGGCAGCCGTGGCAACCCTTTATTGTTTCAATAAAGTAAAAGCTGAAGTTCGCTCCAAGTTTGCCTCAGGTTATTCCACCGCTCTACAACAGGGAGATTACCACCTGTTCTCTGAACTACTCAAAGTTTCCGCTAACGGTTCCCAAGAACTGGTCAAAACTTGCTGAATACCACTTCTGATTGAGTGGCCATATTCTGACATCGTATAGGTTTTCTTGCTTGATCAGGGGGTTAGATTAGAAGTCCTTTCCAACTCTGTTATTCTGATACACTGTCTACGTTATGGAAAGGCAGCTATTTGACTAGTAGTTGGACACTGTTGTTCTCTTGTGGGGGGTCTTACATAATAAGCACTGTCTTTCCTTGTTATTCTGGGTAAGAGATATTAGCAGTTGATTCATCTGTGCTATTGGGGTGTTTATATATAGCATCTCTGTGTGTGTGTTCATATACACACCTACCCATGGGGAAAAAGAGAGAAAGAGAGAGAAAGGGAGGCAGGGGGACCCATTTCAATATTTTGATATACAGAGATACCCATTTTCTTTATTTTCTTTTTTTTCTTCAAATTAATAACTACTAGTTGATTACTTTTGGAGTCATTGCTAATTACCAACTTAAAGCGTTAGAGAGTTGTTTTGTTCCTTGGGAATTCAGGTTGTGCATCTGTGATCTAGCGTATAAAGTTGTCTTACATTCTGTGAAACAATATGAAGGTGAACTGTGGAAATTTTTTTAAGATGGGTAATGCAGCAGTTTTGTACAAGAATGATGGTATTTGGTCATATATTACAATGAAACCAGGACTTCTGTCATGGAGTTTGTATTAGCAGACAGGAAGTATTGGATACTTTTTCATCTTTTATAACAAGAGATACTTGACTTCTTCAAAATTTCATCTTAAATTATAAAGCTTTTCTTTTTATTCTACACCATCATTTATTTATATTCATTTCAGTCCAATATTCTTGTGTCTTGTAAAGGTTAGCTGACTTTGGAGGAGCTTATTTCTGATGACAGAGAAAATTTAAAAATGTATTTGGTCCACTTTGCTGACAATCACACAGAAGAAAGGACAAGACTAGGAAGGATTTAAGGAGATGTGATTCATCTTGAGAAGATAACAAAAGCGGATGTGTGTGCAACTTAAACAAAAAAAAATCAATAACAGGTTTTTCTCTTTAAAGTTCCATTTCCAGTTAAAGTTTTACTTATACCAGATGGCAAGGAAAGGTACAGATGTTATCACTGAACAGGCAACTATCCAAAACTCAGCAAAAATTAACTGTTCTGAAAAGAATTGCCCATTTTACTTAGCTGTCGAAACCAATTGAACAGGCATCTCATCCAAGCAGTTGAGGATAAATAGTAAACTGATACTGTGTCAAAAGAACAATTCTGCTTTCACCTTGAATTAGTGCAACATGTGACAAAACTGAAATGAAAACCAAAGGATTTTCTTTTCTCTCTCTTTCCTTAGATAACCTTCCATTCAACTGATACACGATAGAGATCCACTGTGCAAATGTTCACACAGGATTAGCACAAAGAATCATTTTCTTTCTGTTTACTATCGTTGGGATCAAAATAGCCAGTGGCATGCATTTTAAACCAATGCAGGTGTATTTACTGGATTCTGAAATAGCTACTACCGTATTTCCCCATGTATAAGCCACCCCTTTTTTCCAAAATTTTCAAGCCCAAAAAGTAGGGGGGTGGCATATACAAAGCAGGTACACTTTTTATACGTGAAAAATGCATAAAATAATAAAGTAGGAATAAACTGGTTTTCCAGCAGTATGCTATACTTTTTTGTAAAAATTGTACGTGATGATATGATTACGAGTGCGAGTACGCGATAGAAATGCATACGCTAGGCATCGGCCTGAATGCTTCGTTCCTACTCTCGTTCCGATGCGTAGATTGCTAGCGTCGCCCGCACCGCTTTCGGCGTCATGACCGAAGTTGTAGATCTAGACGTTGAATTTTGTTTCTTTGTAAATTTTCTTTCTTCATAACTTGTTTCTCTAATAAAATATTTTTTTCAAAACTTCACAGTCCAAAAATTGGGGGGGGGTGGCTTATACAAAGGGGGTGCTTATACATGGGGAAATACGGTAGGCCTCCTAGACATAGGCTAGAGCACACAGCACAACTGCAAAAGCCTTATTGCCATCTGTGCAGAACATTTGAGCATCAGTAACTTCTAAAATGAAGACTTGGCAAATGATCATGATTTCATGGCACCAATCAGTTGAAAAGACATATGGCTAGTAATGAGGAATAGAGGTTAGAAAATTAAACAACTGTGTAGAATTGGCATAAAAAGTAATACTGCTCTGATTCCTCCGGATTGTGAAGGTCATATTCATGATGTGCACATTTTTGTCAGGTCCATCGGCTTTCTCCTTAACAGTTTATTTATGTATTTAATTAATTAATGTACATTGCTGCTAATCTCACAATCAAGTGACTCTGGGTCGCTTACAGCAAAACTAAAACAATAAATATCTAAAATAATTATTGCAATAAATATCTAAAATAATTAAAAACATTTAAAAATTACAAAAAAAAAAAAACACCAGCTGTGAACTGCGAAGACTGTTTACAGATTTTCCATGATATCTGTTTCTGAACAGCTGTTGTATTTGTCTCTTCCTGTCCACTTAAAATCATCCCATTTCTATCACTTTGTTGAGCAATAATTGTTGCAGATATTTCATTTATTCAAATGAAGCACAATAGTGAAGTGAGCATGCTCTTGGGATCTGAAGAAAAAGTTACTTTTAGAACAATTGATGGAATGGGTAAAAAGCTTAACCAACCAATGTTCCCTCTCTACTGTTCGGAAGACAAGGAAATCATTTATCAGTTTACTACTGCTGTTTATCAATTTCCTCTACTTTTCTGAACTAGTTAAAATTATGTAATATATAATTTCCACAAAAAAATCTGAAGATAGCTTTTCATTGTACAGGGGGTAAGTAATTCATTTTGGAGAACCTAAAAGATGGTTAGAGATGTGTGCAGCATTTTTCTTCTGAGGCCTCTCTTAGCAGTACTGCTGAGTTATTCATCAGATTCAACTCTGTACTATACAATATTCAGAAAGTTTCCAGTTATGTTTTCTACAAACGAGAAGACTAATTGACTTGGGAGACAGACAAGTAAAGTTTTAACACTTGAGATTAAAATTAGAAGGTTAAAACAACAACAACCCTGAATTCCAACTGAATGGGTGAAATTATTTGAAGCAAGGCACAAACCTGAGGTAATATCAACAAAACAGATCAAGATTCATAGCATTCAATAGCAATAAAAATAGCACTTAAACTTATATATAGCTTCACAGTGCTTTACAACTCTAAGTGGTATACAGAGTCAGCATATTGCCCCCAACCATCTAGGTCCTCATTTTACCAACCTCAGAAGGATGGATGCAGAATCAACTTTGAGCCAGTTAGAATCAAATTCTAAGAAGCGAGTCAGCTTGCAATACTACAATTATAACCACTGTTGTAACCTCCATGGCTCACATTCAATGCATTTTATGGTGTTAACAGTGACAATTCATAAAGTGGCCAACACTATACATTTTTTTTAACTGTCATAGAGAGATTTTATAATGGAAGCTGCTCTTTGTCAGATCTGTGTATCTGCCATTCTTCAATGGAAGAAGAGGGGGAGGTTGATACAAGTAATCCTTTTTGATGTAACCTGAATATCTTAATTCTTGTATTGAATCTGTATTTGCTGTTCAGGATTTACAACTGGGTACTGGAGCCCAGATGCCTGAAAACTTGTCTCCTCTTGGAGAGATAGCAAGAGGAGAAGAGACCATAAAAATTCCAGCTCCAAAAGAAACTTCCTAGGAAGCGCTTTTCAACTACGTTCCCAGAAAAGAGGGGGAAATTAACATGTTGCTTCTTTGTATAGATGAAATCCATACTGGACTAAGGGGAGGAGTTCTACCAATGGTGGGATTCAATTTTTTTTTACTACCGGTGTGGCTTGATGAGTATGGCGTGGCTTGCTGGGCGTGGCAGGGGAAGGATACTGTAAAATTTCCATTCCCTCCCCACCCCACTAACCTGCTTTCCAGCTCCATTCTTCTGTGCAGGGCAACAAAAGAAGACCCAGCCAATCAGCTGGGACTCAGGAGGCAGAGAATAGATGGAGCAGGGACAGTCAGCCGTGGTATTTGCCAGTTCTCTGAACTACTCAAAATTTCCAGTAGTGGTTCTCCAAACTACTCAAAATTTCTGCTACCAGTTCTCCAGAACTGGTCAGAACCTGCTGAATACCTCCTCTGGTTCTAACACCCTTTATTTAAGCTGCATGCCTAGAGGGGTATTAGACCATGCTTTGAACATCACCTGGATATCTTCCTTTTCAATAAAGAATTCCTTTTGAAATATTCAGTTTTCAAAAGTTAATTCTTATCGTCTGAAGGGGAAAGAGTCTGGCCCTTATTGTCTGGATCACAGGATAAACTATTTCCAGCCAGGGGCATCTGGGTTAGATGATTGGAGGATAAAAGGCTAGGACTGCTGCTGTGACAATGAAAGCAGAATCTTTTTAATATATTTTATCCTTTTTGATATTTGTATGTTATAGTTTCCTACTCTCCTCCTTGTCTGTGGTGGCCAGCTTGCACTTCTTGTTTTATGCATTTTTTAAAGATAAAGAACCATGACTTGATTGTCTAATTTTATGGATACAACAACTACATAATATGTTTGACATGATCAAAGTCTAAATTGGCTTAATGGACTCGCTTTGGTTTAATCTTCATGGATTTGGACACATCTGTTATAATAATTTAGGTCTTTCTTTTACAGTGTACTGAATTTAAATGCTCCAGAAATCCAGGGTCAGGGCATCTCTATCTCTGTAAAGAAGAACAAAATAACAGTTGGAAGGAACCTTGGAGATCTTCTAGTTCAATCCCCTGCTCAGGCAGGAAACCCTTGCCCAATCTCTTCTTGAAACCTCCAATGTTGGAGCATCCACAACTCTACAAATGTTGGAGACAAGTCATTCCAACTGATTAATTCTTCTAATTGTCAGGAAATTTCTCCTTAGTTAGGCTGATTCTCTCCTTGATTAGTTTCTATCAATTGCTTCTTGTCTGCCTTCATGTGCTTTGGAGAATAGCTTAAGTCCCTCTTCTTTATGGTAACCCCTTACCTATAAGTACATTACAGTACTGTCATATCACCCCTAGCCACTCTTTTCATTAAACTAGACATAACACGTAGTCAGATCTTTATATATTTTAGCCTCCAGTCCCCTAATCATCTCTATACTCTATACATCTCAACATTGTGATGACCAAAACTGGATGCAGTATTCCAAGTGTGGTCTTATCAAAGCATTATAGAGTGGTATTAATAATTCACGTGATCTTAATTCTGTTCCTCTTTTAATGCAATCCAAGACTATGTTGGCATTTTTGGCAGCTGCAGCAGATCCCTTAGCAAATCACTAAGTGATTGTCCACTACGACTCCAAGATCCCTCTCACAATAACTATTAATAAAGGAGAATGTCTACAGCTCAGGGTTGATATGCGGGGTCCTTCATGCTCTCTGAATTTGCTTGTTTTCTTGCAGTCATTTCATTACTCAAACTAGGTTACTCATTACTGGCTAGGTAAGTGCTAGTAAGGAGCACAGTTTGTTGTAAGTTTATATTCTGATGGCTTGCCTTGTCAGTGTTGGCGGGGCTGGTCTTAAAGATACTTTGGCAGCTTCTTGATTGGGGTATTGTTTACTTGATTGTTGGTCTGATGTTAACCTTTGAATTAATTTTGCTGATTTGGGTGCTGATTGCTGGCAGAGAGATGCTTGGGTATTTTTATTTCTTTTTGGCTTGGGTGATAGTCTCTTTTGCATAGTCTATAAATGCTGTTAATGTCTATATGTCAATCTTCTAGAAATTCTTTGGGGTTTTTGGACTTGGGCTTGGAATTACTACTATTGATCCAGGTACCACCTATTCTACATTTGTACATTTGATTTTTCTTGCCTAAATGTAGAACCTATAATTTTAAGTGCATTGTATCCCCACCTTCCCTGAAGATGATCCTGTTCATATAACTAAAATAAGTAAAGTTTAGTTTGATTGAGATAATTCCTAAAATATGAGCACAATCAACAATGTAAAGTAGTGAAATTTTGAGAGTGGAGTGGGGGAATATTTAAAATTGCATTAGTACTCCTAGAAAATCCTGTCCAAAAATTAAAGCACTATAATTGAGAAGCCCTTTTACAGGTTAATATGCACTTCAGTTCAAATTATTTGGATATCTGTAGTTCAACCAAAGTCAGGAACCCAGGATAACAAATTCAGATGCATGAAAACTCATCTGGATCACTTATTCAACAGAAGCAGATTTTCAAACTTTTCTTCCCCCATTACATTTAAATTTAGAATTTAGGAGGATATTTTATGTGTAAAACCCCTAGCAATTTGTGCTCATTACATTCCTATTCTGAGAGTCTGTGAATCAGCCTACCTTTAAAAAAAAGGAAAGGAAAAGCAAATGTGTTATAAACGACTTTCAGTGCTATTACTTTCAAGCTTCAAATGAACAATTTGACAATTTGGGTGACAAGAATCTAGAGGTTGACATTCTATTTTATTTTGAAGAAATGCCTAGCTCATTCATTGGTGCCTTGTCTCCCAAAGAAGCCTGTTTTAGATATCTTGGACCATGGGTTACATTTTTTTTCTCAGCTGTATATTCAGTGTATGTGAGGAACAGGTTGGAGAAATATTTTTATTATTTTATTTTATTAATTTTGTTATCATATTTATATAACTTCCCATCTCACAAAGACATGACTCTGGATAGCGTACAACACAACAACAGTTTAAAACTTAAGATCAATCCTAACATAAATAAAGCAAAAAAAATTAAACAGGAGCTGGCCGAGGTCATCTCAGAACCACTGCACCATATCTTTCAAAAATCCTGGAGCACAGGGGAACTACCAGAGAACTGGAAAAGAGCTGATGTGGTTCCCATCTTCAAAAAAGGGAGAGAAAAAAACAGACCCAGGAAACTATACACCAATCAGCCTAACATCAATACCTGGGAAGATACAGGAAAAGATAATACAAAAACAGATCTGCCAACATCTAGAAACAAGTAATAACTAGCAGTCAGCACGGGTTTGTTAAGAACAGATCATGCCAAACCAATCTTATTTCATTCTTCAACACAGTGACTAAATTAGTAGACCAGCAAAATACTGTGGACAAAATATATTTAGATTTCAGCAAAGCATTCGACAAAGTAGACCACAACCTACTTCTTAGTAAGCTAGAAAAAAGTGGAATAAATAGCACCACCACTAGATGGACTTGCAGGTGGCTGGCAAACCGTACTCAATGAGTAGTCCTTAATGGGTCTAAGTCTACATGGAGGGAAGTAAGCAGTGGGGAGCCACAAGGTTCCATCTTAGGCCCAGTACTCTTCAATATCTTCATTAATGACTTAGATGAGGGAATAGAAGGGGAACTTACTAAATTTGCAGATGATACTAAGCTGGGAGGAATAGCTAACATCCAAGAAGATAGGCTCAAGACCCAGATGGATCTTGACAGACTAGAACACTGGGGAGTATCTAACAAAATGAAATTCAATGTAGAGAAAAGTAAAGTCCTACACTTAGGCAAGAAAAACCAAAAGTACACATATACACTGGGTGAAACCAGGCTCAATAGCAGTAACTGTGAGAGGGATCTTAGAGTCCTAGTGGACAACCAGCTATATATGAGCCAGCAGTGTACAGCAGCTGCCCAAAAAGCTAATGCAATCCTAAATTGTATTTACAGAGGGATATAAACAAGATCAAGGGAAGTACTAATACCACTCTATAAAGCCTTAGTAAGACCACACCTAGAGTACTGCATCCAGTTTTGTTTATCACATTATAAAAAAGATGTTGAGACTCTAGAAAAAGTACATAGAAGAGCAACCAGGATGATTAGGGGACTGGAGGCTAAAACATACAATGAATGGTTGCAGGAACTGGGTTTGGCTAGTCTAGTAAAGAGAAGGACTAGGAGAGACATGATAGAGGTCTTCCAATATTTTAGGGGCTGCCATAGGGAGGAAGGGGTCAAGCTATTTTCTAAAGCACCTGTAGGCCAGATGGAAACTGAACAAGGAGAGATTTAACCTGGAAATAAGGAGAAACTTTCTGACAGTGAGAACAATCAACCAATGGAACAGCTTGCCCTTGGAAGTTGCAGAGATCAGGCCTTCCATTAAAACATATATCTTTTTGAAAAATTAAAGAGAGAAATCACTCTTTGTTCACTTTGTTATCACTATTTTAAATATACTCTGCAGCTTGCAACCATTTGTTTAGCACTCTTCAAAGTAACAAGGATGCTGAAAAAAAGAGACTTATGACCAATTCTCACACTTACAACCATCACAGCATCCTTTGGTCATAAGATCAAAATTCAGGCGCTTGGCAACTGGCATGTATTTATAGTGGTTGCAGTATCCCAGGATCGTGGGATTGTGATTTGTGACTTTCACTTCTGGCTTTCAACAAGAAAAATCAAGCAATCAGAATAGAGGTGGAAGGGACCTTGGAGGTCTTCTAGTCCAGCCACCTGCTCAAGCAGGAGACCCTGAACCATTTCAGATAAGTGACTGTCCAGTCTCTTCTTAAAAACATCCAGTGATGAAGGTTAATCAATGGGGGAAGCTACATTCCTTTAATGACCGTGTGATTCACTGTGAATCACCTTAACAATTGTGGTGAAAAGACTCATAAAACTCACTTCCCTTTGCTTAGGAATGGAAATTCTGACTCCAATTTTGGTCATAAGTTGAGGACTACCTGTTTTCTGGACCATAAAAATCTGGATTCTACTACACAGCAGAAAAGAGTGATGGGTTTCTGTATCATTTTCTGCTTTGAGTTAGCCATCTGGATTTTTGTAACTCAAATATGATAGCCCTGAAATTTCTGCATATCCATCTGTCCTCACAATGGATTTGCAGTTGGTTGGTTTGTTGTTTTTGTTTTGCATGGTTTGTTGCTGAATTCTTTTTAATCCATAATTGCAAACTGAATGTATATTGTACATTTAGGAAATATTTAAGCCTAGATCTCTTTATATTTTAATCATCTGGAGGAAAAAAAAAAAGAACTTGCCTGAGGGCATTTTCATAAATAACTAATCCACAACAGCAGCCATGTTTTGTTATAATTGGAGGTGCCTCCGTGATATCTTTACTTGGCCTGTGATGATTTAATAGCATTAACTCATGCCATCAGCCTTTCTCTTCTGTTGCTCCAGCCAAATGCCACCCTGAAAGCTGCTGCCGTATCTAATTTGAAACATGATTAGTTTTGTTCAACAGCTTGTACATTTTGGGGTTCCTAGAAATACTATGTCACTAACAAAACAAATTTGGAAATAGCAGTATTGCAATGATTTACAAGTTGCCAATTTTGTAAAAGAACAATCTTTTCACTATTTGTGGTAAACAACAAGAAACCACCATGAAATTATTTATACTGTGTGTGTGTGTGTGTGTGTGTGTGTGTGTGTGTGTGAGAGAGAGAGAGAGAGAGAGAGAGAGAGAGAGAGAGAGAGAGAGAAAACAAGGCTACAAAAAAGGTGTTATGAATTTCCAAGGGGATCTATCTCAAATGAAGTTTTTAAGCAAAAGTTAAATATACTTCTGAATATAAATGAGGCTGGCAAGTTTATTTTTATACCTGATATTCATAGGAAGACAGCTATTTAATACCTAATACCCAGATTCAAATGCACGCACACTTACATTAATTTTTCTAGGCATTTATTATTCAAATATATATAGATACCTTCTCACACCTACACACAGAGACATATTTGTAAAAGGGCAACAAACAATACAACAATTAAAACAAGGGAAAACTATAAAAAGTTATTAAAGCTATCATTAATTATGTAGAACATACAGCTTAGGCAATCATATCCAGGAAAACACTCTGTATAACCATTCTATCAGCTCTATCAGATTCCTAGGTCCCTATGCCCATTGCCAAAGCCATGGTTTCAATGCCTGGCAAAAGGTCAATCTGATTTGAGGGATGGTATTCCATAAGTGGGTGCCACAGTAGAAAAGTTTCTTTTTCCTGAATCTTATCAGGTCATTCCTTGGCTGATGGGATCTGCAGCATGCTCCTCTTGTTGGACCTGATGAGATGGGCAGATGTAATTGGGAAGAGGTGATTCCTCTAGTAACTTCCATACACGTTTCTCAAAAGTCAACTGGATTTTATTGTTTTTTTTTCTTTTCTTGAAAAATCCAAGAAGCTTATTCAGTTCAGGAAAATGATGATGATTCAGAATCTCCATAGACCTCAAGTAACTCAGCCCCATGCCCTATAGGGCTTTATAGATCACCACCACCACTTTGAATTGAAGCTGAAAGCAAACTGGCAACCAATTTTGGTGAGCATCTTCATTTTTCAGTGAGTATACCTCCTGTAGTCATGATGTTGGACACACATAGAACATCACGGTGTAGGATCTTAGCATCTTCTGTGGTTGCAAAGGAATAATGAGATAAAGAAAACTGATAACTATTTTCAAAAAGAAAAAGAAAAATGAAACAGAGACAGACAGGCTTGGGAAAGAGATATGAGGAGTCCTTAGTATTCTCTGAGCTTGGATCTTAGATCAAAGAGATCTGAGAAACAGAAAGGCATGGAGGAGAAAGGAAAGGAGAGAAAAATGTATGTGCCACCTGAGATACTTCAGAGAGATGGCATATCCAGAGGGCTGGATATGTAAAATAAAGTATGTGTCAGGCTTCCAAGTGATGAAATCACTAATTTAATAGTCTGTCTTCAGCATCTTCCTGTGTCACTGCTGTTCAATATAGGTGCCAGCTTACTTTAGCTAGGCAGCTGGGATGATGACCTTCACATGTCAGATGACCCTATTGGTGTCTTGAGGGGTCATTGGTGCTCTGTGAGCTTGGTTATCATCTTGCATTGCCTACTGGGTATTGAAATGTCTGAAAGATAACCAAGCTCACAGAGCATCAAGGACCCTTCAACAATGAGCTACAAATATTGTCAAAGGGTATCACTATACACTCTTGACATATACTCATGACATTCTTCATTCATCCTGCCCTTCCCCACCATCCACGAGGCATTAGCAGGGACATATATTATTCAAAGTGTATATTATTTATTGATTGATTGGTTGGTTTGTTTATTATGAAAATGTCTGCATTTGCTCTTTCCCAAAATTCTGGGCAATATTCAACAATATAGAACAATTAAACATCTCATTGCCTTAGTAAATAGAATTAACCCACATTTCAAATTATCTGATATTTTGCCATGTAGCTTAGGCACAAAAGGACTGTCTAAAAAGAAAAGTGTTCAGTATCTTCTTGAATGCTAAGGAGTGGACTCTAGATGATTTTTTCAGAAATATAAGAGGGCTGCTATATAGTTTAGATGCTACTACAATAAACCCTATTCTTTGATCTGTGTTCACTTCCTGCAAAGACAATACCTTAAGGAGTATTCATAATTTTACCCCAACTCAATTCCCCTTCTTTTCTGGGCAAAAAAAATGAAATTCAATTCAACAGATGGGAGCAAGTAAACTGAACTTGCTAAGCATAACCAACAAACTCAATCATGATATGGTTGATATGACAGATAATGTATTAGTTCCAGATGGGGGCTTCCACAATCAAGGTGTAAGCATTTAAAATTCCTTCCCCTTGTAGTTGGCAAAAACTTGAGTTCTTAAGATCTTTAATCCTGAATCCAGCTGTTGGGCAATCTCAAGAAGTTGTAAATATCAAAGCAAGCCAAGGATGCATTGTTGCCTAAGAAAGAGCATCAATGTCTTCTCTCAAAGCCCATTATGTCTGCATAAATCTTCTTTGGGGGGATTCCATTTGAATCTGATTCACTCTATCAAAGCCAATCTACACTACAAATCAGTGCAGCACTTTTCTATATCAGACTGCGTGGTTGTGCTGATTTACAGTAAATTGGCTGCATTTCTAACTGTTCTGTGGTCTCCTTTGTAAGCACAGAGTTCATGTGCAGAAGTTACTTCCCTCAAAGTGTAATTTTCAGTTGAAGTGGACCAGTTCTATCTCAAGACTTGGCAAGGTACCTGCTTCCCAAAAACTTTCAAAATGCTAACTGGTGTGGTAGCAATGAAGTCCAACAGCATCCAGTTTAAAACAAGTTATTTCCATCTCAGCAGAAATGAAACTGCCTAGAAAGAAAGAATCCCTTGATCTGGAAATGTGTTTTCTGAATCTAACCTTGAATATAATCAAGCCTGATATCTTAAGTGGATCTACTTAAGTTAACAAATCCATCATCCTCCACTTAGAGACAAACAACCTAGTCTCTAATAAACAATTTGGTTTCAGAAAAAAACTATCTTGTAATCTGCAACTCTTACACTGCAAAAACATATGGACTACACAACTCAATCAGGGAAAAGCAATAGATGCAATCTACATAGACTTCTGTAAAGCCTTTGATTCAGTGGTACATGACAAACTACTCAAACTAAAATCTTACTGTATCTCTGGACACCTACATAACTGGATAGAAGCATTCCTGTCAAACAGACAACAAATGGTCAAAATTGGGAGTGTCCTATTAAATTCTGTACCTGTCAACAGTGGTGTCCCCCAAGGCAGTGTTCTAGGACCAACTCTTTTCGTACTCTACATAAATGACTTCTGTGATCATATTAAGAGCAACTGTGTTCTCTTCGCTGATGATGTAAAGCTATTCAACACCACCGACAATACTGCTACCCTTCAAAAAGACTTTGACTATGTATCAGAATGGTAAAAACAAATGGCAACTTCAGATCTCAACAAATAAATGCTCTATCTTACAAATTGGCCAAAAAAAATCAGAAAATAAAATACAGGCTGAATAGTCAAGACCTTGTTGATGACCCAAACTCTGTCAAGGATCTTGGAGTACTCATCTCTAATGATCTAAATGCTAGAGCCCACTGTAACTACATAGCCAAAAAGACGTTAAGAATTGTTAATCTAATCTTACATAGCTTTTTCTCTGGTAATATTACACTAAAAACTAGAGCATACAAAACATTTGCTAGACCAATACTCGAATACAGCTCATCAGTCTGGAACCCACATTACGTATCTGATATTAACACAGTTGAGAAAGTCCAGAAATATTTCACAAAAGTTCTCCACTCCTCTACTCGTTATAGAATACCTTATGCCACCAGACTTGAAATTCTAGACAGAGAAAACCTTGAATTATGTAGTCTTTGGTCTGATCTAAGTATGGTATATAAAATCATACACTGCAATGCCTTACCTGTCAATGAATACTTCAGCTTCAACCATAACAACACAAGAGCACACAATAGATACAAACTCAAGGTAAAGTGCACTAAACTTGATTGCAGGAAATACGACTTCAGCAACAGAGTGGTCAATGTTTGGAATACTCTACTTGACTCTGTGGTTTCTTCCCCAAACCCCAAAAACTTTAACCTTAGACTTCTACTATTGACCTCACCCCTTTCTTACGAGGTCTGTAGGGGGCGTGCAAAAGCGCACCAACGTGCCTACCATCCCTGTCCTATTGTTTCTTTTATTTTTTCTTATAAGTACCCATTTCATGTATTCATAAGTATGTATATACGTATACCTATTATCTTGTAAACAAGTGACAAATCAAATAAATAAATAAATAAATAAATATCTCTCTGGGCCCATAACCAATGTTATGATATGTACAGAATAACCCTTGAGTAACAAGGATATGCACATGGAAACATTTACGAGAGTAGTTATGAATAATTATTCATCCATACACAGATACATTAAATTGAGTTAAAGTTTACTTTAAGAAAGAGCACAACCCAATATATGGTCCAGGTCATATACGTTTTACAGTCCAAAGAATATCTAATTACAAAGTCTTCTTACCAGTTGCCTTTGTCATTTACAGTAAACAAAGATATCAAAGTATAAGCACAGCTTAGATAGCAACAGAATGTCAGAGATACAGAATGTCAGAGAGAGCAAGCCATGATCTCTAGCTCCCTCTTATGGCAATTCACAACACAACCAACCAATCAGAATATAGTACAAATCAACACAGTGACTTTGTCTTAAAGCCACAAACATACATTGTTGGTTTTTATATTGCCAACCCAACTAATTGGTGGACAGATTCCTAACAAAACTGATCAAGGAGAGAACCAGCCTAGAACTAAGGAGAAATTTCCTGTTAGAACAATTCATCAAGGGAACAACTTGCCTCCATCATCATTAGTATAAATCAATTTTGATGGGGTGTTCTCTTTAATATATAAAACCACTCCTCTTTTCTTACATTGTGTCAAGGAAGTAAATATTTTCCCTAATTTTGGCTCTATCAACAATTGTTCATATTGTTTTTTTAATATGTACTTCTTGTAGACAAATTATATCAAATTTTAACTTCTCTAATTTATGAAAGGTTTTCCTTCTTTTAACGGCTGAGTAAAGTCCATTTATATTAATTGTAATCAATTTTTTCTCTTCCATGGTTATATTTTGTAGTTAAGTTTAGCAGCTCTTGTAGATCTTAGTTCACATTGTTCTTTGGCTTCCACCTTTCCACCAACTGCACCTTCTTCTTTTTCAGTCACCATTTGGCAGTCCTCTTGGAATTCAATTAGTGAGATCTCTTTTTCTGCCTCTTCCTCTTTCCCTCCAAAAAATTCTGTATAAAATAATTCCGCTTTCTCAATTGAGTCAATTCTATGTCTCTGTTCTTGCCATGTGAACATTAAGCCTTCTGGAATCAGCCATCTATAGTTCACCTCTTTTTTAAGTAGCATTTTAATCAGGAATCGGTATTCTCTTCTCATCTCTCTCACTCTTCTGGGTATTTGTTTCAAGACCACAATCTCCTTGTCTTTATATTTCAATGTTTTTTCTTTTGCCACTTGCAATATTTGCATTTTAATGGCCTTCTTTGTAAATCTAATGCGAACTTCTCTTGGTAAGCTATTTCTCATCACATATCTTGTGAAAAATCAATAAACCTCATCTATTCCATCCATCATCTTCTCTTGAGTTATTTCCAAAGCTTCAGCCAGTATTTCTATCATTATCTCAGCTAAGTTTTGTCCTTTTTCTTCCTCTACATTTTGGAATCTAAGATAGAATTCTGATCTATCCATCTCCCATCTCAACATACCACTTTTATCTTGTTCAACCACTGTTAATCTATTATCAATATCTCCAATCTTCTTGTCTCTTTGTTTATCTTCTTCTTCAATTTTTTGGAATCTCTCATCATACTTCAACATCATTTGTTCGATGTTCTCCACTTTTTCATCGGTTTTCCCTGTTCTTTGTTCAATGTTCTCTATTCTTTGTTCAGTGTTCTCTGTTCTTTGTTCAATGTTCTCTATTCTCTTTTCAATATTCTCTGATCTTCAATCAATATTCTTTTTCTTGCTTTAACATTGTCTGTATTGAACGTTATCCTCCAGATGGTGGAGAGGAAGAAGTAGAAGTTGAAGAACCAGGAGGTGTAAATTTCCTACTCATTTTAAGCAATTCAAAATCTTCAGGTTCTTCTAAACCTTAATCCAATTGTGAAGTAACCAATTATAGGTCAAAAATAAAAATAGTACAAAAAAGAAGCCCAATAATAATGATTTTTAAAAAGGGAGGACAAAATTTCTTCAGGTTCTTCAACACCTTAATCCAATCAATAGTTAGATGAAGAAAAAGGCTTGAATAAAAAGGAAAAAAGAAAAAAGAAAAATTCTTCAGGTTCTTCAACACCTTAATCCAATTAAAAGGTCTCAAACAGAAAAGAGTGCATAAGAATAAACCAGAAAGGTAGATAAAAAAACAAAAATACCAGGAAAGGAAAAAAAAAGGCGATTCCCTTAAAAAAAACATTAATACTTAAAGGCTTTCCCTTTAAAATAAAAAGCAAATGTAGAGATTGGACTTCCAAAGAAAAAAAGAAAAACAAAGACAAGCTCCAACAAAGCCAAAAAACCAAATAGTTATTACAAAAAAAAAATGAAATACAATAAAGCTGGTGAGGAGGGATAGCACAACTTAGAAAAAGTAAAAAGAGCACACTGCACTTTGTTTAATTATCCAAGGCTCTTATTATAGCTCTCTTCTCCAAAAACTTTCACCTTTTCCCCCCCTCAGTTTCAACACCAGACTCCAGCTGTTGATGGAAACCAGAAGAGCACCTGCAACAATACTCTCCCATGCTCTTCCCTCTATCTTATTAAATGACAATGTCCTTGAAAAAGAGTCTCAGTTCTTTCTTTCTCAGCTTTGTCTGGTCACAATGAAATAGAATATTTTCAAGCCTCTAGTTGGCAGTGTTACAAAGTTTCTTTGCTTTCATTTCCCCCCTCCTTTTCCAAGCAAGATATAATAAGAATTAATAAAAAAAAAAAGAAAAAGATGTTTTAAAAAAGAGATAACCAAAGGGAGCCTCTAGCCTAAAATATTACAAAATCAAAAAGGAAAAAAAATAGATGTAAATGAAAAAACCAGTCCAGTTTCAAAATACAAGATCGTGTATAGAAAATCCAGCAATGAGAAAAAAAAACATTACTTTGACATTCCTGTTTAAAATTGCTGCTTAATAAGTTCTGTCAAAACTTTTACAGATTCTTTCTTTTCCTTAGGGTGTCCTTTCAGATCTTAGAATAAAGAAAAAGTTCTCACCAAACTGACACACTCTCTCTTTCTGTTCTCTTCCGTTTTGGAGCTGTCCCAACTTCAGCAGCTTTAATGGCTGCCTGTTTGCTGCTGGCAAGAAGAGCTTCTCCTGGATCTACCAGGGACTTTGTGGTATCCCTGGGATCAATAGGATGCACTCTTCACTTTCACCATCTCTTCGGGATGGTTTAGATCCGATAGGACCGTCCAGGAGCAAAGATATTGGCAGCGATCTCAGACCTCCAAGATCGCATGCCGTATCGTCATGACACCAGCTCCGCCCTCCCCAAGAATGAATGACCATCTTCAGTGCATCATCTTCGAGGTAAGACAGCAACTGGCATACCAGCTACAGCTGTTCAAAAGTCCACCTAGCCACAGTCTCCATTTGGAACATCAGCCATGAATCTAGAATGATCCTCAGACTGTGAGTCTACTGTTGCTGAGGATCTAAATTCCAGAAAGAGTCAAGAATGGCACAATCCTGGACAAGTGGGAATTCTCTAGGATACTTAGAGTACAAAGCTAGGAGAAAAATAAATAAATAAATAAATAAATAACCTGTACTGGAGATCATCAGATGAAGAAAATAAAACATGGCCATTGTTAAGTGGAATTTAATAAGAAAAAGATTTTCATAAAGACAATAAACAGGTGCTTGCAGTGTCATTCCTTGTTTTCTTAAAAGCAAGGAAATGATTCTGGAGAAGCTGAATAAATGTGCACCTAATCATGGTGTTCCAAATTTTATAAACCCATTGTTGCTTAGAAGGTCACTTGGAAGACTATTCATTATATACAACTTTCCTGCTATACACAGCTGGTTAAGTTAGCCCTTTTTGCAGAAATTCAGGATCATTAAGTATAAAATGATGATGCAGCATCACTTAGAAATTAGTTTTTTAATGGATACTATCATTGAAAGTTTATATGTGATTAAATATCTGTTTCCCCAGTAGAGAAAAAAAAATACTGAGAATCTTTAATCCAAAGATAGAGCAATTATATCGTAAATGGAATTAACATCTGTCAACTTTGTAATAACTTCCCCCCTTCTAACAGTGAAGCAAAATAACCCGATTCTATCCTCTTCTCTATATATTCATTAGGCTTTTCTTCTTCCATTATTTTTTTGCATAGACAAAGACAATATTCACAAAAGAAAACTGTTTTCCAACATGGCTTATTTATCTTCTGGATATAAATGTGTACAAAGTAAAAAAAAGTGGGGGGCACCTCTGGGTAACTGTGGGGATACAAGTATTCATTGCTAGCATCATGATGACACTGTGTAAATGGCACGACTAATTGTTCATTATGACATAATTGAGGATTATACCAGCCATCTATATTACCTGCTGCTTGGTTTCTGACATTCTTCTGTTCCTTCATCCATCAAGGAATGGAAAGTTCCTGCCTGTATTTGAAATGAGATTGCAGCTAGCACACTTCTGACCAAAATTTCTAATTTGGTAAAATATCTTTCCTAGTTGCTTTGCCATTCATCCTACTTGCATTCTAACAGTTCTGAATGCTAAATGACCACCTGACAAGCCTTGGAGAAATCAGGAGATTGAGGCAGTTCCAATGAGTATAAAGATTTACAGCAAGCTTAAACTCTCTACAAAAATCTGAGCTACTAAGGTCGAGGGAAATGAGTGGCAATAAGAAGGCATTCAAGGTGGGCTGGACTTAAATCTCTTTCAGGCATGCAGAGATTCATGACTTATGATTCATTTGACTCCTCCCTCAGGCTCAGCCTGGTCATCTCCTATACCACATCTTGTGTGAACATTTTAAAAAACAGAATTGGGAGCAAAAATCGAATAGAGCAGAACACAACAGAATAGAATAGAATAGAATAACAGAGTTGGAAGGGACCTTGGAGGTCTTCAAGTCCAACTTCCTGCTTAGGCAGGAAACCCTACACCATTTCAGACAAATGACTATCCAACATCTTTTTAAAAACTTCCAGTGTTGGAGCATTCACAACTTCTGGAGGCAAGTTATTCCACTGATTAATTGTTCTAACTGTCAGGAAATTTCTCCTTAGTTCTAAGTTGCTTCTCTCCTTGATTAGTTTCCACCCATTGCTTCTTGTCCTGCCCTCAGGTGCTTTGGAGAATAGCTTGACTCCCTCTTCTTTGTGGCAGCCCCTGAAATATTGGAACGCTGCTATCATATCTCCCTAGTCCTTCTTTTCATTAGACTAGACATAATGCCAGAGTTCCAGGGAAAATCAATTCCCATCAGTAACTCCAAGACACATGTCATGTCAAAGTACTTTTATTAGAATATCACCTGGCACCTTCTGTGGAATTCCAGAACTAAAGCTTCCCAGCTTCCCCACAAAGTCCCAACCTACAAACCATCCCCTTTTCCCTCATCACGACATCACATGAACCAATCCCAAAGTAAGTTCTAATTCTTTCTGCGCCACACTCTGTAGCCTTGAACTATCAAAATAATTATATTTTGTCTACTAATTAACATCACCCCCTCCCACTTTCTCCAACTATGTGACAGTGATGAATTACATAGCTGACACATACCCAGTTCCTGCAACTGTTCTTCATATGTTTTAGCCGCCAGTCCCCTAATCATCTTTGTTGCACTTCTCTGCACTCTTTCTAGAGTCTCAACATCTTTTTTACATAGTGGTAACCAAAACTGAATGCAGTGTTCCAAGTATGACTTTACCAAGGCATCATAAAGTGGTATTAACACTTCACTTGATCTTGATTCTATCTGTCTGTTTTTGCAGTCTAGGACTATGTTGGCTTTTTTGGCAGTTGCTGCACACTGCTGGCTCATATTTAAATGGTTGTTTTCTAGGACTCCGAGATCCCTCTCACAGTTACTACTATTTAACAAGGTACCAAATATACTGTGCCTGTGCATTTGATTTTTCTTCCCTAAATGTAGAATGACTAATCCAAGTTCTGCTTACCCACATCAGTGCACATATCTACGGGATATCAAACTATTTCTGGTTTCCTCTCTTCCATGGCATCTGTAAGTATACAGCCGCAGATAATTTTCAATGCCATTTCCACACTCTAACATGGTAAGTTCCATAACTATCCATTTAATTCAGGATGGATGAAATATTAATGACCTTGTTAAAAGCAACTGATTTGTCCTTTGTAAGACTGTATGATTTTTATATAAATGGTCAAGCTTCTGAATATTTTGAATTTAGTCTCATTAAGAACATTAAGGCTTGCAAATAAGCAACCTATTTTGAAATGAATGTATACTCATTTGAATGTATCATCGTAAAATTTAAAAAAATATGTTTGACCATATGTTTTGAATCTTTATAGTTGTTCTATATTTAATTAAGGAAAGTCTAGATTTCTATGAACAATATAAACAGCAGAATCTCCCTTAAAAATTTCATCATATCTTATGCTAAGCACAGTGGTCTACAAGCATACTCCACGCAGTTGTTGATCCACACCTAGTCTCCACATCCATCAGGCATTGGGAAATCAACAGTTAAATCATGAGTATGTGAAAAAAATCAATTATAAGACAATACAAAAAGAAATATGGTAACTCCTTTCTGCCCATATCAGTTGACAATAACAAACATGCTCACTATTCAATTTTGTAATCAATCAACAGTGTTAAGTTAAAATTGAGACTATGATTAATGCTCAGATTCATTTTTCATATTCAGAACTTATTGTGCAGATGTTAAAATTGTCAGTGGAAAGTCTGTATATTAATAATCCCAGAAAATGTAAAGACCTTTGGTTAATGAGTAATTACTGTTAACTTTATCCTCAGTGGTTATTTTTACTCTGTCATATCTGTACATTTTACAATTTGTGCCTGGAACCATAATCTTAGGAATGTGTGTAGCAAAACCACTTGAAGGGCATGCTACATTTCAGCCCCTGCGGTGTTGTGCTCTACAGGAGTTGGTTTTATTGCAGAGTTAGCAGACTGACTGATGAGACTGCCTACAGAGTGGGACAGTATGAATTTAAGATGCCATGGGCTAGCCAGGACCAGCAAGACAAAGATAATACAGCAGGTTGATGAAAGGTTTCTTGCTCTGCTAATGCTTTAGCATACTTAGTCAGAGTTAGAATAGATCCATTATAAACTGATAGCACAAGGATGCCCTAATAATATGGGATCAGTTGGTCTAATCAAGCTTCAATTAGCCTGTTGCCTCTTGGACACTAGGAACGAATCACATGAGCTGTAAAAGGAACCCAATATTTATTTATTGGCTTTGACAAAGGGTCATAATAGCAAAGTGATAGAGTTAGGGAAATATTCCTGTCATAAGCCCCTATGCTTTCCAGAGCACCATTGTTTTGAACTAACTAAAGTTCACAGAAATTCACAGTCATGGATCTTTCTAGGGAGCAAAGTGGGGAGGGAGGAGAAGCAAATGGCATGTATTACATGATGTCATTGCATAAATCGGAGGTGGGAAACTACAGCCCCTTTATGATTTGTGAACTTCAACTCCCAGAATTCTTGAACCATACTGGCTCAAGAATTCTGGGAGTTGAACTCCACAAGTTATAAAATGCCATAGTTCTCCACTTCTGGCATAAATGACCCAAAGTAGGTTATTTGTGGCATGATTGCCTGATGTGAGTGGATCAAATGGCATATTTATTTGCCTAGTTATATCAGGACATGTGTGATGTCATTATGATCCACTGGACATATGGGCACACACCATTTTTTTACTACTGGTTCTGTGGGTGTGGCTTGATGGGCGTGGCAGGGGAAGGATACTTTAAAATCTCCAGTCTGAGGTGGTATTTGACGATTCTCCGAACTATTCAAAATTTCTACGACCAGTTCTTCAGAACTGGTCAGAACCTGCTGAATACCACCTCTGGCACACACCCATGGGATATTCTCCTGAAGACAATGTTGTTTTCAGACTCAATTCTTGATCAGAAAACAACACTGAGGAAGAGAGAGGAAATATATGTTGTAGCATCCACTCCTACAGTTATTGTTCTGAATTCAAGGTTACATATTATTATTGCTATGATCTCAAGGCACATAGTCCTTTACAAAAGTACAAAAGAGCTTGCAATTTAGTTTGACCTGGCAGCAAAGAAAGCAGGAAGATGACAGGAGCATTAAATGGAAAACTACAGTTAGATATGCTGAGCTAAAAGGTGAGCCAGGGAAAGATTCAGCATATCCCGTAATCCCTTTGTTTACCAAGCAATCCAGTTGCTTCTCTGTGATTAGCCTTAAACAATAGAAGCAATTCTTCTATCAGCAATTTGTCTTCCCGCCATGCCTCCCTGGGAAATGCATGCACGCCCCCTTTGACAACTGTAAATGATGTCTGGTCTTCCAAAATTTTGACCAGGACTGTGAAGGCTTGAAATCAACCACTTAAACCCTAATTTTAATTTAAAAATAAACAAAGTGGCATCTAAAAAGGATGCTGAGGAAGTTACCCCACTGGGACAATTATATGCTTAGTCTGAATTTTTGAAACCAGAGTTCACTTTATTAATTTACTCTATGGTAGAAAAAAATTGCTCATCCATTACATGCCAGAGATTGGTTTAAAAAAAAAAATTCTGAATGACAGACAGGGTCAGAGGAGAAGACAACAGCATTACCTTCTAAATGGGCAATTTCTGCAAGGTCACGTTAGACATGTTTGTGGAATGATGAAAGAGGAAATAACTCTACATAATAGCTTCCTTCAAGCTGGCATCTCCTAAATATATTTGACTGCTACCTTCTGAGAGCTGCAGTTCCTGCATGCATGGAAGCATCACGTTGGACAAGTTATCACAGACTAGATGCATCAGAAATTGAACATAAATATAGATCTACTTTCTCAATCAAAGTCAGCTATTATTTGGGAGGGAGGGAATCTACATAGCTATGTTTCAACATATGTCATTAATACAGGAAGGCAGGTGCTTGTGCAAATATGATTTAATCAATAAAATAAAAACCCAAGCAATTATTACTAACTCCTATATCCTTGCAGGCATAAATGACTTATATAGAACACAACTGAGAAAGGCATATTCATAGTCCATCAAACTCACCTACAATTACCCAAATGGTGGAGGATATTTCTAAAAATATGATTGCCTGTTCAGAACCAGTCATTACCTTTCTTGTTTCCAATACTGTGTAGAGCAAATTTCCATAGGTGGATAGGTATGGTTATCAAAATATCCAGCTTTTAATTTTGCTGGTTGAATAGCATGAACATTACACAAAACTTTTCTTCTTCTTCTTCTTCTTCTTCTTCTTCTTCTTCTTCTTCTTCTTCTTCTTCTTCTTCTTCTTCTTCTTCTTCTTCTTCTTCTTCTTCTTCTTCTTCTTCTTC